>CM037874.1:33056184-33656184 GCA_021292105.1 Anadara kagoshimensis | reverse complement strand
CAGGTAGCTTCATATAAAACCCCTTCACCTTAGGTTAATGGTTAATAATATAAACAAAAGTATTAAAATTAATTTTTTTATCGACTAAAATGATTATATCAGACAAAAGTATACTGGCCTATACTAGTATTGGAATTGCAAAACCAATACGCGTGAGCTTCCACCAAAGTTCTATTGAGTCGCGTGAACGACACAACAATTAACGCGTACGCCTACGTACAATGTTCCGACAAAGGCATACTGCAATTACACACAAAAAGAATGGAAACTCGGCCTGAATTGTGCCATTTAATAGGCGGACATGGCCGAGTGGTACTGCCACTGGCTTTCGAAGTCAAGGATCGAGGGTTCTAATCTCACGCGGGACTACGAAATTTCGTGAGAAGATTTTCTTCTGCTCTTACTACATCTCTAAATAGACCGTTAATCATTAGTCTTTCAGATGAGACCCAAAACCGAGGTCCCGTGTTTCAATGCACACTAAAAACACCCCCTTAGATTTTAAAAAGAGTAGGCCACCTGCGACCGCTACAGATGATGCTTACAATTAGAAGCGATTGAAACAGAATGAGCACCACAAACCAAGTTATCAGCTTTACCTCTGCATTTTTTCAACTGTGAGAAGAAATCAAAATCTCGACCTTTCTGTCATTATTTCATTATCTAAGTGTCCACGACTCTCTAGATATATATAACGACGGACCCAGATGAGCTACAGATGATTCAACACCAATGTACGAGAATACGTTAACCCCGGTTTATAGCATTTTTCAAGATAAAATGATGAGTTTTTCAAGTTCAATTTTCTCATTTTTCTGGTCATTTTGTCTAATAGTGACCCCTTTATCAATTGAAAGTGTAATAACTGAACACTCCGATTATGTGCAATTTAAGCCAAAATCGGTTGTTATCTCGACGATATTATAAAAAAGTAGAAAAAATAAGATGAAAATGAAAGTTGCATGAAAATTAAAACATCGCAACAGTATATATGTTGTTCGAACACGCATCAGTTCTAAATAAATGTGGTCATACTTCAGATCCCATAGTGATCGTAGAAAATGTTTTATATGAATGAAAAATTAAGAATTTCACAAAGTTTTCAAATCTGAAAAAGTTTTTTTTAATTTATCACTTTTTAAAAACGCAAATCATATCTAATATTTGCTAAAAATGTGCATGATAGAATTTTCTACCAATTTGAAATTAATTAACCTCGTTGTTCACAAAGTTCTGAGAATATGAAATGTTTCAGAGAAACTCTAGTTTTATTTGACGCAAAAGTTTAATGAAAAACGAATTATCTAGAAAAATGTTGCGATTTGTGCAACAGATACACGATTTTAAAAACGTGGTGCGTGAAAATGCGTGATTTGGTATTAAGGGGTTAACTTGGTGTTTAACTTTCAAAATGCCTGTTCTGTAAACGTTTTATGGCCGTCGTCACAGTATTGTCGATAAGTTTGATGTCCCTGTGTCCAAATTTGCCCTGGATATATTTTAAGTCCCAAAGTTCCATGTTCCTTTCGCTCAATTTTGATTACACACGTGGCGGGTGCAGCTACCAAACAGGAGGTGCTTACCCTTCCGCAGTATCCGGTCTCACTTCCCAGATGGAAGTGTACGTGTTTAAACAAACTTGTCCGTTTCAAAGGTTTTACTTTGCTTCTGGATTGCGAACATGGATTAGTACGTTTGTTTTGATTATAATTACAAATTATATGACTTGGGACTTCTTGAATTTTTTAGTTGAATATAAAAACCAAATATAAACAAAACATGAAATGAATCATTTTTTTCAATGCGGGTTTAAAACACAATTCATCGTTAATTTCAAGGCAAAATATTGTTTTCAATCGGAAAAATGTCAGTTAACAAATCTTAACCAAATTACGGCCTATGTTATATTTCAAAATCAGTTTAAACCTCTCCTCGGAGAATTGCAACTCATACAATTTGTCAAGATTTTAACAAGTCTTTTGTAGAGCGTGTCACGGGAAATTGTCGAACCAATTTGACAAATGCTGGTGATTTTCTTCAATTTATATTCCTCAATAGTTACTTGTACAGTGTTATTTTTGAGCGTTTTACATCAAGTGCCCGGATGCAAATCATAAGACAGCCGCATTGGTGTCAATAGTTGGAGACAAGTAATCAATTACTTGTCACAGAAATAATGAAGGAGCAGTTACAAGTCTGAAGGTCCTGGTTTCTCCATGTCGTCAAAATGATTATAATATACAGTACAGATCTGTCGAAAGTTTAACACTGTGCTAACGCATCATTCAATGCAGTACATCTCTGCCTTTCGTGAGCTATATCTCGTCAAGCGTTCGGAAGGTGATATCTATTTCTAGCTTTCTAGCCTGTGGCTAGCTATATCTTGACCACTCGAAATTCGAGCTTCGAATCCTTATCTTTGAGATCATTGTTAAAATATCGACAGATCTATACTGTATCCAATTTATCCTTTATATATTTGACGTTTCAGTTTCATGTTCATATGTTTATATATTTCTCAATTTTTAGGTTTCCACGTGGCGGATGTATCTAGATAGGAGATAATCCCACCCTTCCTGAACACCCGGTCTCATTTTCCTTGTGTAAAACGTGTTTAACTTAATGTGCACGTTTTCCATGTTTTTTCTTTCCTTTTGGGTTCGTAGTGTGAACACTAACTGGTATGTTTGTCTTTGAATTCACCATGTACATTTTATTTCATGTTTTAGCCTAATAATCGAGCAAGTTGCTTGGAGTAATGGTGTTTTACGTCCCAGTAAATAACCACTTTTTCTCCTATACCGAGGCGGTGAGTTTAATGGTGAAGGAAATTGGATCCCCCACCCCCATAAAACCATCGATCTTCCGCAAGTGAACTGACAAATGTCACATTAGGATCTGTCGGACTGACATTCTCACCAAAGCCATGAGAGACAAGACATTTGATCCAAAAGGTTAAACAGTATTTAACATCGTGTTTTTCTCTATAACAAACTCCAAAATACACTTGAATTATCGAACATTTTCTGCCGTTTTAGAAAGACCCGAAATTAGAAGTAAACACATAAAATTAAGTTAGCGTACAGTACATGCCTGCCGAAAGATTAACACAAATCTAGCCAACAAGTACCGAATCGGCAGCTTACCCTTATCAATTGTTAGTTACATCTTGGCAGCTGTTATCTATCTCTCGACAGCTTTTCGATCACTAGCTGCTGTATACGTATTTATTTTCGAAGTGTACTAATTTTCGCTTATTACGCGATCGTTTGTTTTGCGCGAAAATTAATACCGAGCGAAATTTATATTATGCTTATTGTGTTATAGTGTATGTTTCAAAAAAGTGAAAAATTAGATACGCGGATAGGTCTAAATGTTCTATACCGCGAAAATAAATACACGCGAAATTAAATTTGTTTACAGTATTCATATCTAGGCCAATCTACAGTCGAGCTTCGATGCTTATTCGTAAACCCGTTGAACTTTCGACAGATCGGTACTGTACCATTAATATAATCCAACTTGTTATTGTGTTATAGTGCATATTTTTTTATTTGACTACGCAGATGAATGAATTTGCTATACAACCAAAATAAATACACGCGAAATTAAATTTGTTTAGAGTAATCATATCTAGGCCGATCCATAGCCGAGCTTCGATGCTTATTCGTAAACTCTGTGTTAAATTTAGACAGGTCGCTATTGTACCATTAATATAATCCGACTTAGCCTAATGGCATTGTCAGTTAGTAACCATCCGACTTAGCATAATGACATTGTCAGTTAGTTACCATCCCATTTTGTTTCTGCTCGGTAAAACATTTAAACGTGATAAATTAGATTAAAGGGCTTGATGTAAAATTTTAGCAGATTCTTTCTGTTTATATTACATCTCAGTCAAAGAAGGAAATCAAATCTGCTGAAAATAATTTCATTGACAATTTTAAAAGTGTAAATAAATTTGAAATTCATAAAAAATTGCAATACAATCATAAAAGTTAATGGAATAGTTGGATAGAAAATCTTTCGATACTTTCTAGAATGAATGCCAAGGGTAAAATTACAGACCCATTTCATTAAAATGGCAATTTGACAAATGTATGTGCTCGCTCGTATATAACCATAGAAAACAAGCACACAAATCCGTGTTCAAATAACAATTCCAAAGCAAATTGAAAAACTTTGTAATGTGCAACTTAAGTTAAACACGTGGAATTCCAGCAGCAAGGAAATAAGTCCGAAGCTCTGGCTTCGGATTGAGAAGCACCTCGTGATTAGCTAGCTAAACCTGCCACGTGTGTAATAAACCTTTCATTGAGTCATTGAACATGTGCAAAATCACAATGTTAATCTTCTATGCGTGGCTTATCGACATAATCTGAAATTCATTTCCCAAACATTTTTGGTATTTTCGAGATAATAACATTTCCTGTCAAGTTAAGGGGCTTTGAGAAATTAACCGATTTTAATAATTTATTGTAACCATGTTTACAAAAATGGATATTAATAACAATCCCAGATCAGGTGTCAACTGTTTTCATCGATAATTGCTCAAACACAATTTGAATTTTTGTTATGAGAGGTCTCAGGCATGACGAAATTGCGCAACAAAACTGGCAGCAAACGCTTATTACAAATATTTATAAAAAATGTATTAATAATAACAACAATATCGTATTAAGTGGCTATAGCAATGGGAACCTGCGGTATATCATTTGTATTGATTACAATATCACGTTTTAATATTGCCGCATTTCAATTTGTTGTAGAATATTAGTTTGATAAATGAAGGCATTTCACAAGGTTTCACTTAATCATGCTACTAGCGACAAAACTCATTATGTCACTGATTGATTTGTTTATCTAACGTACAAAACTTTTGCCATATGTTGTTATCGCGTTATTGTTTGTTCCACTACTTTACACAAAGTTTGTAAACAAACCGCAATTCAAAGATGAATATAATAATATTTCGATTTTCTCAAAATAAGAATATAAATTCCTTCAAAAAAAATAAATATGGGTTCACACAAAAAATTGATAGGACCCTTACCATCCCCCTCAACGTTCCGTGACTCATTGTTGTTAAACCTCCACTGAAACAAAAATTTTAGTGACAGAAAATAAAAAATGAATAGTTTTCAAAACAACATTATTAGTTTCTAAAGACCACTAATTGTAAAATGCGCAATGATCGAGTGCAATTGATCAAGACACTGAAACTACCCAAACTAAAATGATGCAAGATATTGGTGTTTTCAATTAGATGGATGACTTTATGAAGAGATATATAGTTATAGATGTTTTTTAAGTTTTTACAAATATCGTACCATTTGCAATAATAAAAATCAAAGATACCAATCCATATCCAAACTAATATCTGCAGCAATGTAGACCACAATACAATAAACAAATGAAATTAGATTATGATATTGAGACCAGCCAATTTACTTTAGTCCTAAACTTGGCTGGATATACATTGTAGATGCATGTAAAATCTAAGTTGTAATTTTTTAAATCATTTTTCATTACATAAATATCAATTGTAACGACATTTAAAACGACATTTGCATGTAAAAATTGATGTTTCTATTTTTAAATCATTTTTCATTACATGAATACAAATTTTAACGACCTTTTTGAATATAGCTGGATATAGATGCATGTTAAAATTGAGGTTGCTATTTTTAAAACGATTTTTCATAACATGAATATAAATGTTAACGACCTTTTTGAAATTATTCATTTATATAAGAATTTTAATAATAAAATCGATTTGAAAAAAAATATAAAAAAGTGAATAAAAATTCCATTGATCGATCTTTTACTGGGAAGTCGCATTTTAATATTGCTGTTTAAGTGTGCAATATAATACGAGAATCCAAACAAATTTGAAATTAGAACTTATCAGTCTGCAGTTTTAGAATGTAGTATCTTAAAGATGTCGGAAATTAGAGTTCTTACTTTGTTTAAAAACTTGAGTTCACCACAAAAGTAAAAAAAATTAAACACCTTTACTAGATAATATCTAGATGTAAATGAGATATTCTGAAAAATCATGTTAAACTCCGTTGGTTAAATATATCTAACAAAGTAAAAATAATTTCGTTTCCAAAAGATCATATTAATCAAAATACTACAGGTAACAGATTGTAAAATAGGTGAATGTTGTAAGTGGCCAAGGCAGTCTAAATATATCACAATCACAATACCAAATCCTATTTTGAAATCTCATGCCGACGAGTCGACCCAAACTAACTAGGACGGAGAATTAATCAGTCTATACTTAGAACAGACGTCGAAACCTAGAGCTCACCACAAAGGTAAAAAGAAATCTTTAGCAGAGGACATTTAGATGTAAAAGAAATATTCTTGAAAAGGGTGTTAAACTCTGTTACTTAAAAAATTCTGATAACGAAATATGAATCGTTTTCAAAAGACCATAATCAAAATAATACGGGGAACTGATTGTAAAGTGGTGAATGTTGTAAGAAATGACCAAGGCAGTCGTAATATATCACAATCACAATACTAGATCCAAGTCTGTAATTTCAGGCTGACGGGTCTATAAAAAAGGCTTTGAAGCTTTTACACAAAAGTAAAAACTTTGCAAGCGATATCCAGAGGGATTTCATTGCTGATGTTATGCGCTTTTGAAAATCTAAGATTCCATGGTAACAGATGACATGTACATATAAAAATTGAGATTGGCTTTTTTATACAAATTTGTTATTATATGGATTAAGCATTTCCATGCCATTTTCAATTTTCCATTT
Organism: Anadara kagoshimensis; assembly: GCA_021292105.1. Lineage (NCBI taxonomy): Eukaryota > Metazoa > Mollusca > Bivalvia > Arcoida > Arcidae > Anadara > Anadara kagoshimensis. The sequence goes on along the minus strand of CM037874.1, from coordinate 33,649,408 downwards.
ATATACTAATTTTAAAACCCAATTTCAAAATTCGATTTGAAGAAGAAATAAAAACTTAATGAAATGTCATCCAAGTATTTATTTCAAGCCGACTGCTCGACAAAAAGCTTCAGTGCTTTTACACAAAAGTAAAAAAAACTTAGCAAGTGATATCCAGATGAGTTTTATTGCTGATGCTGTGCGCTTATTTATATCTAAGATTCCATAGTAACTGATGGCATATACATATAGAATTGAGACTGTATTTATTAAACAATTTTGCTACTATATGGATTAAACTTTTCCCATGCCATTTTTCTTTTTTTCTTTCATAAAATAATTTTAATAACAAAATCAATTTAAAGAAGAAATTTTAAAAAATGAATAAAAATTGTATTTATCAATCTATTACTGGAAAGTTTAATACTGCTTTATATTGGTTTAACATGCAATATAATATATGCACAAACAAGTCTGTACTTTTAACATTGGGTATTAAAAAGATGACGGAAACATTGTACATATTGAGAAACTCTTGGGTGCAATGCAAAGATGGTGCATTTGTGTACAATATAAAAGAAAAACCTTCGATGGCGATTTCTAGATGGCTTACGTACATTGCTGAAAACGGCAGAGGCGAAATTCATGGTAACAGATGACATGTACATTACAAAGTTTTTATTAAAGAATTTGCCATTAATTAGATCAAAACATTGTCTCTGTCATTTTCCATTTTACATTTATACAATAATTTTAAAACAAAATCAATTTGAAGACGAAAATTCAAAAATGAATAAAAATTTCATTGATTTATCTAATACTGGGAAGCTTAATATTGTTTTAAATTACTTAAGCATGCAATATAATATGTGAACCAAAACAAACAAGGAAGAGGAATTAATCAGTCTGTACTTTTAACATTTTGTATTACAAACATGTCGGAAACTCTTTCCACATTTAGAAGTTCAAGTCATTTGCAGAAACTACTCTTGGTCCTTCAGTAGACAAAATTTGAAATAAAAGTAGCATTTAAAACTTATTTCATATATTTTTAGAGACAAAATCCAAAATTATTCTTATCGCTGTATGTTTAAAGTCCTGTCTGTTCATGTTTAATTGATGCAATGCTCAAAATAGTACATATTGAACTCCAACGGTATTTTTTTTACCTTTATGGTAGACATTTTTGCATTGATAAAAATTGTGCGGTAATTTTTTTAGCACGAAATGAGCTAAAATGTTCCTTTCACACAATTTTGATTACACACGTGGCGGGCGTAGCTAGCTAAACAGGAGGTGCTTACCCTTCCGGAGCACCCGGCCTCACTTCCCTGATGGAAGTTCACGTGTCTAACTTGTCAGTTTTAAAGTTTTTACTTTGCTTCTGGATTGTGATTCGTACATGAATTAGTATGTTTGTTTTTGATTTGATTACCCATACGAAAATTTCCCCTTTACGGTAATTCATTTTATACGATTCAAAAAGAGTTTTCTAATTCAAAAACTTTTTTATAAACAGCATTAAAATTAAGGTAGATAATGTATATATGGATGCTACTTAACGTGGCCAAGATAATGATTTTAGTTTGTTTATTGGAATTTGTTCGCACTAGGATTTCAAATGCTTTAGAACAGAAATGATGCCTTCAGTTTATATATGGATAAATACGAAAATGACATATAGACATCAAACGCTTTTTAATTATATAAGCCAAAAGGAGGACCTTACCCTTCCATAGAATCCGACCTCACGTCCCATGGCGAGATAAACGTGTCAGTTTCAAAGTTATTACTTTGCTTCTTTTTTGTGAATCGGACATAGATTAGTATGTTCGTTTTGATTATAATTGCAAAGTTATATCACTTAAAATTTGCTTATATTTTAGTAAATTATAAACAACATATTACCAATAAATCATGAAATAAATCATTTCTTCAATGCGGGTTTAAAACACAATTAATCGTTTATTTCAAAGCAAAATATTGTTTTCAATCGGAAAAATGTCAGCTAACAAATCTTAACCAAATTACGGCCTATGTTATATTTCAAAATCAGTTTAAACCTCTCCTCGGAGAATTGCAACTCATACAATTTGTCAAGATTTTAACAAGTCTTTTGTAGAGCATGTCACGGGAAATTGTCAAACCAATTTGACAAATGTTGGCGATTTTCTTCAATTTATATTCCTTAATAGTTACTTCTACGGTGTTATTTTTAAGCGTTTTACATCATGTGCCCGGATGCAAATCATGAGACAGCCGCATTGGTGTCAATAGCTGGAGACTAGTAATCAATTACTTTTGGAGACAAGTAATCAATTACTTGTCACAGAAATAATGAAGGAGCAGTTATAAGTCTGAAGTTCCTGGTTACTCCATGTCGTCAAAATTGATAATAATATACATTACAGACCTGTCGAAAGGTAAACACTGAGTTAACGCACAAGTCAATGCATCACATCTCTGCCCCTTGTGAGCTATATCTAGCCACTGGATAGCTAGATAGCCACTCGGAAACCGAGATCCGAATCCTTATCGTTAGATCATTGTTAAAATATCGACAGACCTGTACTGTATGCAATTTAACATTTATACAGTACAGACCTGTCGAAAGTTTAATACTTAGCTAACGAAAAGGAGTTGACATTCGGCTACCTATTGGTCGAAATTGGAATATTCAGTGGTCGATAAAATGCCGCTGCCGAGGTACATATAGGTAACGATTGACTGAGATTAGCTGCTGATTCGACATCAATCTGTTAGCTTACTGTGAAACGTTCGACTGTACTGTACATTTGACGTCTCAGTTTTATGTTTCTATCATTCTCAAATTTGAGTTTTTAACGCGTGGCAGATGTAGGGATCTAGATAGGGGATAACCCACCCTTCCGGAACACCCAGTCTAATTTTTCTCGTGTAAATTCGCATGTTTTAACTTAGTGTACTAGTTTTCAAAGTTTTGATTTTGATTTTTGAATTATGATTTGAACATGGACCGAAATATTTTTGTTTGAATTTTCGATGTAACGTTTTATTTTCATTTTTAACCTATAAAAAGGACGAGTTGCGGGGAATACTGTTGTTTTCCGTTTTATGTCGATCTTCTTTCGCTTATACCGAGGCGGTCCATTCAAGGAAGAAAATCGACGTGCCAAAAAAAATCATCGATCTTCGGCGACCGAGCTGGCAAATTTTCTCATATAATTATAAGGATCTGTTGGATTGAGATTCTCACCTAACCCATGAGAGACGAGACGATTAGCAGTATTTAAGTCGTGTTTTGTCCCTGTAACTACAAACTCCAAAATACACTTAAATTATAGAACATTTTCTGCCATTTAACCAAGATCTGTTAGAGAGACCAGAAAATAGAAGAAAACACATAGAATTAAGTTAGAGTACAATACACATAATACAGGTCTGTCGGAAGTTTAACACAGTTCTACCAAACCTCTAGTATCATCTTCATCCATTGTTAGATACATCTTGGCAGCTGTTGTATATCTCTCGGCAGCTACTGTATACGGGGTTTTTTTTTCGAGGTGTTTTAATTTTCGCTTATTAAGCGATTGTTTGTTTCCGCGAAAATTAATTCCGAGCGAAATTTCTATTATGCTTATTGTGTTATAGTGCATGTTTTTAAAAACGCCAAAATTTAGCTACGCGGATTAGTCTAAAGTTTCTATACCGCAAAATTAAATACACGCGAAATTAAACATGTTTACAGTATTCATATTTGGGCCAATTTACAGCCGAGCTTCGATGCTTATTCGTAAACCCAGTGTTGAACTTTCGACAGATCAGTATTGTACCATTAATATAATCCGACTTAGCCTAATGTCATTGTCAGTAACCATCCGACTTAGCATAATGACATTGTCAGCTAGTTACCATCCCATTTCGTTTCTGCTCGGTAAAACATTAAAATGTTATATGATAAATTAGATTAAAGGGCTTTATGTAAAATTTTAGCAGATTCTTTCTGATTATATTACATCTCAGTCAAATAAGGAAATCAAATCTGCTGAAAATAATTTCATTGAAAATTTTAAAAATGAAAATAAATTTGAAATTCACAAAAAATTGCAATACAATCATAAAAGTTAATGGAATAGTTGGATAGAATCTTTCGATACTTTCTAGAATGAATGCCAAGGGTAAAAATACAGACCCATTTTATTAAAATGGTTATTTGACAAATGTATGTGCTCGCTCGTATATAACCATAAAAACAAGCATACAAATCCGTGTTCAAATAACAATTTCAAAGCAAAGTGAAAAACTTTATAATGTGCAACTTAAGTTAAAAACGTGCAATTCCAGCAGCAAGGAAATAAATCTCTGGCTTCGGATTGGGAAGCACCTCGTGATTAGCTAGCTACACTCGCCACGTGTGTAATAAACCTTTCATTGAGTTCATTGAACATGTGCAAAATCACAATGTTTATCTTCTATGCTAGGCTTATAGACACATTCTGAAATTCATTTCCCAGACATGTTTGGTATTTTTGAGATAAAAACATTTTCTTGTAATCATGTTTACAAAAATGGATATTAATAACAATCCCAGATCAGGTGTCAACTGTTTTCATCGATCATTGCTCAACCACAGTTTGTATTTTTGTCATGAGAGGTCTCAGGCATGACGAAATTACGCAACAAAACTGGCAGCAAAAGCTTCTTACAAGTATTTATTAAGAATTTATTAATAATTAAAAAATATCGTATTAAGTGACTATAGCAATTGGAACATGCGGTATATCATTTGGATTGATTATAATATTACGTTGTGGAGAAAACAACTTTTTAATATTGCCGCATTTTAATTTTTTGTAGAATATCAGTTTGATAAATGAAGGCATTTGACAAGGTTTCAATTAATCATGCTACTAGCGACAGAACTCTTTATGTCACTGAATTGACTTGTTTATCGAACGTACAAAACTTTTTTTGCCATATGTTGTTATCGCGTTCTGGTTTGTTCCACTACTTTACACAAAGTTTGTAAACAAACCGCAATTCAAAGATGAATATAATAATTTTTCGATTTTCTCAAAATAAGAATATAAATTCCTCAAAAAAGAAGAATTTTTAAATATTGGTTCACACAAAAAAAATTGATAAAACCCTTACATCCCCTCAACGTTGCGTGACCCAATATAGTTACACCTCCACTAAAACCAAATTTTTAGTGACAGAAAATAAAAACTGAATAGTTTCCAAAGGACCATTATCAGTTTCAAAGACCACTAATTGTAAAATGCGTACATGATCGAGTGCAATTGATCAAGACACTGAAACTACCCAAACTAAAATGATGCAAGATATTGGTACAAGGGGAAGTCAGAAAGTTCATAGAACAGCGTATTCAGCCAAGCGTAACACACATTTTCTTTACTTATTTAGACAACACAACATTCCGAAATTTTAAACATATCAAGTTTATTTGTCACAACATATTTGTGTAATTTTTAAAAGCATTTAAAGTTGGTAACCATCAAGCAATGATAGAAAATCAAAATGTTGAGTTTAGGGTAGTAATAAAGTTCCTCACAGTAGACGGATCAAATGCCAAAAGAATTCACCGGCGATTGGCCAAGATGTACGGTGACAGTGGTACGGCCTATTCCACAGTGGCAAAATGGTCAGATGAATTTAAACGTAGGTGCACCTCACTGAAGGATGACCCACGGTCAGGTCGGCCAGCTGATGCCATTACAAAGGAAATTGTCACGTCTGTGGAGACCCTCATTATGAATGATCGTCGAATTAGGATTGATGAAATCGCTAGGGAGTGTGACATTTCACATGGAAGTGTATACACGGTTATCCGCGAGAAGAAGTCAAAAGTATCCGCAAGATGGGTCCCAAGAAAGCTTATTGTGCAAGATCGCTTACAAAGGCATTTATAATGAGCTTCCATTTACATTTAGTAACTGGTAATAAAACATGGATACATTATTTGGACCCAGAAACCTAAAAAGATTCCATGCAATGGAAGCACTCTGGCTCACTCCCACCAAATAAATTTAAACCAAACCATCAGCTGGCAAAGTCATGGCCACTGTGTTTTGGGATTCTAAGGGTGTTTTGTGCATCAATTATAAACCTGCTGGAATCTCTATCACTGGGGCTTACTATGTTGATCTAATGAAGCAGCTGAAAGCTGCTATTAAATTAAAAAGAAGGGGAAGTTGAGCCGAGGGGTATTGCTTCTTCACGACAATGCTCATGTGCACAAGTCAAGGATTGCACAAGCAGCGATTCGTGAAGGTAAGTTCGAACAACTTAATCACCCACCCTACAGTCCCGATTGGCACCCAGTGATATTTTTCTTAGAAATTTGAAATCTTATTTACGGGGAATCTGATTTTCTGATGATGATGGACTTAAGGCTGTCACAGAGGCATGGTTTCAGGTCCAATCCAAAGACTTCTATTTCAAAGGTATAGACAGTCTTAAAGAAAAGTGGATTAAGTGCATTGGGGTAAATGGGGACTATATTGAAAATAATAATGAAATGTATGGTTTGTTGCGGCAATATATACCCCGTTCTATGAACTTTTTGACCTCCCCTCTTCTTTGAAGTAAGATGGATGACTTTATGAAGAGATATATAGTTACGGATGTCTTTTAAGCTTTTACAAACATCGTACCATTTGCGATAATAAAAATCAAACATACCAATCCATATCCAAAATAATAACTGCAGCAATAAAAAGCACAATACAATAAACAAATGAAATTAGATGATAACACTGAGACCACCAGTGTACTTTAGTGCTAAACTTAGCCAGATATAGATACATGTAAAATTTAGGTTGCAATTTTTTTAATCATTTTTCATTACATGAATATAAATGTTAACGACCTTTTTGAAATTATTCGTTTATATAATAACTTTAATAAAATCAATTTCAAAAAGAAATAAAAAGTGAATAAAAATTCAATTGATCGATCTTTTACTGGGAAGCCGCATATTTTAATATTGCTGTTTTAGTGTGCAATATAATATGAGAATCCAATCACATTTGAAATTAGAACTTATCAGTCTGCCGTTTTAAAATTTAGTATCTTAAAGATCTCGGGAATTAGAGTTCTTGCATTGTTTAAAAACTTGAGTTCACCACAAAGGTCAAAAGAACACTTTACCTTTAATAGATGATATCTATGTTTGTTGCATATCACATCTGTAACAATTATTTTGATGGTCGAAAGCTGAGAAAATTATAAAAATAATACAGTGTACAAGACCAAACGGTCCATACACGACCGAGCGGTCCATATTCGGTATTGAACGTTACGAGTTGTGTCCCTTGAAAATCAAAACGCTTGCGTGATAAGGATTTTTATGTTGCAAACGACAACAACAACAACAAAGAAAAAAAACAAAAAAAACAAAAAAAAAAACAAAAAAAAAAAAACAAAAACAGAATGTCGACACCTTCCGGCTCCAGATTTGCCGTTTTATCTGAGAGCGATAAGGAAAAATTGTTGATTGAAAAAAGTTTAAAGAACACTAAAGCGGCAACCAAATGTGCAATCGACATTTCCACGAATATTGTAAAGAAAGAAAAGGGTATGTCAACGATTTCGTTGTTGACACACAACCAGCTCCTGTATTGGATAAGTTATTGGAATCGTTCTATGGGGAGGCACGAAATCGCAATGGTGAAAAATTTGCTGTCAGCAGCCTTAAATCAATTAGGAGTGGTTTACAGAGGTATGTATTAAAATGTACGTGTCAGTGGCAAGTAAATACGAATTCTCCTCCCCTGTTCTACTGCAATACCACGATTTTTCTTCGACTATGAGTCCAAAAAGTCTAGAGCCCGGACAGACCTTGTGATAGGTCTATATGTGGGACTTACATTGTAGAAACATGCCACTTTTATCGCAATTTGCATTTAATTAATTATGCCCCCCCCCCCCAGTTGTTTTGCTCAGATTTCGATATTCACCATTTTTATATTTGTCAGATTTATTTACGAAAAAAGGCATGAATAATGACTTTAAACAGGGAATGGTATGTTTCTTATTTATTCAAAATTCTTAAGTTTATTATTTTTTTTATATATATTTTCAGATACACAACCCAGTAATACACAAGGAAGATATAGTCCGGCTCTAAAAGTATTTTTTGGATGGAAAACAAATTCTGTGATTTTAATGAGAAAAGCCTGGTTTGATGTTATGATGTATTGTTGTCGTGAAGGTCTACGTGAATTGACTAAGGCTTCATATATAGTAAACACTGATGGTAGCGGCAACAAGTATATTAGTAGTAGTGGTTCTGAGCTAACAAAAAACCACAGAAATGATCAGAACACTTCTGGTTGTGTAATGTTTTAGGTCAAAAACAGTGAATGTTGTCCTGTTAAATCATTTCAGTTTTATCTACAAACGCTGAATGCAAAAGGTGATGCACTTTTTCAACGCCCAAAAGATAATTTTTTGTCCATTTGATGATATTTGGTTTGATGACCGCCCATTAGGCAAAAACACACTTGGTCAGTTAATGGTTAGCATTTTAAAGGCAGCAGATTTGTCCCAGGTATAGACAAATCACTCGATTCGTGCAACCTCCATTACAGAGTTGAGTGGTACTGGATGTGAGTCACGCCAAATTAAAAGCATTTCTAAGCATAATTGTGTTCAGAGTAAGGATAGTTACACAAGAGACAATTTTCTCCCCAAGAAACGTAAAATTTCTAAAGCTTTTTCATCCATTGATAGGAAATGAAAACAATAATTCTGTGATACAGTTTGAAAACCAGTCAGTAAAGCGCTCTTCACCCAGTACCTGTACCCAGGGTCGAGAATTAGAGTTACATGTAGCAGATCAAGATTTCCTCAATGATTCTGTTTTGTTGTCCCCAGAAGTAGATAAAATTTTAAATGATATTTCTTCTGAAGTAAATGTAAATAACAGTTATTTGTCTGAATAAAGGAATACTGTGATACCAAATATTAGTGTATCCAATGTCTCTGGTGGTGTATTTAAATTTTACTTGAAATGACAGTTGTATAACTATACATTGGATATTGTATTTAATATTTATATTGATTTGTGTTGTTGCAATTAAAAAGAAACTGATCATTAAATTTATTGTTGTTATATTAATGTTTTGCTTTTATTCCCCACTCTAACGAAGTTTGTTACTTGAAGGGAAATAGAAATGAGGTTTATCAATGTTTGTATGTCTCTCCATGTTAAGCATATGCGATTTTGTTTGTTCAATGCAATAAAAGCTTAAGTTACTTATGTAAAGGGCACTATCAAGATTTACGGACTGCCCGAGGGGTGAGTATTTGGACCAACATTTTTACCCGAGCCGCACTGCATAAGTAACTAATGCATAAGTAAATAAAACAGGGTGTTAAACTCTGTTGCCTAAGTATTTCTGACAACGAAAAATTAAATCATTTCTGAAAGGTCATAATCAAAATACTACGGGGATTGTAAAGTGGGTAAATGTTGTATCTGGGCAGTCTAATTATATCACAATCACAATACGAAATCCCGGTATGTAATTTAGGCCCGACGGGTCGACAAAATGCTTTTAAGTTTTTACACAAAAGTTATAACTTCGAAAGCGATATCCAGAGGGATTTCATTGCTTAAGTTATTCGCTAATGTATATCTAGATTCCATGGTAACCGATGGCATGTACATAAATAATTAAAATAAGCATTTTTTAAACAATTTTGTTATTATATGAATTAAAAAATTCCCAGGCCCTATTCAATTTTTTTATTTCTAAAATAAATTTAATAACAAAATCAGCTTAAGACGGAATAAAAAAATGAATAAAAATTTCATTAATCAATCTTTTTCTGCGAAGCTTAATATTGCCTTAAATTGCCTAAGCATGCAATATAATACATGAACCAAAACAAACAAGGAAGAAGAATTAATCAGTCTGTACTTTTGACATTCTGTATTAAAAGATGACGGAAACACTTTCCATATTTAGAAACTCTTCAGTGCAATGCAAAGGTCGTGCATTGGCGTACACAATATCATTACAAAGCTGAAAACTAAAACTTCTGCTATTCTCAGATGGCTTACATTGATATAAACGGTATGCGCTGAGATTGCATGGTAACAGATCACATGTACATATAAAAAAATTAGACGGCATTTATTAAACAATTTATCATTATTTGGATTATAAATGTCCCCTGACCTTTTCAATTTTTCATTTATATAATAATTTTAAAAACAAAATCAATTTAAAGAAAAAAATATAAAAAAGTGAATAAAATTTTTATTGACCAATCTATTACTGCGAAGCCTTAGCTTTATATTGCTTTAGCATGCAATAAATTACGTGAACCCATACAAATTAGGAAGAAGAATGAAGCAATTTGTAGTACTTATAGCATTTGATATTAAAGAGATGGCGAAAACACGTTCCATATTTAGAAACTTTTGAGTGCAATGCAAAGGTGGTATACTGGTGTACACAATATAATTACCAAGCAGTAAAACTAAAAACTTGCTGAAAATGTTATGCGCTGAGATTGCATGGTAACCGATGACATGTACATATGAAAATTTACACGACATTTATTAAATAATAAGTCATGTTTCAGATTAAAAATTTTCCATGCCCTTTTCAATTTTTGGTTTATATAATATTTTTTTAAAAACAAAACAAATTTAAAGTAATAAAAAATGAATAAAATTTTCATTGATTTATCTTTAACTGGGAAGCTTAATATTGTCTTAAATTACTTATGCATGCAATATAATACATGAACCAAAACAAACAAGGAAGGAGAATTAATCAATCTGTACTTCTAATGCAAAGGTGGTGCATCGGTGTTAACTATATTATTACAAAGCAATAAAAGTAAAAAAAAAAAAAAAAAAGACGAAAGCGATATCCAGAGGGCTTTAATTGCTGAATATGTTATGCGCTGAGATTCCATGGTAACCGATAACATGTACATATAAAAATTGACACTGCATTTATTAAACAAGTTTGATATTATATGGATTAAACATTTTACATCATGTCTTTTTCAATTTTTCATTTAGATAAAAATTTTAAAAACAAAATCAATTTGAAGAAGAAATAAAAAAGTTCATAAAATGTCATTGATCAATCTATTACTGGTACGCTTACAATGTAATATGTCAACTTAAACAAAATGGAAGGATAATTAATCAGTATGTACTTATAGCATGTGGTATTAATAAGATGACGGGAAACACTTTCCGTATTTAGAAACTCCTGAGTGCAATGCATAGGTAGTGCATTTGTGTACACAATATAATGACCATGCAGTAAAAGTAAAGCCTTTGAAAGCGGCTCCCAGATGGGTTACATTGGTGAAAATTGTATAAGCTGAGATTGCATGGTAACAGATGACATGTACATATAAAAATTTAGACTTCATTTATTAAAGAATGTATCATTATTTGGATTATACATCTATCCTGCCATTAGTTTTTCTTTCATTTATTTATATTTTTAAAAGCAAAATCTGTTAGAAGAAAAAGTAAAAAGGTGAATTAAAATTGCATTGATCAATCTATTACTGCGAAGCTGTAGCTTTATATTGTTTTTGCATGCAATATAATACGTGAACTCTTAACAAAATAAGAAGAAAGCTATACTCATAATATTTGGTATTAAAACAAATATCGGAAACACTTTCCATATTTAGAAATTCAAGCTAATGAGCTAGCCATACTATTTATTGTTGCCATGGTAGCACGACAATCAGAAGAAGCAAAATCTGTTATCATATTTGTTTCAAGGTTAGATCACTACTGTAGATTAGTTGATATAGTTGCTGGCTTCGTTTGTAGGAGTTCGGGGGATAGAAATAAAAAAGAAGTGACTCTTCTTTCGCCAAGCACTCATCGTATAGAAATGATCAAAAACAAACATACTTATCCATTTCCGAATCACAATCCAGAAGCAAAGTAAAAACTTTGGAACTGACAAGTTAGGTTAGACACGTGAACTTCCACCAGGGAAGTGAGGCCGGGTGCTCCGGAAGGGTAAGCACCTCCTGTTTAGCTAGCTACACCCGTCACGTGTGTAATTAAAATTGTGTGAAAGGAACATGGAACTATGAGACGTCAAATATATCCAAGGCAATTCTGGACACAGAGACATCAAACTTATCAACAATACTGTGATGACGGCCATAAAACTTTTTGAGGGCCTTGGTAAGCCTAGGCTTGCAATATCCCTGAGTCAACAATTTATTTGCAAGCAGCCTACTTCGTTGTACAAAGTCCCCGTAGTGGGAACAAGCTCTACCATAGCGTATTAATTGGGAAACAAATACACCATAAGCAGGAGAAGCAGGTATATTGCTGCATAAAAAAGGAAAGTTGACAATAGAAAAATTGAAGTCATCACGTTTGTCATAAAGTTTCAAATGTAGCCTTTCTTGTGCGTCATAATTCAGGTATAAGTCTAAATATGAAGCAGAACTTGAGGAATCAGTCGTGTCTTTTATTTCAAGCTCACTAGGATAGATGACATTTACATAGTCTCCAAATTTAGGATTGTTAAGAGACAGAACGTCATCTATGTATCTGTATGTTGAGTTGAATGATTTGGCGACAGTTTTCTCTCCAGATTTAACAAAGTTCTGCATAAATTCTGCTTCGTAAGAATAAAGAAACAAATCAGCAAGCAATGGTGCACAGTTTGTACCCATTGGTATACCGATTGTTTGCTGAAATACTATATTACCAAACACAACAAATATGTTATCTATCAAAAACTCCAACATTTTGTTGATGGTATCCTCAGTATATTTTTGTTTGGAATCCGTATGATGCTTGACAAAATAACCAGAATCCCTGTTCAGCACCAGATATTTGTATCTTGGCTTACCGTTTTTGTAGAAGAAAGACAAGTGAATAATTTCTTTAAGACGTTCTTTCAATTTAGAATGAGGGATTGTGGTGTATAGTGTAGAAAAATCAAATGTTTTTATACTTTTTACATGAGATAAAGTATTAGAAGCAAGATGTTCAAGTAATTCTTTAGAATTTTTTAGAATCCACATTTGGTTGAATCCAGATGTAGAATATACTTTTTCTGAATAAGACTGAAGACCATCTTTGACGATTGTCAAAATTTGTGTTAGAGTTACCGATAATGATTTAGTAGTACATTTAGATGAGCCTGCTATATATCTTTCCTTGTATGGATTTTTATGAAGTTTAGGAATCCAATACAAGTAAGGAAGATCAAGATCTTCCTCTTTAAGATTGATACCAAAAGACTCGAGAACTCCCCTATGGTTGGAAAGAACTTCATCTTTGGTAAAATTAGTTCTAGAATATGCAGGGTTATTTGATATACTATCTAAACCAAGCTCCTTAATAAGACATTCAAGGTAGAATCTCTTACAAACGAGAATAATGTTGTTGGAAGCCTTATCAGCTGGGACAACAACATATTTGTTGTGTATGTCTGTAAGAATTGCCTTGATTTCATGATCCTTGAGTACTGAAGACGGTTTAGTACTCATAGACCCTTTAAGTTTGGCAATCCTAGTTTTAACGAAAGATCTAACAACCTTTATCCAGTAGGATAAGGTATCAAGCTCAACATCTTCTAATTTAGCCCAACGTCTGGCGTACTCTTCAACGGAATCCATGACAAGTCGGAAATTCTGTCCCCAAGTAAAAGTCACGTGATCTTCCTTTGGACCTTAAAATCCAATGTTCCGTGTAGCTGCATTTCTGAAATAAAACGCCTAGTTGTATAGTTATAGTAGTTTTGGAGGCAATCGAACTTGTGGTCAATAAATGTTCACACATTTAAAACCAAACATACACTTTATCTAATCAAACAATGAACAATCATTTCACTAAATGCAACATGCAATGCACACAGCTTTGTTGTTTTTATCAAAAGAAATCAGTATTCTAAAAATGTGTCAACCTGGTTTTTGATTTTTCATTCCATGCATTTTGGTTCATGGTCTAGGTTTTTCTAGTGTTTGCTATTATATGTTTTAAAATAACTATAGGCAAACAATCTATCTGCTTGACATTTATTATGGACGAACACATTTAACTACAGAAAATATTAATTTACTTCGTTTACAAAATTAGAAACTCTTTCCAAAGAGAACAAACTTGAATCCTGCATGTCAACATTACCCATATTGGGTTGATTCTATGAATATTCAAAGCAAAAGTTCAATCGGACAGGTTAAAGTTGTTTGAAATTATAGATTTTTAAAAGTACGTATATGTTAACAACCACAGTAATTTAATAAATTTGCATAGAAATTGTCTGTACGTCTATTATCAGCGAGTAATTGTTATTAAAAATTGATATTCTATTTACATTATATCTGGACTAAATGAAGTATGATTGACAGAAAATCAATAACATAACTCGGTGTTTATGCTCCTGGCCACAATGTCACAGCCATCTAAAATCTTCAAGAACTTCTGTTACCATTTTGTTACAACCTCACATAATGCTATCTTAACTAAAAAAAATGTGAGCCACAAGCTCACAAAAAATACCCCCGCTCCCAAAAATCCATCGGATCAAATTTTTAAATAGAAGGTGCACATCTACATCATATCACAAAGATTGTGTAAAAGTTTCCTAAATTAATTTGTCAGTTTGCAAAGTTTATAAATTGTTTTTTTTAACTTGTGCGAACACTGGATTGGTTTCTTTTTTTTAATTTCGATTTGTTTCTTTTGACTTATGTGAATATCAGACTGGTATATTTGTTTTGCAGTCTAAAAATCTTTGAAAAAAAGTTTACTTAACATTTATCGGTTCTTATTTAAATTGTATCCATTAAAAGTTCAATAAAATCAACTCGAATAATTACAAGCTTATGTGTACGTTAACTAATGATCGCATGATGTTGTTTACAAATACCAATAAAAATGTCTTGTCTAAGATCTGAAAGTGCGCTCGAATTCACTGTTTCTTATTGCATTTATTTCTTACGTTCTTAGTTAATTTGATTATTGCAGGGTAGCATAGCATTATATACATTAGATTTTAAAGGTACATCTATGTTAACAACCGGGTTAGTTTAATAAATTTGCATAGAAATTGTCTGTACATCCATTATGAGGACGCCATTATTATAAAAGATTTATATTCCATTCACACTATATAAGGACCAAAAGAAAGTATAATTGGCAGTACTTAGATAATACAACTCGATGTAAATATTAGTTGCCTCAGTTTTACAATCATTACTGTACTACAATTCCCTTTACTCACACTTAGCACATCTTTTAAAATTACGAGTATAAATTTTGGCAATTCTAAAAACAAATGCTAACAGATAGAAGTTCAGCGTACTCCTGCATGACACCTTAAATTCCCCAATAACGATCTTAAAGATAAAACAAAAATAGTTAGGTTTCCAATTTGACACATTAAAGTTAAAATCATTGATATTTAAAAAATACCTCAGTTACTTGATTTCATCGGAAAGCCTTTTGGAAGTATTTTTGAAAAAGATATATTGTAATGAACCGATTGTTATACTAAACTTTACCTTGGTATCAAAATGAAACATAAAAAATTGTGACTAACAATTTCTTAACAAGTTTTCTGTGAAAATAATGATTAGTCTAATATAGTAAAAATGGCAATTAATAAAATTTAAAATAAAACCTCATAAAAGAACCAAAAAAATTTAAAGGCATGCAACAAATCTATGTGCAATAACTATGAAAAATAGGTAAATTGGAATATATTTTTCATTTCTGTTATATTATTTATCATGAGAAAGTTAAAATATGGTTATATCTACATATAATACGAGAACAATATTCAATTAGTGAAACCATATGAATAATGATCTATAATCTGTGTTGATCATATAACAGAGGACAAGACGCTTCGTGTCAATGAACGAAGATTCTACCTCATTTATCCATTAGTCAGATGTACAGGGAATCAAAAAGCCGAGTTTGTTTTCGCTTTTATATTATATGTCCTTTTGCGACGTCAAAATGGGATAACTTTTTGTGAAGGCGTCCGAAGGGAGATCATTCTTATACATGTATATATCTTTCTTTCTCTCTAACATTAAAACAATAGTTCTCAAGAAAAAACTTCCCAAAATAAATCCTAACGTTTACATCTATCACACGATTTGACATTCTACATCTGAACCTGTCTTCTTTGAAAAACTGGATACAGTAATTATAATTATAATCTTTTGGATTCTTAATTATATATTCTACTTCCGTATTTGGGGTAACGTGTGCTTAATTTGAAATATGCCCTAATTTAAAATATGCGAGACATTTTTGTTACCAGAAAGTAAATTCTCGTCTTTTGAATAATAAATTAAGAAAAGCTAATAAAGTAAACATTAAGTGAATATAAATTAACACTGTTGTATGATTATATTCGTAAGACGAGGTTTTGAGAAAATTAATTGCTTCAACTACACACATTAATTGTTCAAGGAAACTCGAATATTTACACGGAACAGTATAGACGTGTCGAAAATTTAACATTATAAGCAAATGTTCAGTAGAAATATGGCTGGCTTTTGATCTAGAGATATATAACAATTGCAGAAAACCCGCCGAGATCGTTAGCTTAGTGTTAAACTTTTGAGAAGCTATAATAATATAATGTAACATATAATTTATAATTTGATACGAGAGACCTTTTAACAATATTCACTGAAGTCAGTTGCAAGATATCTCTGATGAAGGTTACTAAAAAGTTATTGATTTAAATTCAGAATACAGAAATTAATTATTCAAAGACATCATCTCCAATAACTGCAAGCTGTATTTCACTTTGACTTATAATCGACTAAATATTCAGTGTATATGATTTGATACGCGATGTTTTTTACAATATTCAAGGAAGTGAGGTGTAAAATCTTTAAGATAAAGGTAACTTAACATGCGTGGATTCAAATTCAAATCAAGCCCATTAATTATTCAAGAAAATAATCTTGAATAATTGCAAGCGAAAGTAAACAGTAATTTATGATTGACTTAGAATTTGGTGTGAATAATTTGATGCTAGAGAGTTTTTTTTACCATTATTCAAGGAAGTCAGTTATAAGATCTAAAACACGAATGTTCTTAAAATTTATTTATTCTAATTCAAATTATACCTATTAATTATTCACGAAACTTAAGTCGTATAATAACAAACTACACTTATGATTGATTAAGCATTTTGAAATATCAGTCATAGTGTCTTTTCTTTGAACTGAAAAGCTGCTGCTGACACTACGTTTAAAGACAGAAATTTGAAACCCACACGACAACAGCTACTGAGAGATGATTTATATTGGCATGTGCTGATTTTGAATTTTCATTGAAATAATATATTCAAAAACAAAAGATGACAGCTATAGTGAATTTAAAAGTCCGAACTACAATCCAGAAAGAAAGTAAAAACTTTGGAACTGACAAGTCAGGTTAGACACGTGAACTTCCACCAGGGAAGTTAGGTCGGGTGCTCCTAAAGGATAAGCGCCTCTTGTTTAGTCGGCCACATCCGCAACGTGTGTAATCAAAATTGGGTGAAAGTAATATGGAACTATAAGGCGTCAAATATATCCGTGATAATCCTTGACACAGAGACATCAACCCTATCAACAAATTTATGTGTTGTAACGGCATAAAACGTTTTGAAGGCTTTGATAAACCTATGTTTGCAATATCCCTGAGTCAACAATTTTTCCTATTTGAGTTGAAATGCTTCGAAATGACCTCTATCACAAAACTGTTAATAAGTATGATATCAAGTTTTATGGCCGTCATCACAGTATTGTTGATAAGTTTGATGTCTCTGTGTCCAGGATTGCCTTGGATATATTTGACGTCTCATAGTTCCATGTTCATTTCACACAATTTTGATTACACGTGACGGGTGTAGCTAGCTAAACAGGAGGTGCTTACCCTTCCGGAGCACCCGGCCTCACTTCCCTGGTGGAAGTTCACGAGTGTAACCTAACTTGTCAGTTCTAAAGTTTTTACTTTGCTTCTGGATTGTGATTCGGAAATGGATTAGTATGTTTAGTTTTGATTATATATATTTAACGCCTATTAGTTCCATGTTCCTTTTTATTCAGTTTTAATTCCACACGTAGCGTGTGTACCTAGCTAGACAAAAGCTACTTCCGGACAACGCGACTTTGTGATGGTGGAAGTTCAGTTGTTTAACTTAATTCTTCCACGTTTCAAAGTTTAATTTGCTTTTACAATTATAATTTGAATATCAACCGGTTTGTGTTTAATTGTATTTCGACAAGAATTGATGAAAAGCAAACTTGATAGTTTTTTTTAAATTGTCTGAAATTCTGAAAAGCGTCTGAAAATGATGTAAATTGAATAGCATTCGCCTATGTGTAAGCTCGCATTGGATCACTGAGACGAATTTTAAAAGGAAATTTGGATTTCGAATATTTTTAGGAACGCAGAGTGTTAATTAATTAAATTTTGTTTTGAAAAGTAATTATTGTACGTTTTCATGCCTTGTTTAGGTTTTTATTTTTTCGCAAGTAAACCTTTAGGATTTTTTATGTGCTGAATTACAAGGTTGGATTTTGAATAACGAGGAACCAATCACACAAAAGATCACATTCATTGTTAATAAATAAATGGTTCTATGAAAAGATAGCATTCTAAAACGCGTTTCGCGTTTCTTAAAAGAATGTGAAAATTCACAAATATTTGTCTTTGCTGAAGTCTAAATACTAGTATATTACAAAAATCCTCAAAGACTATGTGTCATTTGTTATAATGAAAGATTTACATGATGCATGAAGGAAACACTATGTATGTAGATCAATGTCCCCTTTATGACCACTATAGATTTTCAATCTTTAAATTTATTATTAGAAGATCTTAAGAGTAAGAGTATTTATAAAGCATAGAAAACCACTGACAACTCAACTATTGGAAATCTCATATCAGGTAATACAAACATCGGATAATGTATAGAAGGCTCCTTTTACAGCACGTTTAATGCCTGATTATAGAACTTCAATATAGCAATTACCCTGCACTTAGTCAATGGAATATAAAGTATGTGTTCGATGTGTATTGGAACAGTCTTGCTTTGTTAACATATTAATCCTTGTTGATCCGAGGAGCTTATGACCGTATGGGATACGACAGCTTCTAGGAATTTAGATTATGTTTCATTAATTGGTTCAATATTTGAATAGGCTGTTCCTAGGAGAGTTAGATATTTCAGATGTGGTATTTTCACGTTGCTTTAGTCGACTGCGATATAATGCAAGATTTAATCTCGGATTGCTTGATTTTAATAACATAATTTTTCCTTTGTTATTTAATACTGTCTAAAATTTATTATTTATACGGATTTCGTCATTTTTCTGCCAAGACAAGGATTATTACCAACTGTGTTATAATGTAAAATTTGAATTCATATTGTTTAGCTTTTAATCATTATTTTTTTTCCATTGTTATCTTATATTGTCTAAGTTTTTATTTACCGGATTTTGTTATTTTGTAACAAAGACTAGAATTTCGTAATCACAGGATGCAGGATTAATCTGGAAATTTTATGTAAGCACAGAGTTGTTAATTACGGATTGAATATGGAGTTAATGAAGAAGACAGCAGACGATCCTTACTTGGGGAAAATGCAGGTGAAGAAAGTTTCATCGCCTAGTTTCAAATAAAAGGAAATTTAGATTGAAGTTTCCATGGAAAAAACATGAAGAAAATTATGATTACGAAACGTCTGAGGAATTGGATACTTTTATACAAGAAGTGATAGAAAGAGCAAGAGAGGAATACTTCAGAGAATGTGAAGCGGAGAAAAAAGAAGGGGTCATTGAATGTATGGGTAAGTTTTACAGTGATAACAATTTTTTAAAATATTGATATGAGATTTTCCCGAAATTGTTAAAGAGCGAAAGAGGAATATTTTAGGGAAAGCGAAACAGAATTAAAAAAGGAATCATCAAATGCATGGGCACGTTGTACGTTGATAACATGTTTTCAACATACTAATATTAGATGTCCCGAAAATGTTGGCAAAATGTTGCTTAATTCTATTATTTAAACTAATTGTGCTCATATCGATGTGGCCTGTCGGGATCGGTGGACGAAATTTAAATCTGTAAAACTACAGATTGTCAATTTAACTTTCAAAAATAGAGCTATGATATGAATTATGAATATATTTAAAGGACTATCTAATTTTGCTAAAGAATTAGTTCTGAATCGTCAGATAAGCTTTGCCCCCATTATATATGGACTGTTTTCGACAGCTGTAATTTTTCTATTCAACAGTTTTTCTTTCATACTTATCCATATCTGGGGCACTCGGCAGTCGAGTGACTCCTTTCCGTGAGTTCAGTTTTAAATGTTTACAAAGTCTATTATATACATGACAAGACACTCGACATTGTTTTCTTTATCAAATTAATGACTCATTTTCTTATAAATATCGATTCATAATTGAAATTTAATTAAGAAATGCTATATTTTATTTTGATAAAACAAATTAAATTTGTTGCTAGGTTTTGTTTTACAGACAAATATCAGATTAATTGATTCGTCTTGACGGCAAGAAAGTGCATGTATACTGTACATGGATTTGTACTGTGTGTTTAATATCAGAATACCCAGAACTAAACTTTGTTTGCAAAATATATTACAATAAGTCATTCCTCGTTGGTAGTGCTCGGGCGAAAAGCAATACTGTGAACGATTCAGAAAAGCTTTTATTTTTTAGGAATTTCGAAATAAATAACCAGGCTTTTTGGTGTAATATTTAGATGCCAAGCGGGTTTATGAATTGACCGTAATACGAGTGTTTTGGTTTGTCATTAAAATGTTGCTAAAGACTGCAATGATGACTGAGTAGAAACGCACAATCATTATCTGAGTAGTGCCATGTGAGAGGCGAACAAATACAAAGGTTCTTGTAAAAAATTGCGCAGTTATGTTCAATAATGTAGGAGGAGTAGAACGTTATTCAATTTTTGAAATGTACAACTTTCAGTTACCCTTCTGTTATGGCATGTATACCAAATTTATTATAATACCATCAACGGTGTTGAAAAACTATTACTGGCGTATCATACGGGCGTATAAAATAATACTTAAATTAACAACGTTATTAATTTTCCGTAGCTTGGCGAAATAATTGAACATGCTTAAAGAATCTATAATAGTTACTACTTTGTGTCCCAGTTCTCAGAAAAAAGAGTTCTTATATATTTGCTCGAAAACGGAACATTTATCACAGCGCAAAATCTCTATACAGAATACAGAATCTCTGGGGTTTTTTTTTCGATAAATCCGTCCTGGAAAATCAGCATGCAGGCTGGAATATAGACAAGACTATCAATCAATGCTATTTTAATGGACTGTCTTATCTTAGGTGCAAGAAAAAATTCTTAATTTTTATTTGCAAATGAAAAAAAACTATTACGGTCCAAGTTTAAATCAATATCCCAGAATCGATGTAAAAAGGAAAAAGCGGGCAGATCAAGTTTAACAGGTGTACTTTTACCAGAGAACTGAGATCATGAAGAACAAGCACATTTTGTCTATGTACGTTTGAAAATAAAATTCTGAATGAATGGAATATGACACTTTGGGTTTTCGAATGTATACCAAATAGTTTTGTTTGATACAAAGACATAGTATTTATCAACAGTAGTGAGATGACGGTCATAAAAGTTTTTTATGACTTTAATAAGCCTAAACTTGTAATATTCTCGAGACAATAATTTATTTGTTATTAGTTGGCTTTGTGATATAAAGTTACCTAAGTATGAACAAAGTCATCAAGTGATAAATGTGATAGCAGATGTATTTATTTTAAAATTTTAATTGACGAAACCGGTAAAACAATTAAAAATTAGCCCCACTTATACCCAAAATGGATATTACAAACTTTCCTTTTTATATCTTATTAAGAAAAATGAATACAGAAATTTTCTTATGACTTATTTTTATAAAATGAGGTTCAATCAATTAACCTCGATGGTTGCAATTAACTTAGTTTTCTAAGATAGATATGTGTTATTTATGATGTACACACCACCATTTATAATATAACTTCCTGTTACAGTTAGATTGTATTTAAAAGCTAACTCAATAATGGTATTGTTACATAAGTACATACCACATGAACACAATCTGGCCATGCCCTTTGAAACCCGTCACGTAATGATGACTTTTTACTTGATATGTTCACTACAAAACACATATTTTTAAACATCATAATGTGTTTATAGTGTTTTGTTTAAAATGCTTAGCCTTTTCGTGTGTGTATGCAAAATTAGAACATGCAATGACAAATAGGATAACATGTTTCTCTATGATAAATGTTATTGAAGAAATGTTTTAAAAATTCTCATGGCTTAAAATTAGCTCCTTTATATACAAAATAGATATGACGAACTTATTTTTTTATATCTTAATGAAGTAACATGGATACGGAAAGCTATTTAGGACTTTTCTTTAAAAATGAGATAGGAATCAATTAATCTTGATGGTTGCAATTAGTATATTTGTCTGATAAATCGCTGTTAGTAATGATGTACATGACATCATTTATAAACCAACTTCCTGTCATGATTGCGCTAGTATTCATCGTTCTAATGAAAGACATTTACGATGTCAATTTTTATATACTAAACATGCAATGTTATTACCACTAATGGAAACACGATCTGATATCGATAGGATGAATTAAATCTGAACACGCAGAGAGATATTCTTACAAACACACGCACGCGCGCGCTGTGAAAAAGAGATTTCAAAACGCACGCACACATAGGGGTCAGAATGACAGACATAATTAATGAGACACAGAGAGGAAGAGAGAGAAAGAGAAAGAGAGAGCGAGAGAGAGAGACTCTGGGATTAGAGGGAGATTTCAAAACACACACACGCACACGCGCGATTGTTAATTGGTCAATGAATCCAAGAAACATTATCACAAAACAGGTTTGAATCTCATACATATGCAGTAAAGATTTATTGCAGTTTATTACTACAATGACAAAAAATAGGTTGCCGAATAACCGTGACACTCATAGGTAGTGGTCGAAAAGCTTCGAAGAGATATATATCAGCTGCCTAAAAATAATTAACAAGGGGCAAAAATGAGCTGCCGATTCGGTAATAATACGTTAGCTATCTTAAACTTTCGAATTGTCTACACTGTTTATGTATCGTCTTGAGTGGAAACATTCCCATTTCATGAATAGAAATAGCCTAATATGTGTTCTTTGTAGGCAAACCTCAACGATGCGATGGTGCAGAGCAGCTGTAAAACGAAAATTCATATGATAATAAAGCCCTAAATGATAAATCGATTGTGAAATTTTACAACAAGGGAACACGACCGTGATAGAAATCATCCCATTTAAAAACAGCAATGCATAATTCTTTGTTCTTAAAAATTGAACTTGGAAATAACAAAATACAACACAATCAGAGGGAAACAAAGACATTTAATTATAACACGAACACATTTTTGAAAACAATACCTTTCTTATTTTATGCGTAAAAATTGGTATGTATAGTACTTATCTATCCTCCTATTTATTCTATCATATTACAAATAATTGCCTATGGTATACCTAAAGCTATATAGGGCGTGTATGATCTGCAGTTTGATTTTTTGAATTATTATACAATCAATGATCCCTTAATAAGTAGAAAAAATAAAATAACGACTAAATGTATATTCCAATTTATCTAACATTGGACTAGTTTTTTCTGTCTGATTAGGCGAAATACAAGTTTTATCGAACACGCATGATACAGAATCTTGTATCACCAAACTGTGGTGATACAACATTGGCGGTAAAGTACACGTGCAGTTTCTCATGACGTCATTACTACAGAACATATGTCATAACATAGTTCAATGTTTTTCTGTGGTGAAATATAATTTTTTCATATAAAGTGTTGTTTTTATTAGTTTAAATAACCTATTTGGAAATATTAGATAAAAATATCATATACACAGTGTGTATGTACATCCCTACGTATCAGGTCTCGTCCTTTTTAGTAGCCGTATCATTACTCGTCGCGCAAGCGCGATTCGTAGTGATACGCCTACTAAAAGAAGGACTCGATCTACTACGGAGGGTTGTACATACACACTGTGTATATGATATTTTATCTAATGATATGCATATATCATCCTTATCTATCTGTGTGTGTCTGTATGTATTATCGAGGTTGCCGGCCACACTACTTTCATTGATAGTTTTTGAAAGATTAACAAGAAGAATATAATGATTTTTTTGTGTGTTTAGGCAGTTAAGTCTCATGGAAATGTTTACATCGATTCTGTTTTAGTAATAGGTTGGCTGCAACAAATAAATTGTGAGAAAATTTACATGTAAAGCTACGATTACAGGCTTTTATTAGCTTGCCATATATTTAAGTCTTACCATTGTTCATAAAACATGTTTGGTTTCCTGTATTGACAGTGGTGATAATCCACATCTATAGGTCTGTTTGAACTCAGTATTTACCAACATACTAGGGTTTTCCGAGGGTACAACTTCCAACTTCTTTTGCAAAATTTTCACCGGGTATTTCTTTCATTTAACGTGATATAAGTTATCTTATTTTTATATATGCAGAAAAAAACAACAAAAGACCCCCCCCCCCCAATTACTGTATTCCGTTTTCCAAAATTATTTTAAGGGTTTGATGTTAAATTTTACACTTAAATACCCATGGTGAATCTATTTATATAATGTATAGAATTTCGTTAGAGTTGTAGGTTTATTGAATGATATCCAAAATTATGTCAACACGTACACATGTATGTCAACGGATTCACAATGAAATACAGCGTCTCTTCAAAGGAATATATTGTCCAATACTTCATGGACGTTTACCGATATTTATTGTTTTCTTTTGACATTTTGATGTATGCAAACACTAATATAGATAAATCACATATCATGAACCAAAAATAATCGGCGAAATATTGATTTGTTTTTTTAAAAAAATCTTGTTTGATGAAACATAAAACAAATGTATATTAGGTGTATGATATAAGATGGTTTTTGTTCTTATAACCATGAAGACAATGAAAGACTTTTTGAGAATGTTTGAATATAACACGTGAAACTATTATTTTCCCAAAATAATAAGGTCATTATTCTCCTAAAACAATAAAAAAAAAATTAAGAAATTTTAAAATTTTATTTTGAAACATTTTCTTATGTCGATATACCTAAATGTAGCAAAAGAAACTTTCAATATATTTTACCGTTCTTAGACATCTGAGAACAACGTCTTATTTGAGTTTTATAAAGAACAAAAAATTGAATTAATTTTATATTTGGAAGAGAAAATATCGCTTTTGAAAAAAGCGAATAGAAGGTTGTATTATTATGTTTTATAACGTTCAATACTGGGTATATATGTACAGACTGTTCACAAATAAGCATGACAGATGTTTAATGGACCAAATGTAACAACTTCTCATGTACTATATTATCTTAAATAATTCCTTTGTAATTATAAGAGATACGTCAGCACAAAAGTATCTTGGATCAGCATTTTAATCAAAATAAAAATAAAAAAGCTAAAAAGATAAACTGTTTATTGGAGATTTATGGACACTAAAACGTCGTATAAATTAAAATGTTACGTCAACAAAATAAAACCTTCCAATAGGTCAAATGGATATTTTTATTAACCTGTTTTTTTAAATATCAGACTGGTTTCACAGAATAGTAAAAAAAGCATATTTTAAGTATTCTTTGTTCATGGGAATGATGGCGTATTTGGCAATAAAATCGTGACTCTTAGTCCGTGGACGTTCTTACATATTTGCAAATGGGAGTTAGGATACCATTGTTCATAATTAACATCATGACGTCGACAATGATAAAAAACCTCGTTCCGATCATGATAAAGTGGAAGTTACCAACTATATCTACATTGACATTTACTTCCCATTTAAACTAGATGATTAAATGAACATCGCAGGAGACTTCATGAAAAAAGCTTATTAAGTGCTATATTACGTTTGGTTAATCAATAAAAATAACATCATAATCAATTAAACTTCATGAATTGTATTTCAAACCCGAATGCCATCTGAGCTCTGTAACATTTTGTATAAGATTGAGCTTGATTAATTTTACTAGAGGAAGTATCAGCACAGATCATAGCTGTGCATAGCTTTAAACAGAACAATCAATATCGTGTTTAGTTTTTTAATTGATTCCAGGATTGAAAATACTTTAGGCTATGAAGCGTAATATGAATCAGGATTAACTACAAGTATTTCGTTGAACGAAAACAGTTTTCCAAATTACGTAATATGCAATTATGTAAATTCCCAGTCATAAATGCAATTAACTGATGAACATCTTCAATCAAACAAGAGATGGTGAGCTTCTAATTAGCTTTGGTTCTGGTACATCAATATTTTCAGAACTGTTTTACTGATTTTAATTTGTTGTTATAGTGTGCAATTTAAAATGAATTACTTTGACAAATATAAATAAACCAGATCGTGGTACAAAGATAGCATATCCAATAAAGTTTAATAAGGAGAAAGGTAATCTGTGAAGTCATTCGGTTCAGTGGTGTCCGGATTCTTGTTGTTTTCGTCAAAAGATTGACCAACGAATTTACAAAAATAGTATATTTATGATAAATATATATTAATGGTTTATAAAAACGCATCACACTTCTATTTGAACTATGTATTAATGATCCAAACAAACAAAATAACAAAAATAATTGATTCAATAGTAGAACATTATTTATGAGGGAACAATAAACATATTTTAGTTTATTTTAGTTTTAAACACCAGCATGACCAATACATGAGATATTTCTGAGTTTTTTTTTGGTTTTTTTTCAAATTACATGACTTAAAGAATAGCCACCCTACTTGTGTACTGCCTACCTATTCTCTTCGCTCCTAGTGGAGCATAAGGCGAGGCACAGATCTCTCCACTTCGTCCTATTTGAGGCTTCATTCTCTGCCGTTCTCCAACTTGGCCATCCCATATCGTTTCCTTCTTTCTCTGTTGTTCTTCGCCAGGTCTCTCTTGGTCAAGTCCTTGGTATCCTTTCGGCTTTCACGAAGTGCCGTCCTAATTCCATCTTTTTGATGGTCCATCACCTCCTGGGACGGAGTTATGTTTCCATTTCTGTTCCTCGTTTCTGTAGCAAGGTCTTTTTTTAGGGGAATGAGTTGCTAGCCCATTGCCCAACCCTCCTCCTTTCTGAACCGGGCTTGGGACCGGCTAGGGCGGAGTTGACCCTAATTGTGTATTCCTATTAAGTTTCTTTGTACTATATACTACATGTATATTGAAATAATAATCAATGCACTATGAAATTACATACATATTTCTCATTGAAAAAACTTGCTTGTTTTGTTATATGTAAATTCAGCTTTGCCATGTCTTGCACAAATCAAATCGGCTGATTCATCCGCGATCTGTGTTTTCTAGTCTTTATACGATTTTAAAAAATTGATTCCGTTATTATTATTATTATTATTAAATATGGTTTAATTTTGCAGTACTAGTTGGTCGTTTTCGAATAAAGTTCCTCATCAGCAGTGCTAGAACCAAAGTTCTGGAAACCCAAATTTTTTATATGTTTTAGATTTTGAGATAACCATGAAATATAAAGCGCGTAAAACGTACTTATACCTATGTCATTTACCTGATACTGCCATTATACAAATACACTGTCATTATTTCCAAGCGTAGAACCTCCTCTTTGTTACAAAATATGATGTTATTCGACTTCATTTAACATATTCCTAAATATAAACATTTTTAGATTAAAATTCGTTGAGTTTTTTAAGAATTTTCATCGAAAGATATTGTTATGAGCATTGAATTATTATATTTACACAATTACATGGATCTACAAAAACACTGTCTCTAAGAGCTGTTAAATCCATTGTTTTATGTTTTTATATGCAAACGTGATTCACAACCGGATTAAATGATAAACAAAGATGCTTAAGACACCCATCTATTCCGTGAGGTTTGAAGATTAACATCAGAGAGATCAAGCACAATTTTTGTGTTTCGTTAACCAAGAAGGCGTAGTATTTTTTTTTTTTTTAAACTTCATCAAAATTAATTGTTTCCTCAATTTTAAAGTCCCTAAAAACTAAGCTATGCTTAATCCTTCAAAATGTTGTTTCATGGGGTTTGGTAAACTGTATTTTTGTTCCTTGTATTTTCTCATTTCAAAATCTTAAAAATATTTGGATTTCAGTAATTTTTGTCCAAGCGCTACTGATGAGAAATCTTAATCCGAAACAACTGTCTATCGTTGCGAAATTAAATCAGGTTTATTTATACCCACAATAAGCCAGTTTTAAGTTCGTTTACAAATCATTGATATTTATCAAATTATCAAATTTAAGATAAACTTTACAATTATCACCACAATATTGTTGATATGAATATTGTCCTTGTAACCTGGATAAATTTGACGTTCCCTACATGTAATTTCAGAATCCTTTCATTCTCAATTTTGAGTCCATACATGGCTGACATACCGACCTAGACAGGAGGTACTTACCCTTCCGGAGCACCTGAACATTCTCTCTTAGAAGAAGTTCAAGCATAATAACTTATTTGGTTTTGGTTTTATAAATTTTGTCCGAGCACTACTCATGAATACTTGTATTACGAAACAGTTTAGTGCTGTAAAATTAAAACTGGTATAATATGTAATTGCCAGTTTTGTATTGGATTATAATTTAGACATTTATCTGTCAGACTTTAAAGAAAATATCTGAAAATATCACGTAAATGTAATTTAGTCAATGACCGCTTACTGTTATCTATATATTTTCGATTTTAATACTTAAACATAAAACAAACAAGGAAGTTGCTTATAAAACCGAGATAAAAATAATTCTGACGTCATTAAACGTTTTATTTACACGACATGAAAGAAACTGATGAATATAATATATAATGAATTGAAAAAAGGTAGGAAGTAGAAGTACTAAAACAAAATTAAAAAATCAAATCAAAGCAAATTGTTTCTGAAAATATTTCAAGTACTAGAAGATAACACCACCACTATCGCCTCGAATCTTTAACTAAGACTCTGAAGACATGTGTATTTGTTCAAACAAATAAATATTTCGAAATGCACATTTGTGTGTGCTTGTGAAAAAACGGTGAAAATGAACCAAGGAATAATTATTATAATCAACATTATTTTACTTTTCAAACTCTACACGTTTGAAATTAAGAAGCCCCTTGACTATAACATTGGCGTACCCAATATAATTACCAAACAAATATTGAAAACTTTTCGAACCAAGGAATGTTCCTGTATTTAAATCCCTACGGTAACAAATCAAATACAAACACGTGAGGCCGGGTGCTACGGAAGGCTTAACTTCTCCTGTCTAGCTAGCTAGACATGCAACATTGAACATTGAAAAATTCTGCTCTTTCTAAACATCCAAAATTAATTACAACCATACTGATTCCGATCTCTTTCTAAATCACATCCCAAAAGAAAAGTAAAAAGTTTTAAAACTGGCAAATTAACATGTGAACTTTTACCACGGAACGAGGACGTGTGCTCCGGAAGAGCCAGCATTGCCTGACTAGCTGGCTACATCTGCAACATTGCGAATGACAGAAACAACCCCCAGGTCTTGGAAGTTATTCCAAAATCAAACACAAACATACCGATACGGGTTGATGTTCAAATCACAATCCTAAAAGCAAAGAAGTAAAAACTTATCACCTGAACTTTTACGAGACCGGCTGCTCCGAGAGGGTAAGCATCTCCTGTTACACCTGCAACATTGAGAATGAAAAATGAAAAAATTCCTGTTCAAATCACATCGCAAAAGACTTTTTGAACTGATAAATTGTTTTTGACTAGTGTATTTACACCTCGAAAATACGCCAACGCTACGTGAGAGCAAGTATCTCCGGTCTAGCATGCTTCACCTGCAGCATTAAGAATGAAAGGAATAATCCCAGCTCTTGCTTAACATTCCAAAATCAAACACAAACATACCGATACCGTTTTGTATCAAATCACATCCCAACAGCAAAGTAAAAATCTTTCAGAATTGGCGAATTAAATTTTACCCGTAAACTTCCACCAGGGGTTTGAGGACGTATGCTCCGGAAGAGTAAGTATCTCATGACTAGCTAGCTAGATTTGCAACATTGAAATTTAATTAAACAACCCCCTGTTAAAATCAAAATCAAAAAACAAAGTAAAAACCCGATCGATAACATCTGAGTTGTTTAGTGATGTATTGTTTAGAATCTGTATAGACGAACAATCAAAAACAAACATACTGATCTATGTCCAAATTACAATCCATAAAAAAGTAAAAATTTTGAAACTGACAAATTAGGGTAAACACCTGAACCGGGAAGAGTCAGTATCTTCTGTTTAGCTAGCTACACCGGCCACATGTGTAATCAAAATTGAGTGAAAGGAACATGAAACTTTGGTGTCTCCAGGGCCATCTCAGAGACATAATTAAACATATAAAATTGTATTTTAATTCCTGATCTTGTCACCTGAGTTGTGTATTATTTTTGTTTGAATTAGGTTTGATTATTTTACTAGAACTAACATTGACAGGTTATAGTTGTATGGACAAACAATGTTGACCTGCCTGCTTGACCTTTAATTTAAATATTTATTTCAGATGAGTGTATGTACACGAATAGAACAGACTGGGAAATTATATTACTGTTTTAAGAGTACACATATGTATAAATTGTGAATCCTAGTACTTATCCATATATTGGGAAGTTGGTCCCATGTAAATATTCCACATTAAAGGTCAAACGGACAGGTCAATGTTGTTTATCTATACATATATCTCTGTAAACAGAACAATCAATACTTATACATGTGTTTTATAAAGTAATGATTCCCTTGATAGTTTGATAGTAGGTATACATTGAAGCGTATATAGGTAAATGTTAAGAATATTCTGACGAAATAAATTAAACTGAATAATTTAATATAATTCAATGCGCTGTATTAATTATTTTGTTATACCGTGTGGAAGAACTTACATTTACACTCTCTCTCTCTCTCTCTCTCTCTCTCTCGCGCGCGCGCGCGCGCGCGCCTTTTTAGAATTTCAAGCTATTGAACATAAAGTAACTGTAAAATACCCACAAAAAGACAATATCATTTAGCACAAAAGCAAACATAAAATATGAAATATTAATCTTAATAGTACGTTTTTATTATTTACCACAAATCATACTAATCCCTGTTCAAATCACAATCATAAAAACCTCTACACGGTCAAATTCAGTGAAAACCGTGAAGATCTACCAAGAACCTAAAATCATAATTTGATGACTACCTGAAAATATTAGGAAAAATTGATCTAAAAAAATTTTGACCGTCAAGAACCTCGATAATGAAAAAAACAGTTGCATTTCATACCCCGATTAATTGACGGTGCTCATTTAGACGGTCGCTATAATCTTTAATGCACAAAATGCATTCCATAGTAAAGAAACTAGACACTCCTAGTGTGTTCCAAAAGAAGAAAAGAATAACACTTCTGTACAGTAAAGTATTGGTAAGACACCTTGTACCCATTCGAAATCAAATTAATTTGAAGATTTTTCGTCTTACCTGTACCTAGTCATGATCATAAAAGAAAATCTATGCGCATCCGTGATTAACATGGGATACTTCTTCACAGAGTAAAACGTTTGCGCTATGGAGATTTAACATGTTGAAAAACCAGACGACTGGCTGATCCTGTTTAAACATCGCAAAATTTCGTCGTGAAGTCCTCATGGCGCCAACATTGTCTTTTCTACAGATATATTTTATATAACAATCGCGAATGCGCATACAGATTTTCAGTATCGACTAGGTACGAGTGAGTAAAAATATACATTTTTATTCAATGTTATTAGATTTTCTATAAAAATCACGCATGCTTCATTGTCACAATCACAACGACTTTCATAGTATACGTAGGTGTTAATGTGGACTTCATGTTGTTGAAACAAAAATGAAAAAAAGTTTTTTTGGACTATTATTATAACCTTTGAAAATATTTTTAATCGAGAATAGTTTACCCGATTCCCACTTCAAACAACTGAATGTACTCTATGACATGAGAATTTCTTTAGAAAACTTCAAATTACTAGTCTTAAAGAAAACATAAACAAAGCTAGAATCCTGTTTCATTATTATATTCCATGTGTAATATCCGATATATTATCGTTCTTAAATAGATACACGTACAAATTTGATAAAGTACAGTCTCAATTTTCTGGTAAAGGTTAAATGACCTTCGAGTTGATATCCTGTCATCATAGCTTTCTGTATTTGTTTCGTATGTTTCCATGACCATTTTCTCTAATTATTTCTATATTGTTGATAAGCGTGATAAATTGTTAATAAGTATGATGGATCTGTATCCAAAATTACCCTAAAAAAGTAATAAGTCTTTCCAATGTTGTTGATAAGTATGATGTGACGTCCATGTTCCTTTCATCTCTAATTTCGATTTCACATATTGCGGGTATGCCTAGCTTAACAGGAAGTGCTCACCCGCTATCACTACCCTCGTTTTAGTTCATCTTTAAATCTTAATTTGCCAGTTTCAAAGTTTTCACTTCGCTTTGGGATCTTGGTTTGGAGTGCTATGTTTGTTTTTTATTTAATAAATAAAACTAATTGTGTCATGATTTGCAAGACATCGATTCATCAATAACTACTACACA
This sequence comes from Anadara kagoshimensis, assembly GCA_021292105.1. Lineage (NCBI taxonomy): Eukaryota > Metazoa > Mollusca > Bivalvia > Arcoida > Arcidae > Anadara > Anadara kagoshimensis. The sequence goes on along the minus strand of CM037874.1, from coordinate 33,616,705 downwards.
TGTATTATGAAGTAATTTTAAAATTCATTAAGCATATTTCTTCATTAAACAAAAAACCAAGCATGAAACCAAAAGAAGATAAGTCAGGTTTGCTTTTTGTTACGTTGTGATACCGGATATATGAAAACCATGTTCACTCTGTAATCGGTCTGTCGGGTCGTATATTTCACTTGGCGTTACACAGTCAGCGTTAGCCTACAGCTTCTTGGTTGTGTTTTCTATCAGATAAAATAGAAACCTATTCCAGACATTTGAAATCACTTTTATCATTTCGCTCACATTTTTGCTCAATTTCCAAGATTAGGAGGTGTCCACTTTCTTTGAATGGTATACACTTTGCTCTCGTGAAGATTTTTTAAGTGACTGACAGACTGGATCAAGATATCCAATTATGCATGAGATGGGAGAGGTTATAAGCTATTTAAAATATAAAAACCTTTTCTGAGTTATTCTCCATGTTTAACTGCGATAAACAACCGTGATATCAAATATATAAGATTCTGAAAGTATCCGTAACCACAGAACGTGAATTGTGTTTTTCAGTTGCATGACTGCATATTGGGTCACATACAGTTTTTTCTTTTCGAATCTTAATGATTTTGAATTCTTATTAGTTCGTTTGGTCACCCATTGCGTTCCGAGAAAAGCAATTGTTTTGTAATTACTGTAAACGCATCTATTTTCGCAGTGTATTTATTTTCGATTATTTCGCGGTTAATTGTCTTGCGCAAAAATTAATACCAAGCGAAAATTATGTTATGCCTTTCATGTTATAGTGCATATATCAAAAACGCAAAAAAAACTAATTGTCTAAATTGCCTATACCGCAAAAAATAAATACACGCGAATAAATAAGTTTACAGTAGGCAACCATATGATATGATTTCTTATAATTTATGTGTTTCAATTATACTGGATTCAGATCATAACTAGCTCGGTATCCATGGCGACATATTGGTAGGACTTCGATGACGAACATTATCAATACTTCGTGATTTCTTTTGTCTTTGATAACATCATGATAATTCATATTATCTACTACTAATATGGACTATTATGTACTAATTTACACGATAAATACTGTATATAATTATATATACTCAAAAGTACATTTTTATTGTCCGAGTTCCCCAGATAAACAATAAAAGAGAAAAGAATAGACCTAGTTATGCAAATGAGAAGGTTTAACATGTGAACCATGCACACTTGCTGTCCTAGGAACTGTTTAATTTCATTCGTCAATATGAAAACTTTTATGCATTAAACCACTGCAGTGACTCAGTTGGTAGAGTGCTCACTCCGTAAATGGGAGTCCGTGGGTTAGAGCCCTGGCCGAGTCTGACTTAAAAGTCGGTAGTGACTGTTCTTTCACCAAGCATTCGGCATTACGAAATGAAAGTCACTGTTCTTTCGGATTGGAACTTATATAATTAAAATAAACGAGGTCCCTGTGTTGGTAGGCTTGGCGAGATACAAATGTAAAGAACCCTGCAATATAATGCTATCAGCGCAACGCACAGGCAAAGTTCCTGCACCTACGTCTATAGCTGGCGACGTCTCGATATAATTTAAATATTCTTTACTGGAACATTAAACACCATTATTTAACTCAACATGCTTTTTTTAAGTATCAACTAGACACATCATAATACATAAAGCTTAACAAAATTGTAAGTCAAAAATATATAAATGATTATGCATATTTTTATACTTAAAGATTATGACACACCTTTGCCATGTATTTGATGTTCTATCTATATTACCATGTTGAATTCGAACTCGTTACATACTAGTATGGTAGTTGGCTAGGTGTCTACAACAGAGAAATACCTAATATCAAAACCGAGAAATACCCAATATCAATTAAGCATCGAACAAACACATGCATGTACATGTATACCTGTCAATGTTCAAATTACTATCCTAAAAGCAAATTAAAAAGGTTTATACTAGCAAATAAACTAAAACAGGTAAACTACCACCAGAGAGGTTAGACCGGTAATCCAGGAAGAGTAAACGCCACCTTTTTATCTAGCTATACCTCCGCCTCGTGTGAAATTTAAACTTAGAATGAAAGGACCATGGAACTATAAGACATCAAATTCATCAGTATTTGTCAAATAAATAAATAGGGTAAATTTGATTACAGAGACATCATTGTTACAGTACCAACATTTTTAATAAATGCCATATATTACGCAACTCAGTTAAAAGTGTGAAAGAAAATGCATAATAAAACACAGCAGATTCGGTTTCCTAGCAATATCCACTTAAACTACAACAAAATCCAATGATATAAGAAGATTACGGATTACAGTGCCTCTCGCTACCTAGGATCGAATTTCACTTGGAGCAGTTACATATCTTATTGTATATCGTTTCGCTCACCGCATCAATATAAATGAAAGAATCTTGATTTGGTGTTAAAATACCATTACTCCGCTTATCGAACGAAGGTTGGTGGTTTAATTTTTTCCCAGACACTTCGGTTTACCAGAACCTCGAAATAAAAAATATTTTGACTTGGTCGAATTCTAATTGGAGCAGTTGCATATACTAACGTATATCGTTTCGCTCACCGCTTCGATATAAATGAAAGAATCTTGACTTGGTGGTAAAATACCATTACTCCGCTTATCGAACGAAGGTTGGCGGTTCAATTTTTTCCAGGTATTTCGGTTTTCCAGAACCTCAAAATAAAAAATATCTTGACTTGATCGAATTCCAATTGGAGCAGTTGTATTAATAATCTTTACTTTATCGTAAAATACAATTACTCCGCTTATCGAACGAAGGTTGGCGGTTTAATTTTCTCCAGGTATGTCGTGTTTTCCAGAATCTCGAAATAAAACAAATACATTGACTGGGTCGTAAAACACCAAAATGTTACTCAATTCCACACGACTCGATACAAGAAGGTCAAATAAAATAAAAGTACATGCAGATAAATTAAGTTTACCTGTGATGCAATAGTCAGAAATAAGTCATTAAATGTCGCCCACATGCAGCGTGTAATATTGTAATGTTATACAGTACAGACCTGTCGAAAGTTTAACACTAAGCTTACGAAAATGCCTCGAAAATTGGCTGTTGAGTGGTCGAGATAACTAGGTACCAAACAGCTGCCGAGAGAGAGAGTTGAGTTGATTAATGGCGTTTAAAGTCCCAGTCAAGAATTTTCACTTATATCGAGACGTCGCCAGCTATAGTCAAAGGTACAGAAATTTTGCCTATGTGTTGCGCTGATGGTATTATACAACAGGGTTCTTTATTTTGCCAAGCCTACAGTGACACGGGATCTCGTTTAATTTAAGTTCCCATCCAAAAGAACCGTGACTTTCATTTCCTGAAATCGAGTGCTTGGCGAAAGCACAGTCACTGCCCACTTTTAAGTCTTGGGTCAGACCCGACCATGGAACGAACTCACGGCCTCCCACTCACGGACTGCCGAGAGAGAAATAAAAACTGTCGATAACATGCCGCGATATGGGCAACGAGGGTTTTGGTGATTAATCGATACTTATATTATATTCATTAGCTTTGTTAAACTTTCGACAGCCCTGTACTGTACTGTTAATAATTTATAATCTGATATTACTTTTATCAGAGCATTATATTACATAATCAATACAGGAAAAGTTCTTTGTAGCGACAAATACAAGTTTGTTCTTGACAAATGTCAACAAGAAACTCTAAACTAATAAACAAACGAGTTAATAAGACAAGACAAGATGAGAGACATATATTTTAAAGACCACTGATTACAAAATCGCTTTTTGCTAAATACTGAATTTTATGACAATGTGACATCCAGTGGTACAGTTAAAGTATTTTGAGTATCTAACTAACCTTCCCTTGGGTTTAAGTCCTTTTCGGGATAATTCATAGTGTGGCAATTCGCTAAAAGTCGATGTTTTTCTTCCTTCACTCCAGTTTACTCAAACATCCCAGAACTAACCGCATCGATAAAAATAAAATAAAACTAGAAAAACTGTAAGCCACAAGCTCACAAAAAATACCCCCCACCCTGCTTCCAAAATCCATCGGATCAATTTTTTAAATAGGAGGTGCACATCTACATTATATCACAAAGATTGTGTGAAAGTTTCATGAAAATCCATTGAAGGGTTTAGGAGGAGTTGCAGATAAGAGATAGGTACCCTAAGGTGTAACGGAAGGACGGGCGGACACATGGACGGACACCCCTTTCACTATATACCCCCCCCCCCACTTTTTAAGGGGGTGGGGGGTTAATAATGACTGGGCTTACAGCATATTACTATATTCCACCATTCATTCTCTTACAGTTTTCAGAGTCGGGAAAAGGAAAAAGGGTCAACAGCCTTTCCTTAGTATGGTATTCATAAAAATACCAAATCTATTTTCTTTGGTTTTTAATAATTACAGTACAGGCCTGTCGAAATTTTATCCCTAAACTAACGTTTTATTGCCGAATCGGTAACTCTTCTGTGTCAATTGTTAGCTATATATTTACACTGCTATTTAGTGTTCGGTAGATTTTCGGTCGCCGTTGCTAGCAATCAATATCTCGACCATCCGGCAGCTGAGATTATACCTTTTTGAAATGTTACTTTGGACATGTCTGTACACCATATATATAAGACATTTTAACATTGCTGACAAAGTGTCGATGCGTTACTAATGGCAACAAAAACGTGTCTTTACATTCCAATCACTGAATATTAAAGACGAACATTTCAATAAAGCTTTCCAATGAAGCATTGGGGTATATTCTCATTATCGATATAATAAATATCAGTGAAATTAATTACCAATCAATCATCTGACACCGTTACTAAGGTTACGGTATAATTTGTATAACACGCGCGTGAATTGAACATCTTTACCAATAGTTATTGTTTTATACAAGTACTAGCTTTCCGAAAAAGCTTGCGTGGGTAATAATCTAATGTATTCAATAATCCATTTTTTTTTTTTCATAGGCTCACTCCTTTCATTGGTTGTAATGTTGATTACGTTGTTTGTAACGTTGCATCCGCAATTTTTGGCTATTTGTGACCAGATCAAGTTCATTTACAATTTCATGTATGGGTCAGATATGAAAGAGTGTTTTATGGTCTGTATTGTACTAGTGCGCACTCAATTGTCGTGACGACCATAAAACGTTATGAAGTAAAAATAAAATAATAACTTAAAACGATTTAATTTCATGATTTTCACAAAGGTGTATCAGGTACACATGTACTCAGCCCACGTCAATACAAAAAAAAAACACAAAATAAGAAAGGAAATGAAATTTAAAAAGAGATGTGATTTATACATGTTACACTTTCAAAACAATTCTGAATACATGATATGTTCTCTCTTAAAAAAAAATAATAAAGCAGGTTTCATAAGTGTTCCAAGAAAAGTGCCATTTTTTAGGCCACTGTATAACCATTTTGAGGACTTCAAGAGCCAAGTATTCAGACACAGCCCAGTTTCGAACCCGACCTCACACAGCAATCTACAAACTGAGCTACCACCTTGTTTTTCCAACTCATAGAATTCCCAGACATAAATATCAAACCATAACGTTATGAAGCTTTGTGGCGATATCAAATAATCTTCTATTTGATATTTTAATGATTTCTATTTGATACTTTCACATATTACAAGTTTTGAGTTTCATTTTAAATACAATAATATAATTTTTATGCGATACATGCCCGCTTCTTGAACTAATGCACTGGATCTAATGACAAAATGTAAATCTTCTTAGTAATATTAGAATTGTAACACTATGAGTGTAATCCAAAGAGCTTAACAATTTCTGGTCGTTCACAATCTGATTACATATGATATCGGGTTTTTTGAAACTCATAAAGCGTTAGAAGATAAAATAATGAATATGCAGTTATGCTCGTTTTTTATTTTACTTCACATGTGACTCATGTAGCTAGCTAAACTGGAATGCTAACCTTTCCGGAGAACCTTACTTTACTTCCCTCGTGAACGTTCACGAGTTAAACTCCGTTTCCAGTTTGATTCAAAGCTATACTTTGCTTTAAAGGATATTGATTGCAATGGAGATCGGTGATGTATGTTTGTATTTGATTTATATCAATACGTCACCAGCTATAGGTGAAGTGGTAGTATGTTTAACCTTTGCAGGGCAATATGCAGGTAGGATTCTTTAACATGCCACATCTGCAATGACACGGGGTTCGTGACTTTAATTTCTTAATGCCAATTGCTGGGCGTTAATACAAACACTATCTATTTTCAAGTTTTGGTGAGACCTGACCGGGGTTCAAATCCACGACCTGCCATTTTCCAAGCGAGCATTCTACCAATTGTTCTACCATAATGCTCCCTATATTTGAAAATGTATTTATCAAAAAAAGTACACGACGACATAATGCTTGATAATCAGTTTATCAATCTGTCTTAAACAAATTAGAAGCTACAATCAGACAGAAATTATCAATAAGATTGAGGCTTGGTAACTGATATTGTTATGATCGAAATGCTTTACTTTCTATTTATTGGGTCATTTATATTTGAAATTTCTCATTTGTCTCTTTAGAATGTTAATTTATGGAATGGTAATTGTCAGTAATGTCACATAATTCTATCGCAAAACAATATTGTCATTGACAAAGTTATGCTTAATGCTCTTGTTTGGGTAGAAACTACAGTGTTATTGATTCATGAGTCTGAAGACCAACGTCTGAATCACTCGGTTATTCTATGCTGTCTATGGCTTATTGCCTTTCGCCCCGTCTAGGTTTGATTCATATTTGAGACAGAGATATTTAGTTAGCTTGCGGAAGGACGAGTGTTTCTCTCGGATTATCTAGACGCCCTCTACCATTCCTGAACTGATCGCTTCAAATTAAGTGAAAGAGTACTAGCTACGACGGCTGCATAAAATTTCATTCTTCTGTATAACTACAGAGAGAGGGAGAGAGAGAGAGAGAGAGAGGGGGGGGAGAGAGAGAGAGTAATGGATTTTATGCCCCAGTCAAGATTCTTTCAATTATATATATCGAGGCGGTCGATTCAACTTATATTACATTGACTTACTTGACTTATGCCTGTAACTCTTGTTCAGAGTATAGGCCACTGACAATCTGCCTCCATCTCACTCGGTTTTGGGCGTGCTGCATCATGGTCTGCCAGGTCAATCCTGCAGTTCTCATTTCTTCCTCTACTGATCGCCGCCAGGTGTTTCTTGGACGACCCCGTCTTCTCTTGCCCTGTGGATTCCATCTGAGAGACTGCCTAGTGATGTTGCTTTGATCTTTCCTCAGTTGGTGCCCTATCCATGTCCATTTCCTTTTGATGATTTGAGCAGGTGGTGGGAGTTGGTGTGTTTGATTCCAGAGATCTTTGTTGCTGATTTTATTTGGCCAATAGATATTAAGTATGCGGCGAAGACATCTGTTGATGAAAGTCTGAATGGTGTGGTCTGAGGCTTGGGTGGTTCGCCATGTTTCTGAACCATAGAGTAGGACGGCTTTTACATTTGAGTTAAATATTCTGATTTTGGTGTTTCTGTTTATCTGTCTTGAGTTCCAAACTTTCTTTAGTAAATTAAATGCTGTTCTTGCCTTGTTTATTCTGGTTTTGATGTCTTTGTCTGTTCCGCCTGTGGTGCTGACTTTACTGCCAAGGTATGTGAACTCTTCGACTTCTTCTAGCTCGCCATTGTGAAGCATGATGGGATTGGTATTGTTAGTGTTGATCTTCATAAATTTTGTCTTTTCTCTGTTGATTCGGAGCCCGATTTGTTCCGCTGTTTCTTCTAGAGCTGATGTTTTGTCTTGCATTTGACTTTGTTTGTGCGATAGCAGGGCTAAATCATCTGCAAAGTCAAGGTCGTCAAGCTGATTCAGAAGGGTCCACTGTATACCATTTCTCCTGTTGTTTGTAGTCTCCTTCATTACCCAATCTATGGCAAGAATAAACAAAAAGGGGGATAGTACACATCCTTGGCGCACTCCTGTCCTGACTGCAAACTTATCAGTAACATCTCCACCATGTAATACCCTGCAGGTCATACCATCATGCATGTTACTGATGATATTAACGTATTTCTCTGGTATTCCATAGTGGCGCATGATGTTCCACAGTGCTGGTCTATCTACACTGTCGAACGCTTTCTCAAAATCTATGAAATTGATGTATAATGATGAGTTCCATTCGAGTGACTGTTCAATTATGATTCTGAGTGTGGCAATCTGGTCAGTACACGATCTTTCCCTTCTAAAGCCTGCCTGGTGTTCTCTCAGAAGATTGTCTACTGATGATTTTAATCTTTCTAATATGATCTTGTTAAATACTTTTCCTGGGGTTGATAAAAGCATAATTCCCCTGTAGTTTTTGCATTCGCTTAGGTCACCCTTCTTTGGTAATTTAATTAGAAAGCCTTCTTTCCACTCTTCAGGTAGTGCTTCTTCTTGCCATATTGTGTTGAACAACTGGTGGAAGATGTTAACTGTTGTTTCTTGAGAGTATTTCATGGCCTCTGCTGGGATCCCATCTGGTCCACCTGATTTTCCGTTTTTGAGGGACTTGATCGCTTTTCTGATCTTCTTTGCTTGGTGCAGCTAATGAGATAGGAATGTCGTTTTCTGCTGGTGGTATGTTAGCTGGGGTTTCTGGTCTAGGTCTATTTAGCAGGTCTTCAAAGTGTTCTTTCCATCTAGCCTTTTGTTCTTCGGTGGTTGTCAAGGTGTGCCCTAAGAGATCTTTAATAGGTTTTTCTGGTGTAGCTCGCTTTCCTGAGAGTAGCCTTGTAATGTTATAAAGTTCTCTCATGTTTCTTGTTTCAGCGGCTGTTTCTGCTTGTAAAGCTAGGTCTTCAATGAACTTCTTTCTGTCTTGTTTCACTTTTCTCTTTACTTCGTTGTGTTTGAGTTTGTACTCGTTTTGCAGTCTACTTGTCTCTGATCTTGTTCGAGCATTCGTGAGTTTAATGTTGATTTGCTTTCTTTCTTCTATGATATCTAGAGTTTCATTTTGTATCCATGGTTTATTGATGGTCTTCTTTTTTCCAACATTTTCTTCTAAGGATGTAATAAATAGTTCTTTTATCTTGCCCCATTTCCCTTCTACAGTACCCTCTCTTTCTAGCTCTAAGTGTTGTGCCTTTCCAGCGAGTGCATGTTGGTATGTCTGCCGATCATTGTTCTTTAGCAGTCTGTCCACATTGTATTTTGCTCTAGGGTTGGTGTTCCCAAATCTTTTTAGCTTGAGCTGGATTCTCCCTACTACAAGTTGGTGATCTGTAGCTGCGTCTGCACCTCTTTTCACTCTTACATCTTGCAACGTTCTTCTAAATTTTCTATTGATGCAGATGTGGTCTATTTGGTTTTTAGTTCTCTGATCAGGTGAGACCCAAGTTGTTTTGTGAGCATCCTTGTGTGGGAATATTGTGCCTCCAATTACCAAGTTGTTTTCTGCACAAAGGTTAGCCAGATGCATTCCATTATCATTTATTGTGCCTATTCCGTGCTTCCCCATAATGCCTTCATAACCCAAGTTGTCACTTCCTACCTTGGCATTAAAGTCACCCATCAGTAGGGTGACCTCTCTTTCCGATCTCTTACTAATGATGCTCTGCAGTTTCTCATAGAAGATGTCCTTTGCCTCTTGTTCTGCGTCATTTGTTGGAGCGTAACACATGATGACAGTAAGTGTGATTCTCCTTTCTGATGTGTGAAACTTAGCAATCATAAGTCTCTCGTCCACTGGCTCCCATCCTATAAGCGATTGTGTTGCTTTCTGTGACATCATTATGGCTACTCCTCTTGTGTGGTTAGCATTTTTGTTCTTGTGTCCTGAGTAGATGATAGTTTCGTTGGTATTTAATCTAACTTTTCCTGCTTCATTACATCTTGTCTCACAGAGCCCTAAGATCTCTATGTTGTAGTTTTTCATTTCTTTTGCAATAATTGCACTTCTTCCTCCTTCATACATGGTGCGCACGTTCCATGTTCCAATTCTTATAGGTTTCCGTGTCGATAGAATAGTCGGCTGTTTGAGCGTCATAGTTCCAATTGGATTGGTTCCTCGACGTTGGTTACCTCTTACATTTGTATTTTTTGTCTGTGTTTCTGTAATCCAATTTATCCACTGAGCGGGGGATTAGCCTACCCAGCTTCACCATGTCCCTAGTGTTTTGACTCCACCTACTTCATATCATTGATACAGGGTTGGATTTTGAAGTTTGCAGAGTTAGGTTTTAAATCAGAGTCTCTTTCTCCTAGACTGGTTGCCTACCGTGGCTGATGAGTCCTGTCTACCCATGTGAATGTTGTGTGCAACTAACGACTCTCACTGCCGGGTTTAAGATCAGAGTTTTCCTTCTCCTAGATGGACTGCCTTACCGGGCTAATGAGCTCCATCTACCCAAAATATATTACATTGCCTTTCGTAAAATATTTTGTAATAATTGTGTGGGGTCATTAACCTTTTTATTAACGAAATCTGATTTGGTATTTCAAATGTCTATATAATGTGATAGAAAATAAACTTTTACGAACGTCATATAAAAGGCAGAAATTAGATTCTGTAACAGTTAAACCTTATAATTAGTAAATCCTTATCTAAAAGACTTTGTTTTTGCTCCATTTTGTAGCTAGCTAAGCAGGAGGTACTTACCCTTCCGAAGCACCCTGTCTCACTTCCCTGGGGAAGTTCACGTGTCTAACCTAACTTGTCAGTTCCAAAGTTTTTACTTTGCTTCTGGATTGTGATTCGGACATGGATCAGTATGTTTGTTTTTGATTAAATATATCTTGTGAATGGGTCATTAGCCTGGTAAATGCAGATTTTTGTTGTTTTTTTTTTTATTGATTTATTTTTCATTTTTTATTATTATTATTTTTAGATTTTGTTTAAGAACATCATATTAAAGTAATAAACAAAGCAGAAATTGGATGCTAATGCATGGTAAATGCTTTTTCTGAACATAACGCTATGTTTACCTTTTTCCAATGTGAAAAATGGAATCAAAATATTTTGCCCCTACATCTACTTTAAGATTTCCATATTAAATTCTATCTGTATGTTATGCTTATCTTAAGATTTTTCTTCGCTTTAATATTGTGCGCAAATTGAAATAAAAATTGCTAAGCTTGTTTTATGAATGTAGATCCCAACACGGCAACTTTCGAGAAGTATGTTTCGGTTTTACATGCTTTTTTCCTTAAAATAGTAGGATATATTTTGATTTCAAATTCGTGTGCTCAATTTCAAAATATATTTTTATTGTACTAAAGGGGTTCCATATTTATGAACCAGGTCCATTTACATGTATATAGAATATTGAAAGTATGAATAATCACACCTTCGTAGATACAATGTAGTTTCAGCTAAATTGATTGAATTCATCACAACCATTTGCTCCGTCATTTTTCGATATCAGGGGATATGGCATTAAAAGGGGTGGAAATAATTTAAGGACTTCAAAATAGCGTTGACAATAAGTGAAGTAGCAAAGTTAACTTTTTTTTAAAAAATAAATAATTATTATGAAACAACAATTATATTGAATATGAAAACCTCTGGAGTAAACTTTATAATTCTTTTCAACCTTTCTGGCTTAATTGGTGTGGTGTGTGTGTGGTGTGTTGTGTGTGTGTGTGTGTGTGTGTGTGTGTTGATGTATTGAATGCAGTCGCCATTTGTATATCTTGCAAAAAAATATTGTATCAAAAGTATTTTGGGTATAGGCAAACCACTTTGACCTGTCCGCTTGACCTTGCATTTAAATATTTATCATGGACCAAGTACATCTGTGTATAGGGAACACAGGTGTTTATTTTGTATACATCATGAGATATACTCAACTCATAGAGTAAACCCGTTTACTGTGTATGCATTAACTTGGATCTTAACACTACCCATTTATTAGGTGGACCCTCCTATATGAATATTCCTAATGAAAGGTCAAACGGACAGGTCAATGTTGTTTACCTAATATGTGTTGAATAAGTCAACGAGAGCTTACTTTAAAAAAAAAGTTAACGATGGTCATTATAACGAGGTTTTACTGTATAACACAAATAAAACAATTAAATCAATACAGTTACAAGCAAACTAAGGTAACAATATATTCTTAATTCTATTTTTTTATATTTTCAGATGTAGATTCAGAACCACACATCAACAATTCGTACCAAGAATATAACAAAAAGGTAAATAGTGTGCAACTCTCCTCTTCAAAAAATATTGAAAAATAAAATTAATGTGATCAAGAGTTTTAAGGTCATGGCTGCATCCTAGGTTATTTTTTTCATTTATTTATGATATTGTATATATTTTTGCACTTATTTGACAGACTTTCTTACACAAAGATTTGCCCTTGTGGGATTCTAACCCATAGCAAGTCGTTTAGAAGTCCCTTGATCCGTAAGTGTACACTTTATAATTTTTACAACTGGACTACCAGGTCCCTGATTTTACTTTTCCTTAGCTCTAAGTCATGCTGCTTTTTTTAGACCATTCGACTTTAATTTTAAGACCATGATTTTTTACCAAACAATACATTAATTATGAAATAATATTTCTAAATATTTCGTCTCTAATAATTGATATTTATCAATATTTTGTTGAGCATTAAATTAATTAGCTATATCAGAAGCCGTTAATAAGAATCTCTCTCTCTCTTCTCTCTCTCTCTCTCTCTCTCTCTCTCTCTCCGAATCGCCGGATCGGCCTGATTTGGATTCGAATAAAGTCAATAAGAGGCGCTTTGATTCGATAGCACACATTTTACACCACTATACCGCTAAGGTCCAGATTTTTACTACGGGGATTTTGATTATAAAATAATCTGTATCTTAGTTCTTTAATTATTGATATTTACCAATATTTTGTTGATCATTGCATTGATTAAATAGCTGTGTTATAAACCATCAATAAGAATTTCTGTCATTAGCGGATCCGGTAACTGACGAACATTGATCACAACGTAGCGATATTTGATTAATAAAGCTGGGGTGTAAATAACGGTTATTATTAATAGAGTAATGATGTTTTAGGTCCTGTCAAAATTCTTTCACAAAAATCGATAAGTGGAGGAAACCGGAGTACCTGAAGAAATCAACTGATCGTAGGCAATTGAACCGACGACCTTTCTCACAAATGGATCTGCCAGAGTTGAATTCAAACTGGTCGTAATAAGCGTTCTAAGTGTGTTTAAGACCATTCGACTACCAAGGCCCTGATTTTTACTAAAGGAGTGAAGTAATGGTGTTTTTCGCACCAGTCAAAATTCTTTCACCTAAATCGAGCCGTTCAGCTCATCGATGGCGCGTTTAGACTATTCAGCCCTGATTTTTTTTACTAAGAAATAACTTGATTATAAAATAATGTTATCATTTATTTTTAATCTTCGTTCTTTCTTAATTGATTATTTATCAAATATTTTCTCTCTCTCTCTCTCTCTCTCTCTCTCTCTCTCTCTCTTGTCATTAGAGGAGTTAACATACATGTACACTGATTACAACGTATCGAGCTGGAGAGTGAATCCTGGTACAGTAATACTGTTTTACTCTTCTCAATATTCTTTCACTTTTATCGAGTACAATCACCATGTCTATAAAGGCAACGTAAGGGAATCAGTAAATGTGGCCTTTATAGGCAGGTGGGGTTTAACCTTTATACACAGGTCATTCAAGGGAACCAGTAAACGTGGTCTTTATAGGCAGGTGGGTTTAACCTTTATACACAGGTCACCCAAGGGAACCAGTAAATGTGGCCTTTATAGGCAGGTGGGTTTTAGCCTTTATACACAGGTCACCCAAGGAAACCAGTAAACGTGGCTTTTATAGGCAGGTGGGTTTTAGCCTTTATACACAGGTCACCCAAGGGAACCAGTAAACGTGGCCTTTATAGGCAGGTGGGTTTTAGCTCAGAACAAGATAGTTCGACCAGCAAGAACCTATGTTTTTTTATTATTGATAAGAATTATAAGAAATATATTTTGATTATAAAATAATGTTATCCTTTATTCTGAATCTAAGATCTTTCACAATTGATTATTTATCAAATATTTTCTCTCTCTCTGTGTCATTAGCGGAGTTGACATATACTTATTACAGAACATCGATATTTGATTATAAAGCTGGGAACTAAATCATAGTTATTATTAATAGATGGGAACATCTTTTTCTAATATAGCTACAGTACAGCCCTGTCGAAAGTTTAACACAAAGCTGCCGAATTTGTGCCAAATAGACAGCTCTTATCTCGTCCCTATAATCATGATAGTGGCCTATAGAATCTTGACAGTTTTTCCATAGCCATTTTATATTCGGAAGTTAGCTTTCCATATCTCCCCCACTAGGAAAACGAGCTTCGGTCCTTTTTGTTAGCTCAGTGTTAAACATTTGACAGGCCTGTTCTGTAAATCAAGTAATTATCCCAAGTCCAATATTTATCTATTACGAGTTTTTCATTCCGCTCAATTTATACAGTAATGACATGTCGAAAGATTAACTCTGAACCAACGTATAAGTTCAGCACATTTCAGTCCATTTTTCGCTATATCTCGCCAACTTTTCGGAAGATGCTATTTTTCTCTCGGGAGCTTCCCAGCTACATCCTAGCCATATCTCGGGCACACGGAAACCCGAGCATCGACTACTTTCTGTTTTCTCAGTGTTAAACTTTCGACACGTCTGTACGGTAGGTTTACGACATATTGGTTATATGGAATTCAGATCTACTAATTATAACATAGGAATTTAACGATTTTTGTGTAAAATTAATAGTCCTATATACTGTAATATACTGTACAGACCTGTCAAAAATTTATCAATGAGCGAGCTAAAATTCGTCTGTAAAATGACTGAGATTTGAACAGCTAGTTACCGAAATACTGTCGAGAGATAGATAACACCTGCCGAAAAACTGTCGAGAGATAGATAACACCTGCCGAAAAACTGTCGAGAGATAGATAACACCTGCCGAAAAGTTGTCGAGAGATAGATAACACCTGCCGAAAAACTGTCGAGAGATAGATAACACCTGCCGAAAAGTTGTCGAGATATAGATAACAGCTGCCGAAAAACTGTCGAGAGATAGATAACAGCTGCCGAAAAACTGTCGAGAGATAGATAACACCTGCCGAAAAACTGTCGAGAGATAGATAACAGCTGCCGAAAAACTGTCGAGATGTAGCTAACGACGGATCGCGGTAAACAACCGAGAGGACACTTCGTTAACTCAATGTTAAACTTTAGACAGGTCTGTATTCTAAGGTAATGGATTTGCTTGTAAGAAATAATTATAGATTGTACATTGAATGTTTGAGCAATAAAAAGGAACAAAATTATAGGCTAGATATGAAGAAGCCAATAACATTTTCCCATAGTACAGACCTGTCGAAAATTTAACACACATATAACGAAAAGGGCTCAAAGCTCGCTACGGAGTGGCCGAGATATAGATAGCTAGCCAAGGGCCGAAAAGCTGCTGAGATATACCTCACTAGGGAAACGATTTGACGCCAATTTGTTAGCTAAATGTTATACTTTCGACGGCTCTCTTTTGAAGATTTTAAGCCTGAATATTGTTTATAAGTATGATGCTTCTGATTTCCAAATTAAACTGGATTTACATGTATTTGACGTTTCTAAATTCCATGTGCTTTTTATTCTAATTGTGTATCTCATACGTGGCAGGTGTAGCTATATACACTGGAGATGCATATACACACGTACCTTTCCGGGGTACCCGGCCTTTCTTTCCTGGTGGAAGTTCATGAGTTTAATTAATTTGACAGCACCGTCTGTTTAGCTACAAACATGCACATGTATGCTTGCCATGTGTGTGATCAAAATAGGGAATGAAAGGAACATAGAACAATGGAACGGCAAATAGCTTGCCACGTGTGTAATCAAAATTGGAAATTAGAAACATGGAAATATGGAACGTCAAATAGCTTGCCACGTGTGTAATCAAAATTGGAAATTAGAAACATGGAAATATGGAACGTCAAATAGCTTGCCACGTGTGTAATCAAAATTGGAAATTAGAAACATGGAAATATGGAACGTCAAATAGCTAGCCACGTGTGTAATCAAAATTGGAAATTAGAAACATCGAAATATGGAACGTCAAATAGCTAGCCACGTGTGTAATCAAAATTGGAAATTAGAAACATGGAAATATGGAACGTCAAATAGCTAGCCACGTGTGTAATCAAAATTTGAAATTAGAAACATGGAACTATGGAACGTCAAATAGCTAGCCACGTGTGTAATCAAAATTGGAAATTAGAAACATGGAACTATGGAACGTCAAATAGCTTGCCACGTGTGTAATCAAAATTGGAAATTAGAAACATCGAAATATGGAACGTCAAATAGCTAGCCACGTGTGTAATCAAAATTGGAAATTAGAAACATGGAAATATGGAACGTCAAATAGCTAGCCACGTGTGTAATCAAAATTGGAAATTAGAAACATGGAACTATGGAACGTCAAATAGCTTGCCACGTGTGTAATCAAAATTGGAAATTAGAAACATCGAAATATGGAACGTCAAATAGCTTGCCACGTGTGTAATCAAAATTTGAAATTAGAAACATGGAAATATGGAACGTCAAATAGCTCGTCACGTGTGTAATCAAAATTGGAAATTAGAAACATGGAAATATGGTACGTCAAATAGCTTGCCACGTGTGTAATCAAAATTGGAAATTAGAAACATGGAACTATGGAACGTCAAATATATCCAGAAATACAGAGACATTATACTTATCAACAATATAATAATCAAAATCGATAAAATACACAACTTTGGACGGGCACTGGAGCTAATATTTAAATGGTTTTCAGTGGTGTGCTTCAAGTACCTGTGGAGGGGCATAACATAATGTCTCTTTTTTTACATTACCCATTTTGTTTAAAATCTTTGTATTTTGTTTTTTTTTTCCTTCTTTTTTTCTTTTTTAATTTCTTCTCAAATTTTGTTGCAACGCGTCTCTGTTGAATATCGCTATAGAGGACTTAACTGAAAGCAATTGTATTACGAATAGACAAATAATAACACATGGTTGTCAGATGTTCCACAGGAATTTGTAATCACTTGTTCTGATTTTGTAGTTACTAACAAACGAATAAACTTAGGGAAAATTGTTTAATAAGAAACCAATTATTTCCAATGTTATTACATACAATCGAAACATCCTACAGCACAGTCCCGTCTAAAGTTTACTACTAAAATGAGTCGTGGTCCAATTGTCGATTGACTGAGCGACACATAGCTAGAGACCGAATAGAGACACATGACTTCTGACAAAAACCTATCGGATAGATAGCTAGGGACTTAGATGAGCTACCGATTTGTTACTAATCCGTTAGCTCAGTGTTAAACTTTCGACAGGCCTGTACTGTATATGAGCGTTATATGTACCATTAAGAATGCATCATGTAACTTCCATCTAATATTGACGACGTTGTCTGATTCAATCAAATCTGATTCAATAAATTCATAACTAATGAATAAATTGTCACTCTACTATCAGTTGATAATCAGTCTTCTTCACAAACCGTTAATACAGTTACCAAAACTGTGATTTTGTTTATAAAGATGTCTCTAATTTAGATATAGCCTCTAACACTCTCTTCTAGTTGAGGCTAATTTACTTAATTTGTTGACATGTTTGTGGAAGAAAGAGTTCCATTTGTACCCTCCACTGAAAATTTGATTTTGAATGAAAAAAGTCTAAAATGACAGTTTCAAGCTATTGTGCACATTTCTGTGAAAAATGATTTTTCAAAAAATTTACCTACAAATTTACCTAAAAACCCTACAGTCTCGTGCCAAAAGTATTCACGGAAAATGGCCGACGTCAACATAGAGTTATCTCGCTTTGGACAAAGTTTGGTTGTTAAAACACTAAAAAACTTAATGAAAATATTATAACTTACCTTTAGTATTTCGTAAGGTGGCCTTTGGACCTAATACATGATAGAATTCGTTTTGGAATTGAGTTATACAGATTTTGTACGTAATCAACTGCAAAGTCTTGCCAAATGTCAAGAATGGCATCAAAAAGCTGGGTAGAGTTTGAGATCACTGGTGCACGCAATTGAAGAGTTCTCTTAATTTTAAGCCAACAATTTTCAATTATATTAATGTCCGGTGACTGGGCAGGCCATACCATGCCATGAATATTATTGTCATGCTTGTATCTTTCTACAATCCTTGCCCTATGGACAGGGGCATTGTCGTCTTGAAAAACGTACGAATACTGGCCAATCTTCCATTCCTACTTAAATATCCATCCAATTATTACGTTTATACATTCAACTGCATAATTTTGTTTGGATGTTTTTATAAATCAGAAGTACCTTGCCTAATTCGACTTCGTGTAATTTATGTTTTTGGTTTAGGACCACTGTGTTTACAATATAGTTTGTTAGACAGTGTTTCAGTAAATTCATTTTCATAGTTGCCTCCCCTTATACGCAATGCATGTACAATTAAATTAAAATTTGAAATATTTTGTCATTTTATTCACAGCCAACAAATTTCTCAGATCCAGATCAGCAGGATCATATAAGCAACAGAGTACACGAGTGTAGTGGTAAGTGTATATGTCTGTAAACTTTTGACCACCCTGAATATGTGGCGATTCAGTGAAAAAAGACCGAAACCTGGTTTACTCACGACTGAAAATGTTAAGAGTGGAGTTATGGTGTTTTACGTTTCAGTTAAGATTCTGTTACTGAACCCAAATCCAACGTACCTGGAGAAAAGCCCAAACCTTTGACAAGTTAGCTGAAAATCTTTTCCACGCTAAGATCTGTCCGAGTGGGGTTCAAACTTAAGCATTTAGAGGAACTACTGTAGGAACCACTCTGTCTGTGACAGTTCATATCCATAGAAAATCAAATAAATTTAAATAAAGATTGATATTTTCCACTTACTTGTACCTAGTCGTAACAGTAAATCTGTATTCTACACAGGGTAAAACGTTGGTTAACATGTTGAAAAAACCAGGCAAATGGCGGCTTCTGTTGCGCATATGACGTAAAACGTCATCAAGGACATCACTTCCAGTGTAAACTTCGCCATTTTCACCATGTGAAATCCCCATAACTCCAACATTTTCCTTTGTACAGACATACTTTATGACAATCGCGAATGCGCATACAGATTTCTTGTTACGACTAGGTACAAGTAAGTGAAAAAAAATCAATCTTTATTCAAATTTATTTGATTTTCTATGGATATGAAGAGTATGTCACTGTCACAGAGTGGTTCCTACAGTAATAAACCACTCGCCCATCGAGACCCCTGAATATATCTACAGCAAAGATCCAGTTGATTAAAATTACATTTCAATAGGGTCTATAAATTCCGTCCGTTTCGAGTCTGATTATGAACCGTTGGTGAAAATGATCCTCAATAATATTACCCCAAGAAAACAGACGTAGTTGTCAGTTATACCAACCAAGCCGCCAAATGTTTGGTGACGTGTTTTGACGCTGTTTCTAATCACACGTTGTGCACAAAAATCGCACTGGCCACATTTTGATAGACTTTATAGCTAGAATCCTTGACAACGTACAAACAACACCAAGGAAGACATTTTGGGATCCACCAGTGTACCACGTGATATATATCCTGAACGTTTGTGCTGGATAACTTCGATCTTACGGGAAATATTTAAAAAAAATTCATATCCAGATAAACGTGGTAGGGTATCACATGGTACACTTGCGATGCTTACTAGTATTGTTAATACAAATGTTGTAATGGACCAAAAGTATGCGTATGCACAAATGCATACTGTATAGGAATTCATATTTTATAAATAAACTTCCCTGTGAATTGGTAATGATTTAAGACATAAGCGCTTTAGAAATAGAAGGGTTTTTTGGGGTTTTTTTGTGCAGGGTCGGACCGGGGATACCACCTGGAACTTCCCGCACAAGAGGCAAGTGTTCTACCACTGAGCTACCCAGACTGCTATATTTCTCCTGTTTGTTTAGTTTTCCACGGTCCCAACCCAAAATCCCTCGGATGGACTTTATATGGCCACATCATTGCCAGTCCATTACTTTCTAAAGCCACGTCGTTGGTAACAAAACTGTAACAGGAAGGAGAGAAAAATGTAGGGTCGGACCGGGGATGAACCCGAGACTTCCCACACTAAAGGCGAGTGCTCTACCACTGAGCTACACAGACTGCTACACATTTATAAATTTCCATGTTTTGATGATTTTTATGTTCTTTTCCCCTCTTTTTACATTTCCATTGACTTTTTATGTTTCAGATCGAAGCCGACAAACCCACGAGAAAAAACCACTGTTAAATAAGTCTCAAGAAAATGAATTCCAATCAACAGCTATGAGATCGGTGCTCCGTCGTGCGTTGGTATATATGACGTGTTGTTATTGTCACTGTATCAGAGAGTCGTGTGACCTGACTTAAAATTGCTGCGTTACCAAACCAAGGACAAAGTAACACAATTGTAATTGGTTACATCAATGTACCACGTGATAAACACCCCTTAATGTTTGTAGAGAACGATTTTAAAAAAAAATTAATTTTGCGAAATTCCGGAGAACATTTTTGCCTGATTTTGCGAGAAAACGTGAAATTGATATGATTCTATATCCAATGAAAATGGAAATAATTGTTCCGCACACATATTAAAGGGGGTGTGACCACGTGGTACGCAGGTGGACCAAATTCAAATCGTTCTTCGCTATTTAGTCAATTAAGTGAATATTATGTATTAAAGGGTGGAAAGGCGGTGAGGGGAATGTTGCTTTATGAGCCGTTTTAGTCTTATTCACTCAAGTTTAAAAGGTCAGTTTTAGGATAATGGATTAAGCAAACTGGCAAGCGAAACATTATTAGGCATAACACCAAACTGTTATTTTCACCATTTTTTTACTGAATAATTAAGGTAAATTTCTAGCCATAACATTGTTTGAAAGGTGAAAAAGGTTATTTAAGAGGTAAGGAATTGAAATTTTCATACTATTTATTTTTAAAAGTTTCATTGATACAATTCAGCTGTTGAAATTACCTCCATTGAAATAAACAATTTCATGAATGGAAATTGCGTCACATTACTTTTCATGATCATGTGACCGAAGTAAGCTAGAAGAACGAGTTTACATCAGGTGAAGGCCAGTAAAACAGAACAGCCATGTGTATAATCATGTGACCGATGTAAACTAGTAGAGTGAGTTCACATAAAGTGAAGGCTAGTAAAACAGAACAGCCATGTGTATAATCATGTGACCGATGTAAACTAGTAGAGTGAGTTCACATAAAGTGAAGGCTAGTAAAACAGAACAGCCATGTGTATAATCATATGACCGATGTAAACTAGTAGAGTGAGTTCACATAAAGTGAAGGCTAGTAAAACAGAACAGCCATGCGTATATCAATGGGGTTCGTCGCTGTACCACGTGATACCCTCTTTAGTTTATGCGGAACACTTCCAATAGATATGACATCACATAAGACGCCGTTTTCTCGTAAAAACAACGACATTTCGGAAATTTGTGACATTGACGTTTTCCAAAACGTTCCACACAAACGTCAAGAGGTATTGATAACGCGGTACATCGGCGAACCTCATTGTTTTATCATGGTTGACTTATTCGTGTTTCATATGTCTTGGAAGAAAACGCAGGGCATGTTAGAATTATGTTATTAACCTGAATATTAGTCAGCCAAGTCTACTCACATGCCGAATTGTGTAAATTGTTTTAAACGTTATCAATGACAATGCAGTCCTACAAACGTTTGCTATGGCGGGTGGTCAAGCATCAAGCTTCGAAATAGCGTCAACCTTCCAGCTCCGTATGTCACGAGATACGAACGTAAACGTTGGTCGCTGTTTGGATTTCTTGCATTGCATTAAACATGTACTTGTATGTATTATTGCACATTGAATTTGTATTTTGGTATCTTTTTATGATAAGAATTAATGTTAAAAAGATATAAACTACTGTAAACGTATTAAAATTCGCGTGTAATTATTTTCGCGGTATAGGAAATTGAGACATATCCGCGTAGTTAAATTTTGGCGTTTTAAGAAATGACATTCTGATCATGGTATTTCAATGGGTAATGAAAGATAGTGGGGTGCGTGCCCTTCATTTTGAATTTGGCACGCGCCACACTATCTTCATTACCCCTTGAAATACCATGAGCAGAAATGTCATTTCTTATATTTACAATTCTTTCTTTTAATAAATATTTTGTACCTTGGCGCTATTTTTTCCATATTTGCTCGTGTGATATAGGGTTTTTAGCCATGCGAGATCGGCATGTCTCACATGACCACGCGACCCCCTGTGTAGCACATGACGTAATATTGCGGGAAAATTGATACACATCAAGGGTCATGACCCCCATTGTCTTTCATTGGAAATTGAAATACAATTGCTTCTGTATGTTTCATCGAAGACAGGTACAGTCATATTGTAAATATATTGAAATAAGTACTAACACAATAAGTATAATGTAATTTTCAC
This sequence comes from Anadara kagoshimensis, assembly GCA_021292105.1. NCBI lineage: Eukaryota > Metazoa > Mollusca > Bivalvia > Arcoida > Arcidae > Anadara > Anadara kagoshimensis. The sequence continues at coordinate 33,594,211 of CM037874.1, read as the reverse complement.
GCAAAACAAACGACTTCGAAATAAGCGAAAATTACCAAACCGCAAAAATAAATACGTTTACAGTATTTTAATTTCTTATCAGAAATTAAATATGATTTTCATTGGCGCTTTAAAAAAACTGCTTTTGTGTAATTCACAAAATATAAAGTGTCTATTTTGGAATTTTCAATGACCAAAAGTAAAATCATTTTCAATACTCACTGTGTATAAAGAATCTTAACAAGTTTATGATAAAATTTTATGAATTCATATTGAAAAATACTGTAATACTGTAAACGTATTTAATTTCGCGTGTATTTATTTTTGCAGTATAGGAAATTGAGACATATCCGCGCAGTTAAATTTTGGCGTTATTGAAATAAGCACTATAACACAATAAGTATGATGTAATTTTCGCTTGGTATTAATTTTCACGCAAAGCAAACGACTGCGAAATAAGTGACCATTAATACACCGCGAAAAATAAATATGTTTACAATATAATATATACTATTTGTTTATTTACGAAATTTTAATGTTGTTTTGTATGATTTTATAATTGAAATGTAACGAAATTGATTAAACACTATTTTTATTATCCAATTGTTTCCATTTTGTGTTTTGAAATATCATGTCCCGTAACCAAATGGGATGGGGGGGGGGGGGGGGGGGTAATGTTAGTCCATTTTTCCCGCCATAAAACTCCACATGAAAAATCTGTAAGATCAATAGATGTGTCGTTGGCTGTTTGTATTTTGATCATGCACATGGTTGTAGATTTTCTATATCATCTAATATGTATTTCTAATGAAATTACGTAGAGAAATTATAAATATTTCGTAAGCATATTTAGAGGGTGATTTTTAAGGGTAACGTTAACATCTTTTCCCAACAGTGGTATAATAACAGTTCACTTAACAACAAATAATCGGTTTCCAGCGACCGCCAGGTGCAGCAATATTGGTACAGGTTTATGTTCTCATTCTCTCTGATAGAATATACCACTGCGGTAGCTCAGTTGGTAGATTGCTCGCTCCGTAAGTGGGAGGTTGTGGGTTTGAACCCCGGCCGGGTCTGACCGTAGACTTGAAAGTGGATAATGACTGTTCTTTAGCCAAGCACTCGGGATAACGAAATGAAAGTCACGGCTTTTTCGGATGGAAACTTAAAACGAGGTCCTGTGTCACGGTGGGCTTGGCATGCTAAAGAACCCTGCTCTATATATAATGTCATCAGTGTAAACCACACGCAAATTTTCTGCACTTTCGCCAAAAGCTGGCGACGTCCTTATTTAAATGGAATATTCTTGACTGGGACGTTAAACACCATTACTCAACTATCTCTGATAGAATCGTTATACGAACCAGCTTTTTGTGTCTAAATCGTATAAAGGGAGATAATTGTTAATTGTGTAGAAAGCAACTGTTGGCTTTGAAATTAAAGTCTGTTAGAGAGAGAGAGAGAGTAATAGCGTTTAACGCCCCAGTCAAGAATATTTCACTTATATCGAGACGTCGCCAGATATAAGCGAAGGTGCAGGAATTTTGCCTGTGCGTTGCGCTGATGGCATTATACAGCAGGGTTCTTTAACGTGCCAAGCCCACCGTGACACGGGACCTCGTTTATTTTAAGTTCACATCCGAAAGAACCTTGATCTTCATATCGTAATGCCGAGTGCTTGGCGAAAGAACAGTCACTACCCACTTTCAAGTCTTGTGTCAGACCCGGCCGGGGATCGAACCCACGACCTCCCACATACGGAGCGAGCACTCTACCAGCTAAGCTACCGCAGTGGTGAATTCTGTTAGATCTATACTTTTGATTATATTGGAGAAAAATAAAAGCTTTACTGGCAAAACATATTTTTTACCGTTGATACGTTAATCTTTAGTTAATCTTTAATGAATTGTTGACCCGGGGGTATTGCATGCCTAGGTTTATCAAGGCCCTCAAAAAGTTTTATTGTCGTCATCACAGTTTTGTTGATTAGTTTGCTCTCTTTGTATCCAAAATTGCCCTATATTTGACGTACAATAGTCCTATGTTCCTTTCACACAATTTTAATGAATTTGATTACACACGTGACGAGTGTAGCTAGCTGAACAGGATGTGCTTACTGTTCCGGAGCACCCGGCCTCACGTCCCTGGTGGAAGCTAGTAATTAAGTTTACGTGTCTAACTTCACTTGTCAGTTCCATTTTTTCCTTTGCTTCTGAATTGTGATTCGGACATGGATAAGTGTGTTTGTTTTTGATGATTAGCAGGGGAAACGCCAAGAGCAAATTGTGTTTCGTTTTTGTTTTTTGAAACCTTCCGCGGTCGAAAAACTGGATTAGTTTTTGTTAAGTGTCCGAACCCGGAAAAAATCAAACAAATTCAGTGCCGTATTTTAACGGTTAAAAACGCTATATACGCACATAGTCACGAACTTTGTATGTATGATAAAAACAAAGATGACAATTCATACTTATAAAAAAAATTCTCGATTTTCTGACGGCACCCGATTTCTCTTGAAAATCAACATGAAATTCATCTCGATTTTTAAAACTTGTACGTTTTTTGTACCATGACTATTTCTCTTTGAAATTTGGACATAATATTACAATACTATTGTAATTTATTTTCGCAAAATATCATACCTGGTGCATGAAGTGTAGATATCTGATATCTGAAAAAAGCAAAAAACCACGATCCTTCATTCGTCGTCAATGACAAAATATGGCCGCGAGCTTCAATGTACCCTAAATTCAGTGTCGTATTTTAACGGTAAAACTTGCATTTATCAATGTAAACACATTATTAGAAGATTTGTCATGAACTTAAAAATTCGCATGTATGAAAAACTTCTGGATGACATGCAAACTTACAAAAAAAAAGATTTTCTGACGGCATTCGATTTTACTTTAGAATCACTGTTAATCAGCATGAAATTCAACTCGATTTTTAAAACTCGTACGTTTTTTGTACCATGACTAGAGCGGGTACGGGTGTTTTCGGACACTTAAGGGTCATTTAAGTAGGAAAATTCAAGTGAAAACCATTTGGTTGAAAAGCGTGAAAGAGGGATATAATTATGAAATTACCTACACAAGTGAGGAGATTTATAAATAAAAATAAAGTAGGAATTGATAATTTAAGAGTTTATAAAATATTTGTTGCATATTTTAAAGAAAATTGTGCAAAAATACACGTGTTGGGGAAAAAAGCTTACACCTTGTATAACCTATATTTTCTATGATTTGTTTTCCTTTTAAAAATGCGTGTACCAGGCGTGATATTTATATTCTAAGGCCACTAATAATCCAAAATACAACAAGTCACTAAAAGTGCACGGTCACACAATACTGTTCTATTTGAATTGATGTTAATATTGTTTGGTTTGAACAATGTTGAACTATATAAAGCCGAATATGCATCAACAATGATCAAGTAATATACATGTACAAACTTAGCTTTTATAATCTTCCCTTGGATCGTTGGTAGCCTTAGAATATAAACTACCACGCCTGGTACACGCATTTTTAAAAGAAAAACAAATCATAGAAAACATCAACCGTAAATTGTCGAGTTTTAAAAAACCTCGTATTTCTTTAACAAACTCTGCCCCCTTTGCACTGCTCTATGGCGTCGACTATCATAATATCTTTTCATTTTTTAAAATTAATTGGTTATACAAGGTGTAAGCTTTTTTCCCCAACACGTGTATTTTTGCACAATTTTCTTTAAAATATGCAACAAATATTTTATAAACTCTTAAATTATCAATTCCTACTTCATTTTATTTATAAATCTCCTCACTTGTGTAGGTAATTTCATAATTATACCCCTCTTTCACGCTTTTCAACAAAATGGTTTTCACTTGAATTTTCCTACTTAAATGACCCTTAAGGCATAATATTAAATCGACTGAAGTGCTGTTATGTTGTATACCACCTCACAATTGTGTGTGTTATATCGCCCTTTAAAACATCGTTACTTTCAAACACTCTACTGAACCAGTTACCATGAAATCACGTGGTAATTTAGTGCATTCGATCGTCATGCCCTTAGTGTGTCCTCAGACACATTCTGCACTAACCGGACAATTTGTCGCATTTAATCGGACACTTTTCGTTTTTTCAAAAAAAATATTCTAGTCAGTTTTAAACAATAAAACAGCAATGTAAATGTAATTTGGAAGTTACAAAATATAATTTTGAATATTAAAATTAATTTACTTGAATGTTGAAAGCTTTAAAATTAAAGCAAACGGAATAATATCGAATTAAAAGAAATATTTTGATAGTCTATGAAAACATGATTCAATGAGGTTGTTTCTCAAATATTACCAACAGTAACAAAACATTCATGTAACACTTTTTTTTGGTTTGTTTTTTTTTATTCACACAATGATTTACAGTTTTTAGAATTTAGCAATAGTCACATTCAAAATACATGTCTTCAATTTGATCTTCCGTTAGTGAGAGCAAATCTATAGATGTAACTATGCAGCCAGCGGGGACATCTGTTGCATCCAATCCAGTTAGTTGGTATGTTGTCCTCTTCTTTGTCACATCGATAACATCCGGGGTTTTTATTACTTTAAAATTTGAAAAAATACATAATTAAGACCAGTACCAATCTGATGAAATTCAAAATGTACATGATTTGGCTAAAGCCAAGTTCAAACATGTAGCTCATCTAAGAAATATTTTATGTAGTCCTGGTCAAATATTAATGGTAAATATTTTTAGTAAACTCATCCCTCATGTATTTAAAAAAAAATAAAATAAAATAAGACAGTTGAATGTTATTAAGCAGCTAAAAAAATTAAAGGCATACAAAGCCTATGTACACACCAATGTGTCCTGAGTACACGCAGGCCCATGCAAACTTCCTATATCCAGTGGTACCACAAATCAATCCTGCTATTACATAGTACAAAAACCACGAGTGTCGTGTACAAAATACAAAAGGATCATTCGGGAATGCAGAAAACAACTTTGAGGCTTTGACGGCACGTTTCTAAGATGGCTGCCTGAAAGTAGACCCCAAGTTCCGGCAAAATCGGCTTAAAGTTTGAAGAAAATCACCATTTAAAGGGTAAAACTTACACCATTTCAGCAAATAAATCCAAACAGCGTCTCTCGATTATCAAATTTGCACATGTTGTACCATGAGGAAGCTGCGGTTGCATTATTTATGGGTCAAATTAGCCGGAAAAAGGACCGACCCATGATCACATATCCGACATTTTCATCGATTTTTTCTACTTTAAAACTTGTACGTTTTTTGTACCAGAAAATTTAACGATTGAATTATACATCAAAATCACCACAGGAAAAAGTTCTTTCCAATCATATTTAAACCACTTTGATGCACGAGCAAATAATTGAAAGAGATCACATTTATTAAAAAAAATAATTTTCGATTTTAGGCAAGTGTCCCACATTCAATGATTATTTAAATGGTTAAATGGCCAACAAATTTGAGCAAATCTTCCATTAACCAATTTCAATCATCCAGAAATTTCAATAAAATGCCATGTGTTTCAGTAAAAACAGTCGATAATACAAATTGATATTTCATTATTACCACGCCGCGAGTGTATGCCGTTTTTGGCCATTTTTTCCACCCATTCTGCGCATGCAAACTTGTTTAATGAATTATTGCGTAGGCCGGGTTGGCGTTTCCCCTGTAGCATGCCATCTGTGACCACTACAACTTGATTAATCCTACAAGAAACTACTTTATAGTAAAAGATATTTTATGTTCATATTTGACTAACATCCCGGTTGAATTGTATTAATCCAACTGTTCACTTCCCAAACATCTAAATAAATTCCAAGATTCCTGTGAATTTTGAAGTTTTGAAGCAAGAGACAAAAGTATCATTCTTTTAAAGCAAAATATGGGAAAACATTGGATTTTGCAATCTTTGCAATCTTGCAAGGAATTTCAAACATAAACACACTGACCTCTGCTAGTTTCCGAACATTAGAAAAAAACACATTGAATATTTGTTCCGAGTAAGGCCAAAATTGTCTCACAAACGAAAGAAGTTCCTAGGACTGTTAAAAATTGTAATTTTGATAAAAATGCAATTTGTGGATGTGGCAACAAAGTGATTCTCAATTTTATTTACGTTAAACAACAAAACAAACAACGGACTTTTAATAAAAAGTATTCTTCTCACAGTAGCACCGGCTTCATCCAGATTTTGAGGTCATTATTAATACGTCACTTCTGAGACACGTCATTTGAAAACCTCGCGTTAATCAACTTTAACCTAGATGAATATCAATGATTTGAAATCCACGCGTAACGTGGCATTATAATGAATATTGATGAGATAAACTGGGTTTGCGTTTAAAATCTCTCTTCCATATATATTTGATTTCGATCAAACATGGAACAAATGTATGCCAACATGAAGCGTTGTTTCCAATGGTACATTTTGATGTGTAGGTCAATGGCCAAGTGCAAAGGGTCGTCTTATTTTGTTGGGTTATTTGACTGACAAGATACGTCCTCCTAAGTAAATACTTTATATATTTTAAATTTAGCTCACATGCAGAATATTCATGACTCTTTTCACTTCTCTAGAACTAATGTTCCAGTGTAAATGGAATTTGGCAGATATTACTCCAGACTATTTCAGCTTTTCATGACGTTCATTCAAAATATCAGAAACCTTTAATTGCCATCTTGCCATCAACAAAATTGCCTAGAGGTTGTTACCTTTTATAGTATAACCTGAAATAATAAAACTTTAATTCTCTTCTTGTACCTAGAAACCTACAAATCCATTAATGAATGGTACAAATACATTCGGGAAGTCAGGAAAACATAATTGTTTCAAGGTCAGGGAAACATCAGAGAGCTTACAAAATGTCAGGAAATGGTTCACATACATCCGGGAAGTCAGGAAATCATATTTGTATCATGTTTAAAGGTCAGGGAATTATCAGGAAGCTTACAAAATGTCTGGAAATCAATAAAGAAACATAGCAAGTAAACATTTTGAAACTGACACTATCAATGCGCCTTTGGTCAACATCAATTGAATTGAAAATGTTTGATATTATGATTTTTTTTTAAATCGTTACAAATCAGAAACAAGACACTGCGCTGAACGTTTCATAAATGCGAATTAAAGATTTAATCTAATAAATCTTTCCTAACTCTTTCAACATTTTTAAAAAATCCATCTTCATATTTCAGAATTTCTGTGTCAACAACGTGAGGCATGGTTTCTATCTTCCCAGTCCAATATCGATAATGGTGAAGAAGTGCTGTACTGTTGTTGACGTGAAACCGTTTGGTTGACGTGTTCTTAAATTTCCAAGCATAATGTATTCCCATTATATCAACAAATTTTGGATTAATGATACATTTGGATCTTTTCCTGTGTGGATTAGCCTCTTTATCTCTTGACAGTCTCAGAAATGACTGAACATTATAATTTAAGGCAACGTTCTTCTTCGTATAACTTATATTTGTTATTGGCCAATTAGTCCTGAATAGTGTATGTCGAAAATTATATTCACCAAAGTCTTTAGGAAGATCATTCATCATGTCATTCCAAGTCAAGTGCTGTCGTGGGATGATAAATTCGTCTATATCAATATATACTAAGTATTTAGAGTGCTTTTCATATCTATATAAGCAATCATTTTCAGCAGAAATTTGGCCCCTAACGTGTATATTCGGAAACACCTCCTTTGGCAAATTCCATTGTAAAATATCTATAGTATTTTGTTTTTCGTAATACTTGAGCACTTCCTCAATCTCCCTCGTTGTATTACAGACGTATACTACGAATTTATTTGCTCCTAGAATTTTTGCCAATTCTATGAATTCGATTATCTTGAACTCTATTTTTGATTTTTCATTTGTAAAGAAGAACGGTTGAAGACAGATTGTAAAGTTCGCTAAAACGTTTGGTTTGTCGTTGATAACTTTCAGGCGGTTCATGGGTTCGACGCACTCCTCTGGAACAAGTGACACTGCGAATGGCATAGAAGAATGCTGAACAGCACAATCAAACATATAACTAGTATACCTAAAATGATAATAAATACAACTTTTATAAGATTAAAAACCAACATACTTATCCATGTCTGAATCACAATCCAGAACCAAAGTAAAAACAAACATACTTATCCATGTCTGAATCACAATCCAGAACCAAAGTAAAAACAAACATACTTATCCATGTCTGAATCACAATCCAGAAGCAAAGTAACAACTTTGAAACTGACAATCAAAAACAGAAATACTAGTCAATGTCCGAATCACAATTCAGAAACAAAGTAAAAATTTTGGAACTGACAAGTTTGGTTAGACACGTGAACTTTCACCTTTAAAGTGATGCCGGGTGTTACCTCCTGTTTAATTAGCTACACCCACCACGTGTGTAATCAAACTCGTGTGAAAGGAACATGAAACAATAGGACGTCAAACGTATCCAAGACAATCCTGAATGAGGGAAAACTATGATTGCATCCACACATAAAAAACCAACCAAAAATAATTGATAACATAATGGAATTCTTTTGTGATACCTCATAACGTTTATGCATAATACTCAAAATTAAACATATCAAACATACTGATCCAGCAGATATCGAATCACGTAAGATAAAGTTGTCTTGAACGTTTTTAAACGTAAGAGGTACTGATTACGACGTCCGCTGGTAAATTCCATTACAAGCATATTGTTTTAAAGACATTTTAAAAATTATTGATATATACATTATTATGATTATTGTAAAATTATGGTTGGTTAAGGTGAAAAACTCTCCAGTTGAAAGTAAATTCCGTACCCGTGCAAATTAGGATGTTTTATAATCAGAGATTAAAACATGTGCTTGTATTAGATTTACTCTAACAAAGTTTGATATTTCATTTACTGGAAAATTTGAATAGATAATCGTTAAAATATAAGAAAAAACCGCATGACTTTGATTGGTTGGTTGGTTGACTGTTGCTTAACGTCGCATCAGTAATTTTTCAGCTATTCGCGACGAGAACTATTTTATTAATCTCTATTGATTAATCTTTGAACAATTTCGTGTATACATGTGAAGTGCTAGTGTGTTGTATGGTCTGCCTTGTACTAGCGCGCACTCAGGGCGACTTTAACGTGCTAGCTGCCAAAATCAGTACGCCGCAGACAAGCGTTCCACTCCCCCAATCCATTGTACTGATACCAGAAGAATTAATAAAGGCCAAGGAAAATTCACTTTCCCACATGTGGTCTGAGCAGGGCACGAACTCACAGCGGTGAGAGACCCTGGATTTGTAGATTGACGCCCTATCCATTAGGTCACCTCGACCTCTATACTTATGGTTTTGAAGTGATTAAAGAGTTACTAAGGCAACTTGATATGTGGCTATTTATCTGTTCTTATTACGATAGATACGACTATGGTGGTTAATATAGCTGAAGTAAAAAGATAAACGTTTCTCGTCTATGTGGAATATGACTGCTAAAGGCTAGAGCCAGTCCTTTTCGACGTCATGTTGTGTTAAAGATTTGCAAATTCAATCGGCTGCTTTATTTTGAAAATTTAGTAAAGCGAATTATAATATATTATAATAAAGCGTTCCTAACCGCCACAAATACTTGCTTTATATTACAAATTGATTCGTTTTTTATGATTATTTTGAAATATGCTATGATTATTTTGAAAAATGCCACTTTAGCGAATTCCTACCTACCAAATAAATGTTTTATGGTTTTTATGATCTGCAAACGTACGATGAATGAATATTTGCAAAAATTGTTGCTTTGTTTCCTTCAAATCTACGATTCGGCTACTGGTATTGAGCATGGGGCGATTTTTCAAAATGCACTCTATTCCATACGTATACAACATTGAAAGGTATTTACATTTCAGCTAATGCATTAAGCTGTTTATAGTGTTATCATGTTGATCTCAATATGTAGAATAAATGCATATTTGTAAAATATGGTTGCAATCTTTTACTTCAAGTCTACAATTAGATTACTGGTATTAAGCAAGGGATAATCTTAAAGTAACACTTTATTATTATATAGAGAAACTTCATATTTATATTTTTTTACCTGAACCAATGATGATCCTTAACATCTACCATGTCGGCTTTCACAACAGACAAAAGGGTTTCTTTTCCACCATACCAAACTTGACAAAATACTGAGTGGTTTCGGTTCAGTAATTTGACACCAACAATCCTAATTTTTGATTCCCTCACAAATGCTGAATATACATGAATGTCCGTTTTGTACCCTACAGGTTGGAATACTTCTACGAATGTCTTCTCTGGTATTTTAAGCTTTTGACAAAGAGACAAATCTCTATCCCTTGTAGAAAGACCCGCCATGATGAACTGTTTACTTTTTCCATTGTCCAGAGACGTTAAGTTAACGATTATCATAATAACCGTCGCCATGAAGATAATTGTAAAAAGGCATCGGTTGCATCCTACAATTCTCTGTCGGAACATTAGAAGTCGATAGCTACATATACCTAAAAGAAAATAAATATGGACATTTTAAGCATGTGTGTCTTTTGAGACCCACGAGATTTGGTTTACCTTGCAAAGTTATAGGCAAAGTTCCTTTCATTCCCAATTTTAATTTTACACCTGGCGGCTGAGGCTATTTAAACAGGAGGTGTTTAACTTTCTAGAGCACTCCACCCTCTTCCCCGGTTAAAGTTCACATGTTTAATTAAAGTTTCCAGTTTTAAATGTATTTACTTTGTGATTTTAACGGTATGTTCGGTTTTTTAATTTTTCGCTCAGTCTGTTTCATTCGGTTCCAGTTGTAAGCGTCCTCTGCTGTAGCGGCCACAGGTGGCATACTATTTTTTTAACTCTACATATGTGTCTTTAGTATACACTGAGACACAGGACTTCGGATTTGAGTCCCTTTCGAAAGACTATTCTGGTAATAATTTAACCGCTCTAGTGTGAGGTGGCGATAAAACTCATCTCAGAAAATGTCCATGTCTTCAGTGACGTTCGAACCCACAACCACCGAAAGCCGATGAAAGTACCACTCGGTCGTGTCCGCCCATTATTTTGATCATCATTAAATTATACCAACAAGATAAATATTTCCAATAAAGCTATAGATAATAGATTTCGTAAAAACTTCGCATTTTAGATCCATACGAGATCAAAAACAAACATACTAATCCATGTCCGGATCATAATTAAGAAGCAAAAGCAGCAAAGCACAAACTTTGAATCTGTCAAGTTAGATTAGACATGTGAACTTCCACTAGGGGAAAGGGTAAACACCAAAGTCCTGTTAAGCCAACTACACCAGCCACGTGTTTAATCAAAATTGTGTGAAAGGAACATGGAACTATGGAACGTCAAATATATCCAGGGCTATCCTGGAGACAGAACCATCAAACTTGTCAACAATACTGTGATGGCGACCAAAACAAAAAGGCCTTGATAAGGCTATGTTTGCAATATCCCTTATTTAACAATTTATTTGCAAGCAGCCTGCTTCGCTGTATAAAGTCCCCGTAGTAGGAACAAGCGCTACCATATCTTATTTATTGTGGAAAACAAATCATGGCAAATGTGATTGTGGATTTCAAATGGACAGATCATCGAACTTTTCAAATATTAAGTACAAATAGAGAAAGGTCTCTAAAAAGTGCATCCTTAATGCGATTATCCTTAATCCATTTTTTTTAAATTTGTATGATGCATGCAATGTTGACGTCATCAAGCCGCTGCGTATAATGTACACTATAGTGGTACAAAAAAAAAGGAACGGAGGAGATCAAAAGAGATGCACATAATTTACAACAATTAAAAATAGCCTTTAGTAAAAGAAAATAATGAACTAAGAAATCAATACATATATGTGTATATATATCCAAAACAATCATTCATTATTATCAATATTTTGATCAATATAATTTGAATTATACTTGGTATTCCACAAAGATACACCACGCTTTAAAAAAACGCCCCCAATAAACAAAGGGGTCAATAACATCCTATGTAGAATTTTAGATAAACATTTTCAGGAAACATCTTTTTACATAGTACATACTTAGTTAGATAATGGCACCGGTTTATTGGTTCTCTCATTTCTTTGGTTACATTAAAAAAAATTTGGTTTGTCTTTAACCGAACGTAGCATCTTTCATTTATTTTTTTTATTTTTATTTTATTATTTTTTTGAGTTATAAATACAACCTTTGCTACTGTCTGACTAATTAACATTTTCGCTAGTATCTGTCCTTATGGGATTCGAACCAGGTTTTATGAATTTATTAGTCCGTGGGCTAGGTGGACCCACCGTGACCCCCCCCCCCCCAAGGATCCACCGAAGCCACTTTTTTCTGGTACCTTAGGGTGTCTAGTAATGAAATCAGGATGTTTCCCAGAAATAAATTGGGATGCTCTTCATGAAAAACTTCAATATTTAGGAGTGCCTGAAAGTTTTCAGTAAATTTCTCTATTAGGGGTAGGGGAACGTTTTTATCTTTCTTTTCAATAATATTATGCAGATACAGATCATATTTTGTATCATTGTAATGGAAACATGTTCAGCTTTAATAAAATACAAACTCGGTTGATGTAGCTGCTACTATGTTGTCACCATGACGTCATAAACACAAGTTTTGAGGAAAAACGCTATAAAATCGTGTCAATTTATCCTTTATAAAATTATTTCTGTACAACATAATAAAACACATTCAGACAAAGCATGTTTTGCATTTACTTGATGAAATGTAGTTATAAATGATCATATATTCTCATCTTCCAAAAAAGACACCACTCTATTAGAAAAATTATATTAAAAATACCCATTTTTAAAAATATGATCGAAACGGGGTAGGGGAACGTTTTTATTTTTGTTGTTGATGGTTTTATGTAGATATAGATCATATTTTGTATCATTGTAAAGGGAACAGGTTCAGCGTTAATAAAATACAAACTTGATTGGTGTAGCTATTAATGTGACGTTTCTATGACGTCATCATAGGCAACTATCATGTACATTGCCGTACTTCACCTGTGTAACGATTTACAGTTCAATGTCTTACGATCGGTACATAGAAATACATAACAGGTGTACAGTTTTTATTTCGTTAAAAAGAAACCAAAAACGATACAAAAAATGACCACATATATTTGAGTTCCTTATTAAATTCCGGTTATTTCAGTATTTTTTGTAAAATTTTAGCACTTCGGGAAATTACTTCCATTTTAAGTTATAAATATAGCAGTTATTTCGGCACTATCTCTTAATATTCTTGTTTAATTTTTGAAAAATGTGGCGAAAGACCGATAGTCATAGGCTGTTTTTTCACGCTAATTTGATTTTTTTCAAAAATGACCACATCTAAAGTGTTAAAGCACACTTTGTTAAAAGTAAAAACATAAGTTTTGACGGCAAATTCCTTCCAATTTTATTTAAAAATAGGGGAATTTGTGAATATCTAGTGAAGAAATATCCAATATGGCCGACACCGCACCAAGTATAAAACATGCGATATGTTGTTTTATTTTTCCCCACCAATTCCGGTACAAGTTACGCCGACTTCCCCGTAAGTGAAAAACGGTAAAAAAATAATAATAATAATGAAAACAAAACAAAAGGTGATATACTTCTCGACCTTTAGATATACTATTAAAAGTTTTAAAAATTTAAAAGTTTAAGACAGATTTGTCAGTCAGCTTCATATAAATGTTCTGGATTTTTTACATATAAATTTAACAAGAAAAGTGAGAAGAATGAATCTCTTAAGACAATAAAAATAATTATAAATGATTAATTCAATCAAATAAGAAAAAATTATATATTTAAATAATTTTAAAATTTCAAATTAGTTTCATTAGGCCAGTAAGTCGGTCCATCAGTATATTCATCCAAATTAATCTGATATGATTAAGTCTCATTTGGTCAAATATATCTTTTCAAAATTACAGAAATAACATTTACCGGGTATCATAGAGACTTCGTATCTACTGATTTATACACACACGTGTCAATCATTTTTTTGTAAATTGGACGGTAAGTTCTTTTTGACTACAGGCGATAAAGGTCTACTTAATAAACAGGATGTTTATTGATAATTGTGAGATTCCACTTTAAGCAATATTAATTTATTGTGAATGTATAGTAATCAGAAACTACCTATTGAAGTTTGCCATGGGAAGATTATACCAAAAAACCAAGACATCATGGATTATGTGAACTTTGTAAAAGTGATTTTATACATATTTGTTTTTATTGCAATATGAGAAATTTTCTGATGCAAAAATGTATTCTATTGATATAAATAATACATTCTTTTTTTCTAATAATGGGCCAAAATATTATTTAAAAACTTATTTAAAAATTAATTTAAAAATTTATTTAGTGTTTTTTATACGATTTATTTCAAGACTTGATCAAGTTACTGTTTTTGTGTAAATTTAAAGGATAAACGTTTAATATATATCCCATTGTTTTTTGCCTAACAAACAGTATATCTTCTACTTCTAAATAACCATCTACTTTTTCTTTCTCTCAAATTGTATATTTTCCTCTTCATGTAAAAATTTAAATTAATTTACTGTTTTGCTTGGAATATCTCTTAGAATCATTTTTACAGTCATCAGTCTCTTTGAATCTCATAATGCCCATGTCACGTTGTCAGTTACCTAGTGGTCAGTTATCGATAGCTCTTGGTAACGAGGTTTGTGAAATTTACCTGGAAGAGTTATTCCGCCTGATCATTATACAATATTTTTGCAGTCAAACACAATTTTTTTTAAAAAAAAGGCTATAGAATCATTTAAAATTATACTTTATGAAATTATTTCTGTACAACCTAATAAAACACATTGAGACATGGTATGCTTTATATTTACTTCATAAATTGTTGTTATAAATGATCATAATTCTCATTTTAAAGAAAAGATGCCACTCTGTTAGGAAAAATATATTAACTTAAAGATGCCCTTTTATTCAAAATTGATCGAATTTTAAGATTAATAGTTTTCACGATAAAAGTATCCCAGTATGTTTCTTTGCATAAATAATATCATCACCATCATCATCATCATCATGGCACCATTATCATCATCATCATCATCATCATCATCATCATCATCATCAATGTTTCATACATTCATAACAAAAATGCCGAACATCATCACCCATTATCCTAAAGCTAACAAAAAGCTTAATTAATAATCTTAGTTTGAGAATGACTTTTAGTTCAAAGCATTACCGATGGTGAATTAGCAGGTGTTTTAATGGTAGTCATATGCCACAGGTTTGTTATATGCATCTAGAGAAGTGGAAACCTAACATGCAATTTCTGCCGTTGACTAGTTGTAGTGAATAGGAACTTCAAGAATAAATTAATCTTTTTTACTTCACTACCAACTGTACATCCTACTAACCCAGGGTGAATTTATGCTAGATTTCGGAGCAGCTACAGTCCTAGAGATGCAGTTCCGTCATTTTTCAAACAGTTATGAGCAAAATCATAGAAATTTTCTAAAGATATAATTTATTATCTTTATGTTTTATCACTACAACGAGGTACATTATTTCGACAGAAAGATTGCCATAAAGTAACATCTGTATCACCAGAAAAAAACATTGACCATATAACCATAGAAAAAATGTCTATACAA
Organism: Anadara kagoshimensis; assembly: GCA_021292105.1. Taxonomy (NCBI): domain Eukaryota; kingdom Metazoa; phylum Mollusca; class Bivalvia; order Arcoida; family Arcidae; genus Anadara; species Anadara kagoshimensis. The sequence goes on along the minus strand of CM037874.1, from coordinate 33,578,596 downwards.
TGTCAGTCAATGCATGGAGCAGATGTCAACTCGAACCACCAATTTATCACGACAAAGATAAAAATAAAAGCAGCCAAACAAATCCTGGAAAAACAGAACATGAGTTTAATGTTAGAAAATTGAAACAACTGGAAAAGAAAGAAGAATTAAGATAAGTCTTAAGAACAGGTTTTATGCTTTAACAGCTATTGGTGATAATAATGAGAGCGGGGATAAAAAGGACATACCGGTATAACGACACCGAGAATTTGGTTGTCAGAGGAAACAAGGGACACAATATCACAAGGAAATGCAAGAGAAAATAACAAATAGCAGAACCAGATTAGCAAAAAATTAGTATGAAGGGAGTAGGAGGAGGCAAAAGAAGAAATATAAAGAAACACAAACAAGTGATGAACGAAAATATATGGAAGATGGAAAATGTTGTAACCGCACAAGAAATAGTAGCTAATGGGAGAAACTTAGAAGATCTATACCTAACAACAACAAAAACCACACAGGTAAACCAGCAAACACAGACAGACCGGTGTAAGGTAAGGATGAAAAAAGATCACAACAGAGGAAAATGGGCTGAACATTTTAACGATATACCAAAACGACCACCTCCATAAGAAATACTGGACATAACATCACATACATTTGATAATAAAATAAGGAAGGGTGCCAACAAAAGAAGACATATAAAAGAATAAATCAACTTGAAAAAGAAAAAGCTATAGGACCTAAATAAATATCTAAATTACTGTGCAACATTAGGATAAGAGAAATTATTCCAACACAATGGGGGATGGACTATCTCATTAAACTACTAAAGAAGGTAGATCATGGAGATGTAAGAACTGGAGAGGCACCATACTACCCAATGCAGCTGAAAAAATACTGTCAAAGATCATCCTACATAGACTAAAAGATGGAATAGAAGAGATACTAGGTGCTCTGAACAAAACAAGCTGGTTTTAGGAAAGAAAATCTTACACATACCAAATTGCCATACAGTCAGTAGCATAGCAATCTGTATTATACCTTTATAAATACTAAGTGTACATTTGCTAAAGTCTCAATAGAGAAAATTATCCCCAAGCTTTCATTTGAATACAGGAGTATGTCAAAGCTGTATACAAATCACAAATCATCTTTAATTGCAATAAATGTAATACAATGGACACTAACACCCCAGATAGAATATGTGGGCTTTGCCGATATCTGTCTATTGACCAATGTGGATAAAGACCACACTACTGAACGAAATAGTTTTAAAAACTGGACTGAAGATCAACTCAAAACAAAATGTTGACCAACAATACAACAGAAGGTATAAATTAAAGTAGTTATAAATTGAAGAGATAATTGAGCTCTGTTACTTGGGGAGCATGATTGGTGCTGAAGAAGAAACAGAATGGGACATCAAGACAAGAAAAACAATATCCAGAAAAGCATTCAAAATTATAAAGAAACATATGAAAAGCTAGTCTGCCACTAAGAACAAAAACCCAATATTCAACGCAAATGTAAAGTTGTCCCTCTTATATGGTGTAGAAACGGTAGAACTGGATTAGACATACGCTCAGAAAACCACCACAGGGCAAGTGTTAGAGTAGAAGACCAAATATCTTGGTGAGAAATAAAAGAGATGGAACAAAATCGCTTCAATTGGAAAAATACTGTGGTGGCCATATATTGTTCAAGGAACTATTTGAACTATGTCAAAATAAAGTAATTAATGGCGCAGCTTGTTGTCTTATAATGCATTGTACTGATAAAGCATATGTTATAAAGATAATGAATGATAATGTTAGAAAATTTCTATGATTTTGATTATGGATGTTTGAAAACATGACGTTCTGAATGTTGCTAAGAGGAGGCACTGCAAGAGTCTTGATAGTGAGGCAAAAGAGATTTATTCTATAATTATGTTTCCTTTTCGCTACAACTAGCCTACGGAAGAATCCACTGCTCTAGATGCATATAACAACCCTGTGGCAAATCTCCACCATTAAAACAATAGCTAAATTACCATTGGCAATGATTAGAACTAACGTCATTCTCAAATTAAGATTATTAATTAAGCTTTTTTAGCTATAGAATAATGGGTGATGATGATGATGATGATGATGATGATGATGATGATGATGATGATGATATTATTTATGCAAAGAAACATACTGGGATACTTTTATTGTGAAAACTATTAATCTTAAAATTCGATCAATTTTAAATTAAAGGGCATCTTTAAGTTATATATTTTTCCTAACAGAGTGGCGTCTTTTCTTTAAAATGAGAATTTTAATCATTTATAACAACAATTTTTGTTTCGATCATTTTTTTAAAAATGGGTATCTTTAATATATTTTTTCTAATAGAGTGGTGTCTTTTTTGGAAGATGATAATATATGATCACTTATAACTACAATTCATCAAGTAAATGCAAAACATACTTTCTCTTAATGTGTTTTATTATGTTGTACAGAAAAAAATTATAAAGGATAATTTGACGCGATTTTATAGCGTTTTTCCTCAAAACTTGTGTTTATGGCGTCATGGTGACAACATAGTAGCAGCTACATCAACCGAACTTGTATTTTATTAAAGCTGAACATGTTCCCTTTACAATGATACCAAATATGATATGTATCTGCATGATATTATTGAAAAAAAAATAAAAACGTTCCCCTATCCCTAATAGAGAAATTTACTGAAGACTTTCAGGCAATCCTAAATATTTAAGTTTTATATGAAGAGCATCCCATTTTATTTCTGGGAAACATCCTGATTCCGTTACTAGACACCCTAAGGTACCAGAAAAAAGTAACGTCGGTGGATCCTGGGGGGGGGGGGTGCACGGTGGATCCACCTAGCCCACGGACTATATGTCTAGGGTTTACCAAATTATTTAACACTGCATTAAATTACTATTTTCTGCCGGGTTGTTTATGGGTTGAATCCGCTTTTTAGATACATGTATTTGAATAGGTTCTAAAAAACTAGATGTTTTAATTAAAGGTTAGCTGAGAACAAAAATAAACCTTATATTTGCACAAAATTTTAATATCCTAACTTATACAATTTTGTCAAACTTCGGTTCCGTTTCACTCGATAACAAGATAATGCTTTAGTGATTGAATGACCTGGTGAATTATGTTTAATGTTGCATTCGCAATTTTTAAGCTATTCGCGACTGGAAAATATTTCATCAATTACACATCAAATAAGTTAAAACAATGCTAAATTTACACATTATACCAATGTTAATTTATCAGCAATAGACGACTTTTTCGGAAAAATTCCTCATTAGTAGTGCCAAGTCCAAAATACATATTATACCAGTTTTAAATTAACAGCACTACACGATCGTTTCGGAATATCATTCCTCATCAGTAGTGCTTGGACCAAAATTGTTTTTTTTTTTTTTTTTTTTTTTTTTTTTTTTGTTTTTTTTTTTTTGCAAGATGTTGAAAAGATACCCAAAGGACAAAAATGTGTTTACCAAATTTAGCTACGAAAATACTCTGCATGAGGGAGTATACCTTAGTTTTTGAGGAGTTTCAGATTTTAACTGGCAAAGATTTAGACAATAGTATATTTTCTAGTAATAGTACCAAACATGAAAAAATGTGAAACATTATTTAAATCAAACATATACATATACATACCATGTTCAAATCACAATCATAAAATCAAAGTAAAAGTATTGAAACAAGGCAAATTAAGTTTACACATCTCTTCCTTTAGGCAAGTGAGCCCGGGTGCTCCGGAAGGGTAGGTGCCAATAGTATGCTTTAATAAGATCTTAAATGTATTCCTAATTGTTCCATAGCGTGACTTTTGATTAGAGGTACCTTGATAAAGAGATAAATAATAAAATCCCGGATTCGATGGATCTGCAATAATTTTGAGTAGTACTGCAAAAATGCTTAATTTAAGAAATGCGCTTAACGCATTATTCATCATGCAAATAAAAAAATATATCACAGTTATTCCTTTTAATTTAATTACAGCATCTATTCAAGGAATAAACAATAAGAAAAAAACTAAAAAAAAAACTAAACTGAAACGTTTAATGCAACTTGATGACGCAGTAGAGTATTTGATAATTAACGAAAGAGGTTTAACAATCAATAAAAAGAAAGAGGACGCGTGATCAGTGGCTGATCGCTGGTCACAGCGGTGAGAACATCGCGTTCGCATGGACTAAAGTGTTGTAGTGAAATGTTGAATTATAGATTAATACAGATGGCATAACGATTTCACTGGAAGTGAAATTTGACAGGAAAGCCTGTGAAGGCATATCGGTTTTAGTGTTGGCGAGAGAGAGAGAGAGAGGGGGGCGATTCGAATCAGACTAAGCCGGGCAACTTTTAACTGGTCTTGCATTTTTTGAACAGTACCAGTTGCATGCATACATAGCTTTTTAAAGAACAAACTTTCGATTGCCGCCAATGAACATAATGTGACGAAGTCCCATACCGGCATCATTCAGAGGTTGAGTGTGTAATTGTTACTCGAAGATCTCATGGGAATTGTGTACTGCAACCAGCATGATTTGACATTTCCGACATGCAACGAGAACTCAAATGATTTCACAAGCTTAGTATTATACAGGACAACCGTTGAACAGTCCAACAGAAAAGAAAGAAGATGAAGATACATCTGGTTTAGTTTTTGATAAATAATTTCGTTAATTTAATAAGATTTAATAAGATTTAATAAGTTCCGTTATACAGGACAACATTAGTGGCATACTGAAGCAAAAGCATATTTAACATAAATTGCTTCGCAGTTCATTGAATATGCTATTCCTGACTCTCATTCATAATACCAATGAATACACTCAAATAGAATGTTATTTCTTATATTAACAATCATACAAAATATTGATAGCACGTCCGAAATGTAAAATTATCTCTACAATAATTTATTTAATTCAAGATTCGGTATTGATGGAACAGCCTTGCCCCAGATAAAAATAGTTACGTCGAGACTAGACTTGAATGCTGACCAATCAAACAATGCATGACGTAAAAGAATGACCTTCTGTGACGTAATCGGATAGTTAAACGTTACTTAATCAGAGGTCATGACCCCACACTGTATTCAAGAGCAATTGAATGCCAGCAAATACAAATAGGTTCATCTAAAGAAGGTCAATTAAGAATTGACTGTCATTTTTTCCTGGTTCATCAAGTAATTATAAACTAGATTTTAAAACTAGCAAATCTGATGAACTGCGAAGCAGTTCATTTTAGATTAGCTAGTTTTAAAATCTGGTTCATTACTTGATGAACCAGGAAAAATGATAGTAAATTCTTATATTTACAATTTATTCTTTCTTTACGAGAGCAAAATTGCAAATTCCGTTGAATGAAATAAATTTCAGTGTTTTGAAAAAGATTTTTTAACGGCGGACGTGACCTGGACATGGAACAGCTGTTCAGTATTGATATTCATGCGCGATGTGGAAAACCGATGTTTATGCGAATCTTAAAAAAAGAAATCAAACTGGAATCAACGTAGAAGTTATTTTTCTATTGTAAATATTTTCTATTGTAAATCTGAGCAATTAGGTCAATTCCAATTGTTCATATGTCAAACTTGACCTCATGAGTGATCTCCACAAATAAAGTAATGTCTGTTGATCACTAGCCTGGTTTGCATTAGATTAGTAGTTTGTTTGTCTTTGATAAAACTGTGATTTATGGATTCGTTGAATCTTTTATCTTTTTGATTTACAATTATATTAAACATATGTTTAAAACGTCAAGCAAAATCCATATTTATTCATTTTCAAAAGGTTGAGAAAATAACTTCAACAACACTTTCTTTATGAACTCAAACGCCTGTTGCTTTATCCCTGTACAACATCTTTTTTTAATCCATATTGAATTTTTACAATCAAAATAAATTAAAGATGAACTGTTGATGTCATCAATAAAATATGATCAGATATTTTTTTAAATCCATATTGAATTTTTACAATCAAAATAAATTAAAGATGAACTGTTGATGTCATCAATAAAATATGATCAGATATTTTTTCAGAAGATAACGCGACAACAGAAATCGTCCCACCGTACGAATGGTTTTACAATCGTTGATACTTGACTTTTAATTATGATTTTGTGAATACTATTAAGCTTTTATGCAAATTTCGAATATCATCTTAATAAGTAATGAAAATTGTTGGAGTGTGAACAAAAAATTTTAAAGGCAATATACTGGTCCGTAAGTATTTTTATGCCATAACAAACATCATATACATTCTGCTTCTGTTCTTTGCAGTTTGTGAGACGGCTAGAGTTGATGTTTTGTTTGATTATTACAGAGATTTTGACTATATTGCGTACATCATTTAAATCAGAAACAATAAAAAACAAACATACTAATCCATGTACGAATCACAATCCAGAAACAAAGTAAAAACTTTGGAACTGACAAGTTATGTTAGACACGTGAACTTCCACCAGGGAAGTAGAGCCGGGTGCTCCGGAAGGATAAGCAATCATGTCTAGCTAGCTACACCCACTGCGTGTGTAATCAAAATTGTATGAAAGGGACATGGAACTATGGAACGTCAAATATATCCAAGGCATTTCTGGACACAGAGACATTAAACTTATCAACATTAGACTTTTAGAGGGCTATGATAAGTCAGACTTGCAATATCATCGAGTCAACATTTTTTGCAAGCATCCTGTCACGTTGTACAAAGTCCCCGTAGTGGGAACAAGCTCTACCATAGCGTATTAATTGAAAAACAAATACAACATGAGCAGGAGAAGCAGATATATTGCTGTGTAGAAAAGAAAGTTGAAAATAGAAAAATTGAAATCATCACGTTTGTCATAAAGTTTCAAATGTAGCCTTTCGTGGGTGTCATGATTCAGGTATAAGTCTAAATTTGAAACAGAACTTGAGGAATCAGTCGTAATTTTATTTCAAGCTTAATGAAAGCATCTCAGTAAGGGACGACCAAAGTGACTCATTTTTGTTATTTGAAAGGCAAAATTAACCATCTTACCGTCCAGTTTTAAAATCTTACGTGGACTTTGTTTATAGAAAAAAGGTATATATTTTAGTAAAAATAGCAAAACTGAAATTGATTAAAAGGAACTTTCAACACGGAAGTTCGTTATTTCTGAAAATATTAATTGCGGATTTGAGGCCCTGGAATATAAAACATAAGCAGATGTTATACCTTGACACTAGAAGTGTGTATTTTTATATGCGTTGAGAAATCGGGAACTCATCGTCATGTGACGGGCTGTATCTATCTTTAAGTTGTAATTACAGCGCTACAGCCGTTTCCAAATACAATTCCTCATCAGTAGTGCTTGACTAACCAAAATTGTAAAACAAAATTTCTCTAAAGATGTTGAAAAGATACCCAAAGAATCAAAATATATTTTACCAAATTTTGGTAAGGAAATGCTTTGCAAGAGAGAGTATACCTTATTATTTTCAGAACACTTTATCTCGGATAAAAGTTGGATTCCATATACTAGTAGATAACAGGAACAACGTCCAAATACATCTTTGCAATGCATTTACATTAAACTGTAGAGAAAGTATGGACAGTATATGGATAACATTGGCATCCAAAAATTATTATGCACACATAATTAAAAAATTATTTAAAATTGCAATATCTTTGCTTCAATAAAGTATTTGACATCGTCTATACTTTGACACTTCATAGAGACAATGCTCCACGCGTTGACGTGATGACGTCAGATGTTAAATGTTCTCGTTGACTGAGAGGAGACGACCCTTTTTATGAGAAGGCGCACCATCAGCGCATTTCAAAATTGTTTTCAAAATAACATGGAACATGTGAGACGGCAATAAAATAATTTGTATAAATATTGTAAATATAAGAAATAAGGTAATTTTCCAATTTCTTTGTATAATAGGCTGTCTCAATTTTTGCACAAAAGGCTTCGACTTTTATGCAATTTGAAACAGTCCATTATACTTCATAAAGCCATTGGAAAATTACCTTTGGTTATTTCCTAATTCAAACTGGCCATATCATTGCAGACTGACAATTATCACAACATTACATTGCCGAAACATCATTCTGCAAAAGTAAGTGATTTTCAGCTAAAATTATTTTTTTATCTAGGCAAATATATTTTTCCCGCTTTTTTTTTTTTCTAAAAATATTTCAAAGAAATCCTTGAAATTCTTTTTTTTTTCAAGAAAAACAAATTTATTATATACATATAGATCATTTAGTTACGGTATCAGTGTCAAATACTGCAAAATAATTAATAATAAAAGATAAAAAAAATGCAATGTTCATGAAAATGACATAATAATTGTAATAAAAATTTATGACAAATAGAAATTTGACGGCAGTGTATACAGCATGTACTCACCTTACTCTTAGGTTCACATGTTTTCATTTTTTATTTCGCTTTCGAATTGTGACATGGATTTGTACATTTGTTTTCCATCATGTGAAACTAGTACATGCTATTTAACGTTTTGATAATTATGTATATAACGTTAAGTAAAAAATATCTTAAATGGTACTAGGCCGGGATAATTTTTCAACGCATAATACACCTCTTTTCTACAATCGGACATATAAAATAAACTTACCAAATGAAACGGGCATTAGTGTAGAGAAATTTTCCAGGTTGTATTAATCCGGTGATACTGTAAATAATTTTTTTTTGGACAAAAATCAACAGCTCATTAAAAATTAAAGAAAAATCACAAGATAAAACAGAAAAAGTACAGTCATCTTATCTCTATTATATTAGATAATCAATAATGATTTGTATGACGTTACCATAAACGGTGAAGAAAAATTGATTGACGTTAACAGCTCTTAAAAACACCTGTGACAACTTCCCAAGTTCTTTTATAAAGAGTTTCATTCGTATGTTTTGGGAAGAGAGAGAGAAAGATGGTGATACACAACATTAATTTCACGACTTTACTTTTATCAGGTTTTGATTTCATTTTCATTTTTTCAATTTGAACATCTTAAAAATATTGGATTTCCACAATTTTGGTCCAGGCACTACTGATTAGGAATTTAAATTTTATTCTTTAAATTATTTATTACCTTACGTCTAGTTCTGCAAAATAAACAGGTTCAATAATAATTGATATATGCTTTTGCTACCAAGAATAAACTTGTTTCAGAGCTAATTTCGTCACACTAGCATATTGACATATGCCCAGTGATTTTGTTTGCCTAAAATTACGACCAAATAAAGATGGGTAATATGAGTAAAGTATTCCAAAGTAACAACTAAAATTCCCAAAACTACATACACAAGCAAACTACTAGTGAGTCTAGTTGTCCTTATTGTTACAATATAACATCTTTGAAATGAGGATCTTATAATTACGGGTATTGCAAGCATGTCATAATTGCAGTTTGCTGTGTTTCAAAATTAAAATTTTCCCAGAAGGCAGAGGGTAGTTTTTCAAAAATGTAACAAAATCACTGGTGCTATGTTAAGTGTTTTCTACTTACCCATTAAGACTAAGTCACGTTTAAGATATACGGAACTTTCGTAAAAGAACTTGGGAAATGTATTTTTGCCTAAATCATTTTTCTATTGACAACTTCACTTATTATATGCAGCACTATACCTATATCCGCTGTTTATTGTATATTTGTTCCACAGTTAATATGCGAGGACAGGGATTTTCCTACTATGGGAATTTCATACAACGAAGGAAGCTACTTATAAAATAATTATTCTTGATTTTGGAATATTGCAAGCCTTTAATTATTATGTCTTCAGGGTTAACGCTAAATGCAAAGTAGATGATATGTCATCCAGACCATCAAAGATAATATGCAATGAGCTGCAGTCAATAACGGAAGAAAAGTTATCACTAACACAGATTAAAAATTTTTCGAAGCGTTTAGCTTCAGTCTGGCTAACGGAAAAATTTAAGAAAAAATATCGCTCAAATATCTATCATGTATTTGGAATTTAGCTCAAATGGGTTAAAATTCTGTCCAGTACTTCGTCGCTCAAAGATCCGTTTATTTTCGCTCTTTTGTCCTATGCTTTCACTCTAATGTCCAACGTCGGTTTTAGATATACGATCGTAATAGGACTTGGGGAAAATGTATTTATGCCTAAATATATTTTCTATTGACAACTTCACTTATATGCATCACTTTACCTATATCCGCTGTTTATTGTATATTTGTTCCTCAGTTAATATACGAGGACAGGAATTTTCCCACTATGTTAATTTCATACAACGAAGGAATCTACTAATTAAATATTTATTCTTGATTTTGGAATATTGAAACCCTATAGTTATCAAAGCCCTAAAAACTTTAATTTAGTAACTTCTTGAATATAATGTACATGCAATTCGTTCAAGGCTTGTTGATCACTGTGGTAGCTCAGTTGGTAGAGTCCTTGCTCCGTAAGTGGGAGGTCGCGGGTCTGAACCAAGACTTGAAAGTAGGCAGTTACTGTTCTTTCGCCAAGCACCTCGTGTACCACTCTAGACGTCATATATTGATGACGTAGTTATTACGTCACATGATACATACATGTACAATAGAGTTATCTGCCCCTTGACCGTAATTCACTACATTTCTCCTTTTATAAGATATATAAACCTTCTACCAATATTAATGTCCTATACACGAATTTCAAAACAAGCATTTTAACACACAATTAGAATGATAAAGAAAACTATTAACTGCAAATACTTGCCTAAAATTAAAGTTAAATTATTCATGTTCAACACTTTATTTAAAATCGAACTTAACATAAAGAGAAAAGAGAACACCTGTCTTTTCAAATCCTTAAAAAGAAAAAATTCAAAATGCCCTAACCCATGAAAAAGTCATTAAAACGGCTAGGAAGTTTTCTCTCTCTAGCTAGTCTTTTCCCTGGTGATTCTGGTATTTTCGGTTGTTTTTCGGAGTTTCATTCGTATGTTTTGAGAAGCGAGAGATCTCGAGAGAAAATAAAACGCCACCTAAATTTGTTACGTAAATTTTACGATTTTTACTTTTATCAGATTTTTACTTCATTTTTATTTTTCCAATTTGAACATCTTAAAAATATGCGGTTTCCACAATTTTGGCCCAGGCACTACTGATTAGGAATTCAAATTTTATTCTGGACCTTACGTCTAGTTCTGAAAAATTGAAACAGGTTCAATAATAATTGATATATGTTTTTGCTACCAAGAATAAACTTGTTTCAGAGCTAATTTCGTCACACTAGCATATTGACATATGCCCAGTGATTTTGTTTGCCTAAAATTACGACCAAATAAAGATGGGTAATATGAGTAAAATATTTCAATTTAACAACTAAAATTCCAAAAACAACATACACAAGCAAACTACTAGTAAGTCTAGTTGTCCTTATTGTTACAATATAACATCTTTGAAATGAGGATCTTATATTTACGGGTATTGCAAGCATGTCATAATTGCAGTTTGCTGTGTTTCAAAATTAAAATTTTCCCAGAAGGCAGAGGTAAGTTTTTCACAAATGTAACAAAATCACTGGTGCTATGTTAAGTGTTTTCTACTTACCCATTAAGACTAAGTCACGTTTAAGATATACGGAACTTTCGTAAAAGAACTTGGGAAATGTATTTTTGCCTAAATCATTTTTCTATTGACAACTTCACTTATTATATGCAGCACTATACCTATATCCGCTGTTTATTGTATATTTGTTCCACAGTTAATATGCGAGGACAGGGATTTTCCTACTATGGGAATTTCATACAACGAAGGAAGCTACTTATAAAATAATTATTCTTGATTTTGGAATATTGCAAGCCTTTAATTATTATGTCTTCAGGGTTAACGCTAAATGCAAAGTAGATGATATGTCATCCAGACCATCAAAGATAATATGCAATGAGCTGCAGTCAATAACGGAAGAAAAGTTATCACTAACACAGATTAAAAATTTTTCGAAGCGTTTAGCTTCAGTCTGGCTAACGGAAAAATTTAAGAAAAAATATCGCTCAAATATCTATCATGTATTTGGAATTTAGCTCAAATGGGTTAAAATTCTGTCCAGTACTTCGTCGCTCAAAGATCCGTTTATTTTCGCTCTTTTGTCCTATGCTTTCACTCAAATGTCCAACGTCGGTTTTAGATATACGATCGTAAAAGGACTTGGGAAAATGTATTTATGCCTAAATATATTTTCTATTGACAACTTCACTTATATGCAGCACTTTACCTATATCCGCTGTTTATTGTATATTTGTTCCTCAGTTAATATACGAGGACAGGAATTTTCCCGCTATGTTAATTTCATACAACGAAGGAATCTACTAATTAAATATTTATTCTTGATTTTGGAATATTGAAACCCTATAGTTATCAAAGCCCTAAAAACTTTAATTTAGTAATTTCTTGAATATAATGTACATGCAATTCGCTCAAGGCTTGTTGATCACTGTGGTAGCTCAGTTGGTAGAGTCATTGCTCCGTAAGTGGGAGGTCGCGGGTCTGAACCAAGACTTGAAAGTAGGCAGTTACTGTTCTTTCGCCAAGCACCTCGTGTACCACTCTAGACGTCACATATTGATGACGTAGTTATTACGTCACATGAAACATACATGTACAATAGAGTTATCTGCCCCTTGACCGTAATTCACTACATTCCTCCTTTCATAAGATATATAAACCTTCTACCAATATTAATGTCCTATACACGAATTTCAAAACAAGCATTTTAACACACAATTAGAATGATATAGAAAACTATTAACTGCAAATACTTGCCTAAAATTAAAGTTAAATTGTTCATGTTCAACACTTTATTTAAAATCGAACTTAACATAAACAGAAAAGAGAAGAACTGTCTTTTCAAATCCTTAAGAAAAAATGCAAAATGCCCTAACCCATGAAAAAGTCATTAAAACGGCTAGGAAGTTTTCTCTCTCTAGCTAGTCTTTTCCCTGGTGATTCTGGTATTTCGGTTGTTCGTCGTGATTTGACTCGTTCTGTATTCCGTCCTTAAAATCGATATTATCACTTTGTTCCGCACGTGTATTGTTCTCGGGATCTGTTAATATTTCGATCGCGGATAAATTGTCACCAAGTTCATTCGATAATCATTCGTTATATTTCTTAACATAAGTGTTGTTACGTTTATGTATAACACCTTCCGGTGACTTTACAACACAACTGTTGCCTACTTTGTCAACCAATTTATATGTATTTTTATGAAATGGTATATCCATCTTATCGCGTTGCTGTTGTTTGATAAGCACTTGATCTCCAACTTGTTAATCTCTCTCCTTCGCGTTACGTTTACTGTCTATATACATCTTGTTTTGTGTTTTATTAGCGCGTCACGATCGAGAACTTCTTTGTCTAAAACTTGATCTTCAATCTGTGGTAATAGTGTTTTAATAAACCCTGTCAGCAGTGGGACCAATGCCTCTTTTCGACAAAACATGACCCATAAATGTGATTTTATTCATACCAAAATTTATTCTTATTAAGTATCAAATTCCTTTCCTTTAACCTATTCATGACCTTTCCTAATCTGATATCAAGTTCCTCCTTGTTCCTACCATGAACCCACAACTGAAATATTCTGAACACCTTCACAATCATGAAATACCTGTGACATGACCTGCTAATACTTTTCAGGGCTAAACAAATTCCAAACATCAACCTTTATAACGAAACAAGTCCTTATGAGTTACAAAAGTAGTTATCTCCCTTGAAGCCTCATCTAAATCAATTTGGTGAAAGCCATATTTAAGATCAAGTTTGCTAAAAACCTCACTTTCATTCATGTTATAAAGGATTTCGTTTACAACCGTCGGCATGGGGTGTCTCTAGTTGATAACATTGTTGGCCTGTCTCATGTCAACACACAGTCTGATGTCACCATTGGGTTTGGGTACACAAATTACAGGGCTTACCCATGGGGTTGGGTCACTTTCTCAATAATATCCAAACTTCTAGTTCTGCTAGTTTGTCACTAACTTTCTGTCTAAGACTGAAAAGAACTCTATACATTCTTTGAGCCACAGGTGTAACTGTCTTATCTTTGTGCAACTTGAGTTGATAATTATTTAATTTCCCAAAACCCTTAAAACAATCTTCATAGACAGAAAATATACCCAGTTTAAGTACCCCCAGTTTAGTAGCAGTATCCTTCCCCAACAAAGCTGACCCCTACCCTGTATGACATAAAAATATATTACTATCCTTAAGGGAGTTGAGTAATGGTGCTTAACGTCCCAGTCAAGAATATTTCACTTATATCGAGACGTCGCCAACTATAGGCGAAGGTGCAGAAATTTTGCCTGTGCGTTGCGCTGATGGCATTATACCCACTTTCAAGTCTTGGGTCAGACCTTAAGGGAGACTTGAGCAGTAAATTTACCTAACAAATTCAGTGGTTTTTTACACCCATATGTAAATAATCTTTTGTCAGTTTTTTTCAGACACACACTTTATTTTATTACTTTTCAATGTATTCCACAGTTCACTATCTATGATATTTACAGCCCACTGTAAATTATAACTTCAATGTCATTTCCTCCTACTTTAATGTCTATCTTCTCATTGTTACGCTTACTGCCATTAACACTGAGCGCATATTCGTCCGAGGCCGACGACGGATCTACATAATTACACATATTGCCTCTGCCTTTACCGCGATGTCCGCCACGGCTGGGATTCGACCCACGCGATTTAGTCTTGGTATTACACCGGTCAGCAAAATGTCCAACATTTTTACATTTGTAACACTTCTTGTCGCGTGCGGGACATGCCGGGTCTTTCGAGAGATGACCCTTCCGGCCACAACAGTCTTAGCTGCCGAAGTGCTTTGTGGCGTAACACCTGTTATTTTACCGGCGCTGAACTTACTTTTAACTTGATATAATTTTCCCGTTTCTGGCGTTGTTTCCGCTAACTCTTCCTGCAACATGTGCTTTTCATTTCTCTCGAAATTTTTCGCTGCTGTCTGTAACTTTTCTAAAGTCAAATTTTCAATGTCTAACAATTTCCTTCTTAATCTTTTTGACACACATTTATCAAGTACCTGATCACGTAATTCTTCATCTAATTTGGAAAATTACACAAAACTGCTTTTAGTCTAAGTCCTGTAATGTACTGATCTACAGTCTCATTGGGCGCCTGTACCATTGACCCAAATGCCGCCCTTTCCACCGGTATGTTAACACGTGGCTTGAAATGATCGTTCAAAATAGCGAGTGTGACGACATAGACAGTGTCAGTTCCCTCTGGTTCACGATCAATATTTGACAATGAAAAATAAACATCTTGCACATCGACACCTGCTGTATGCAAAGGTAATGCTTTCTTTTGCACTGGATCGGCAATGCCTTTCCCCGTCACAAAGAGTGTAAATGATCGAACCAAACGGGTCCATCTTGTGCCAATAATGTGCATTTCAATGTTAGGATTAAATGGTTTTAATGTCAAACCTTCCAATTTTACTGGCGATGGTGCCTCCGCTTCATCCCCCATATTCCTGGAATTATCTTCTGATTTTCCTCGTCGCCAAATGAAGTATAACTACTTTATAATAATAACAACGTGATTAAACACAGGTATCGTGTACATCTGCTTTATTAATGGCTGAACCTCGTGTACCACTCTAGACGTCATATATGGATGACGTAGTTAATACGTCACATTATACATACATGTATAATAGTTATCTACCCCTTGACCGTAATACTTACGTCACATTATACATACATGTATAATAGTTATCTGCCCCTTGACCGTAATACACTACAGGAACTTAAAATAAACGAGGACCCGTGTCACGGTGGATTTGGCACGATAAAAAACCCTGCTGCATAATATCATCAGCGCAACGCACAGGCAAAATGTTTGCACCTTCGCCTATAGCGACGTCTCGATATAAGTGAAATATTCTTGACTAACCGTTAAACACCATTACTGAACTCAACTGAAGACTTGTTGCACAAAATGTTATTCAACATATTTATTAAATCCAAATCCAGTATTACATATTATTATATAGCAATATGCTTCGCATAGAAGTATATGATAAATCCCAACGTGCAATAAATATTATTTTTATATAGCAATATATGCATCACATAGAAATTAAAGGATAAATCTCGAGGTGTTAGCGTGCAATATATATCGATATTTGCACGCAAACTTTGTTGCAAGTTCGCAAGCTCGTGCAAATGTCGAGTCAACTCGGGACAATATTTCACAATATCAGTTCAATAACCGTATAATATTTGTACGCTAACTTTGGTCCAGTCAAAGATTTCCCGAATCAATTTTTATACTGAACGCTTTGTGACATGACGCTATCGTTTATGACGTCATAAATTGTTGTCGACGTCATCGCTGTGTTGCTGTCATATTGAACTAGTTCTTCTATCCATTTACAAGAACTAGTGCAATAATAATATGTATGTTTTGCACGACAAAACCGCATTTTAGATGAAATACTTGACGGGAGTAAAGTTAAAACGAAATTTATTTTGCTATATAATAAAAGGGTTATTTAACTGATATTGTGAAATATTGTCCCTCGTTAACTCGACATTTGCACTTGCAAGCCCTTGCAAATGTCGAGTCAACTCGGGACAATATTTCACAATATCAGTTCAATAACCCAATAATATTTTAAAATAATTCAATTTTTCTCTATCTACGTCACATATTTTTATTTATACCCTCCTATTGATAACCTATTCTTTCTGTTGCGTTTTTGCCGTTGGCATTCGTTATATAACATTAAAGTAAATTGGATACGTGTAAATAACATCAAATCAATATTAATTTAAACAAGACATTAATCCAACAAAATGTTGAAAAATATTGATTTTTTAGTTTTTTTAAAAATTAAAAAATTGTAGTATTAACAGATGTTCTTCATTGTAACAAAATTATAGATGTTTAGTTTATAAGATAAACCATGTTATGTAACGTGTAAATCTGTAATATTGAGATAACAATTAGCGATTGATATGTCCGTTATGGATATCCATATACGATAGCCCATCATTGCAAATGTACAGGTAGTTTTGAGTTGAGTTGAGTAATGGTTGGTTGGTTGAATGTTGTTTAACGTCGCATCAGCAATTTTTCAGCTATTCGCGACAAGAACAATTTAATTAATCTCTATGGATTAATCTATGAACAATTTTGTGTATGCATGTGAAGTGCGAGTGTGTTTTATGGTCTGCCTTGTACTAGCGCGCACTCAGGGCGACTTTACCGTGCTAGCTCACAGAGTCAGTACGCCGCAGACAAGCGTACCACTCTCCCAGCCCATTATACTGATACCAGGTGAATCAGTAAAGACCAAGTTGAGTAATGGTGTTTAACGTCTAAGTCAAGAATATTTCACTTATATCGATTTGTCGCCAGCTGTATGCGAAGGTGCAGAAGCTTTGACTGTGCGTTGCGCTGATTGTATTATGCAGCCGGGTTCTTTGTGGGGCACGGGACCTCGTTTATTTTAAGTTTTTATCCGAAAGAACCATGACTTCCATTTTGTAATGACGAGTGCTTAGTGAAAAAATATTCACTACCCAATTTCAAGTCTTGGGTCAGACCTGGGCGAGGTTCAAACCCACGATCTCCAGGAGCGGGCATTCCGCCAAATGAGCTACCGCAGTAGTAATTACAATTTTAACTTTCTTCAATGAAATTGTCAAGATTGGAGCATACGTCAGATACTATAACAGTGATTTCTAGAAACATCTTCCTGTTCCTTTCTATGTTCCTTTCATCCTCAATTTTGATTACACATGTAGTCGGTGTATATAGCTTAAAAAGTAGAAACACACAAAAAGAGCTTGCCAAGATTTACTTTTAAACTGTCAAACTCACGTCAAGTCTGAATTTTTGTTTTGGATTCTTCATTGTAACGTCAGATAAGGCGGAGCTAAATGCGTTCAGATAATGAAATGACGTCAAAGAAGGCGGGGCTAAATTCTCTGAAAGGATGATTCACTGACAAAACCAGCGAATATATAGGAAATGAAAACCAGTATTTTGTAATACTTAATGGTTGGCCTTTTTGCAAATTCTGAGCAGATATGTCAACGATTAATATTGTAAACATAAGAAATAACTTTAAATTTGTGGTTTAAGGGGATATAATATTTTGGAAGAAGTCGCAAATCTATCTGAAACTGTTTCGCAATTTTATTAGATTTGCCACTTTAAAAATCTTGATTTTACCCCGTAAACCACAACAAATTGACGCATCGCCGGCCATGGCTCCATCACTGTACCAAGACAGCGTCACGGCAACTAATGACGTACTAGTGTCAGTGAGGTCATCAAATGGCACAATTTAGGCCGAGTTTTCATACCAGGCCTTTGTTGGAACGGTGTGGGCGTGGCCGGCGATCAGTCAATTGAAAGTTACTTCTAAATTAACATATTCACACCTACCTTATCCCTGTGTATCGTCTTAATTCAACCCGTTACATATAGTACAGACCTGTCGAACACTGATCTCACGAAAAGGAGTCAATGGTCGGCTGGCGAATTGTCGAGATACAGTGGAAGGTAGATAGCAGTAAGTTTCGAGAAAACGGGATGAATGGTCAATTTTGGTATTCATTCGATGTTAAACTTTCGACAGGTCTGTACTGTTTATATTTATGTCATTTCGCAAGTTTTTGGATTATGCAACAGAATAACTATCTTTATTGAGATAATCCCTCGATCGAAAGAAGTCATTCCGATAACTAAATCAGGATTTCCTTATTCTTGTTTAAGTGACATAAGTTTGGCCGTATTCGAATCGTAGTATTCCGTAAAGCAAGCCCGATATTCTAGCACTTAAGATTACAGAATGCAATTTATAAAACAAAACTGAACAAAATAGTGTCTATTCCAAACAAAAAGTAAATATATCCCATTGAACTACCACTATTGGCGGACATGGCCGAGTGGTACTGTCACTGCCTTTATTGTCAAGCGTTGTGGATTCAAACCTCGCTCATTTTCTGATGGTTTTCATCTCGTGTCCATATGAAAGCTGTAAAAAGCTCAGTACTATAATAGAATGAGACGAGACTCAAAACCGAGATCCCGTGTCTCAGTGCATGTTGAAGACACCTCTGCAGCGTTTGAAAAAGAGTAGGCCACCTGAGGCCGCTACAGAGGACGTTTACAACTACAAGCGATCGAAACCGACAGAAAAGTAGCATTGCTCAGTTGTAGAGCAATAATAATGTGAATCAAGAGTATTCGAGTTAAAATTTTACATGTCTGTTTAAAACAGGTGGTCCTTATATAGTCGAGTGAACTTTAAGCAAGTTCGACCACAGGAGCTTGTAATTGTAGGTTTAAAAAATTATTAAAAAAATATCGCTTAAGTTTTTTTCTGAGTACGTATAGCGATATTTTTATAATTTTTAAACCTACATTTACAAGTCTTGTGGTTCGACTGTAAATCTATTTTACCGGTCATGTCAAACTTGCTGCATTTTTATTTCACTAATTTAACTACTGTTATCATAAAATGCAGTGTTGCACTTTGTAACAAGTCAAATTTTCTTTATAGATCTAACTTAGGATTATCAAACCATAAGTCCGTGCTGTGCAAATGTAACGGTTTAATTATTTTAACCCCCCCCCCCACCCCGAAACATTTTACCAGGATATATTTGATTGTGAAATTTGTTTCACGAATAAGGTTTTATGGGTAAATCTTCTTCATGGATAATGGATGTTGATTTAAAAAAAATGACGTTTTTTGGGGTCTCTTCATGCTAGTTTGATACCGGGTGTTCCGGGTACAAATTGCATGAAGAACGTCGCCCTGTGAGCAAATACAACGAGTGTCAGTAGGACTTTGTATGACCAAACGCCAGCAGCGTTAATTGACGGATCACCGGCCACCTCCACAATGTTCTGACAAAGGCCCGACATGATTGAAATACATGCAAAACGAATAAAAACTCGGCGGCCAAAATTGTGATATTAAATGAATCACTGACACTGATCTCCAGTGGGTTCATTCTAAGTTCTCAGTACAGAAACAAGACGTCGTTTTATATTGTTTCTGATCACCTCAATTTGCTGACAGTAAAAGCAACTTGGAACTTTTTTGAATGTGGACACGGCAAGGGACCCTGTGACGGAGTAGGTGGTACATCAAAAAGAACTGCTGATCAAGCAGAAAATTACAGTACAGGATGCAACGGAATATTTTGAGAATGTGAAAAAGCTGCATGTATCCGCCGAATACAGATTTATTTCATCACAACAAATTCAAGTTTCGAGAATTCAGCTTGCAGAAATAAACAAAGATCTCAACCCAGTGAGAGGAACACTCCAAATCCACCAAGTGTTTGCCGCGGAAAAAGGAAAAGTACGAACATGCATCACATCATGTTACTGTCAAGATTGTTTAATCGGAATTGCTCATGACTTTACAGAATCGGTTATTTGGAAACCACGAACTGTGCGTAATCAGAATATGAATGTGAACATAACAGATAGAGATGACGAAACAGAAATGGACATTACAGAAGAGGAAGATATCACAAAGAGAGTTAATGAAACAGAAATGAACAGGAAACAGAAAGATTTTGAAACGATGGAAATGGCAGAGAGAGATTGCGAGACAGAAATTAACACAGACAGAAATGTTGAAACAGAAATGAACATGGAAATAACAGAGAGAAATTGTGGAACAGATACCAAGACCGACGTTGACAACCAAAAAGAAATTGATATCATAACAAATGAAAAAATGGAGGTAAATAAGGAAAGGCAATGTATTTCGGAGGACGAATGGGTTGCGATATATTACGAGAGTGATTGGCACATTGGTCAAGTGATAGATATTGATGATGATGACGAACTTGAAGTGAAATTTCTAAGGCCTACAACGTCATTAAGCGAACGCAAAGATTTATTCAAATGGCCGACTCCTCCAGATATCCTTAATGTTGCAAGACCAAACATCATATGCAAAATCTCGGAGCCTCTCCCAGTTGGTCGCAGTGGTAGAAGTTTCCAACTGAAACAAGCCGATTATGACAGAATTTTGGAATGTTTTTCAAATGAGTTTAAGCCATATGAGGATCTACGCTAATTTGTAATTAATAATAATCGGTTATATTGAGCTTTCTCGTTTCTTAATACCTTTTATTCGATATGTCTGAAATCTACGTTATCATAAGGGACTAACAAAATGTCTTTAAGACAGATAAGTCATTGAAAAAAATATTATAAACTATATAATACAGTTTACAGTACATTCTGGAGTGAAACTTGCTATTGATAACTTAAAAAAGACTACGCACTGTAAGTTAGTTCTGTGGATTTGCGGTATCTCAATTGTTCACAGTTATGATTTGAAATTTGGATATTTGTATTAATTAGTATTGGATACATTATCAGACTTGTAGTTAATTTGGACTGATTTAAGGGTTTTGCTCTTAATAATGCAAATGCACAATCGAAAAATCACATTCAACTGAGTTTTGAAATCTACGTTATCAAAACTGTAATCTACGTTGCAATTTTTGTAATCAATGTTTGTAAAGAGGAATTGCAAATCATTAATGTTTTGCTGTGTTATTTGATTCATTGTGTATATACTTTTTGAAAAAAGTGGCAACCATTTGTCTTCTCTAGCAAGTCATTAAATATTTGATAAAACCAATGCCGTTAACAATAATAAACAAAGTAAAATAACCAGTACAAGAAAACTAAAGGCCATTATTAAGAAATTTCTTTTAAATTGTGTTGTGCGTTTGGTTTTATGTTACAGTTAAAAGAATTACAGTTCATTATATCTATATTAAAATATCATATAGGTAAAATATTACTACATTCTAGCCGTTGACAAAATTGCTTGCACGATAACGTAGAGTTCATACTGAATTTTATATGTTTGTGCTAATTATCTTGTTATTTTGTTATTTTTGATGTTTGAGTTCTAAAAATTTGCATAGAAAATGTTCAAATAGTGTTCTTTAGACATAAACCTTTTCGAGCTGAAATTTAGAAATTTTCTTTTTTCTTATTTTTGACACGTAATATGGACTATTTATCTGAAAATAGGTGTAAAACGTCATTAATTGCCGTGACGCTGCTTTGGTACTGTGATGGCGGCCAGTGTCGGAACTTAAAAGGCATGGCCGGCGATGCGTCAATTAATGAGCCTGGCTGTTGCCAAATTACAAATGATTCACTTTGTCATATCTATAACATTTGATGCATCAATGATATAACTGAAGAACTCTTTACTGTGGTGAAAAGCGCAATTTCATTAAATCGCACACTCAAAAGTATAAAATTATTCACTCACCTGCTCGCCAAAGAAGTGATATCAGCTTAGCGAGGTACTTTGCACTAGTATACATGTGTAGTCCTATTACAGCGTTTTAAATGAACACGAGACATCGATTTTTGATCGATTCAAAAATTACGGTCATCCAGACAATTTCGGTCGACATACATTTATCTCGACATGTTGACTTAATATCACCACAAGTCGAGATAATATTTTGGAAAGTTGTAAATGTAAAATAAAAAGTTAGATAAATAACACGACATGTCAAGACCCTTATGTCGACTAGTCATGGTAAATATCACGACGTTTTATTTTACTAACAAAACTTTCCAACATATTATCTCGACTTATGGTGATATTAAGTAAACAAGTCGAGATAATTTTATGTCGACGGAAATTATCTGGATGTCAGAAATAAGCCACTATAAAAAATAGATGTATTTTATTTAACAAACACAACATACTTGAATGATAGCTAAATATTAATGACGATACATCCTGGATAGCCATGACAATTATCATTTTACCAGGAAACAAATACTTGTTAAATAAAATTACCTAATGTTGTAATACAGTACAGACCAGTCGAAAGTTTAACACTCTGCCAAGCGGACGAGATGTGAGTAGCTAGTACCAGAAAAACTGCTTATATCTGGAGGTCGAAAACGCTGTACTGTATTTCCTTAAATTCAGTGCACATGGAAAATGCAAGAATAAAGTCCTATTTTCCAACAAACTCACAAAAAATTGTCAAAACTTAATACAAAAAACCCTGACCTAATAGGGAAAAATATTTTTCATTTATCCAAAAGTGAACTTAATTCTGTACATAGAGCAATTTTTTAACTTTTTAACAAAACAACAAATATGTATATGTGAAAATTATCCCTTCTGTACCTTCTTACTAGGAACAACTATAAACGTTATGTCATAATTTGAATATTCATGATGATCACACCTGGAAAAACCCGAGCAACAATGACCTACCTGACCCTAAATGCCCTGATGTAACTTTGAATAAGGCCCATTTGGTGTATAAACTTGATTAACTTTCCACAATGTTCGCAAAATTTCTCTATGTACAGAAGAAGTGAACAATGATGTTTTTGATTAAAATATAATTTGGTTAGGTCAGTGCATTCTAAATGCATTTTATTGATAGTTTAATGGAAACATTTTCAATTAAAAGAAATCAAGAATAAAAACCATGTGCACTGAATTTATGGAAATACAGTAGTTGTATATCTAACAAGGAACAGAATTCAGTTAAGTAATGCTGTTTAACGTCCCAGTCAAAATTATTTCAGTTATATCGAGACGTCACCAGCTATAGTCAAAGGTACAGAAATTTTGCCTGTGCGTTGCGCCGATGGCATTATACAACAGGGTTCTTTATCGTGCCAAGTCTACCGTGACACGGGACTGTAATCACGGAAATATAATACGAACATTTAATTTTGGTAACATTTTCATGTAACACCGGTTGACTTATTTCTAAGTCAACATTGACCTTTGTCTTTATGTTGGTGCTAGATTTGGTTATTTGTATATGACGTCATATTAACATTGCATTACGTAGTATGTGTAATAGAATGTATGGGGTTACTGTATCATGTATGGGGTTTATGTATTAATTGGTATAAAGTTTATAGGCAATAAATTATGTTTTAATATTTGTAGTGATGTAAGTTTGTTTATAAATCTCGTTTATTTTAAGTTCCCATCCGAAAGAACCGTGACTTTTATTTCGTAATGCCGAGTACTTGGCGAAAGAACAGTACCTACCCACTTTCAAGTCTTAGGTCAGACCCGGTCGGGATTCGAACCCACGACCTTTCACTTACGGAGCGAGCAATCTCCCATCTGTGCTACTGCAGTGGTTTAACGAGTAATAGAGACTAGCAGCCAATTCGGAACCAATTCTTATGCTCAGTGTTAAACTTTCGACAGGCATGTACTGTATTCATGAACGTACAGTGTCTAGGCAAACAATTTTGACCTGTCCGCTTAACCTTTATGAAGAATATACGATTATCTACATTAAACATGTGTAGCGTTAGGATTCGCAATCAATACATGTTTCCCATGATAGACAAAATTAGCCACCAGTGTTCCCCTTATATATAGATGTACTGGTCCATGATGACTATTCAACTTTGGGTCAAGTGAACAGGTCAATTATGTACATGTATCTGATCCATACTTGCAAGAGCAGTGCCTGGTGTATAGGCAAACAACATTGGCCTGTTGGCTTGACCTTTCATCAGGAATATTCATATATGATGAACCACCCAATACATGGGTAGTGTCGGGATACGCTGCTAATACACGCATTTTTAAAAGGAAAATAAATCGTAGAAAACCTCAACCATAAATTGTCAAATATATTTTCAAAAAACGTCGTATTTCTTTAACAAACTTTGACCCATATGCACTGCTTTATGACGTTAAATATATTAATATCGTTTCGTTTTTTAAATTAGTTCGTTATACAAGGTGAAAACTATTTTTTAAATATTTAAAAAATTCTTAAATTATCAATTTCTGCTTTATTTTTTATTTGTTATTTATAAATCTTCACACTTGTGTGGGCAAGTCCATAATATTGTACCCCTTTTTCACGTTTTTTAACCAAATGGTTTTCACTTGAATTTTCCTACTTAGATAACCCTTAAACTTGAGTTATTGTTTATACATTAATTAGAATTGTGTTTTGCCTAGATGTGAACCTACTTGAATGCAAACTCAGGCATTCAATCGTTACACAATTTGTCGTGTCAGTCCATTTGATGAACAGATTGTGCTTGAATAGATTGAAATCGTACACATGCTGGTGTATGCACGTGGGTGGGTATATCGAATCCGTGCACATGCTGGTATATGCACTTGGTTGGGTTGACATTTCCTCTTCAAAACAGCTGGTTTCAAATTTCGCACAATATACATCATAACTAAATGTTCGGCAACTATTTCAATTGATCTATAGATGGAAGAGGTTAAATGTCAGATATTGATATTGCCACGACTTGCAAAGGATTGATTGATTGATTGATTGATTGATTGATTGATTGATTGATTGATTGATTGATTGATTGATTGATTGATTGAATGATTGATTGATTGATTGATTGATTGATTGACTGGGATTTTACGTCCTAGCCAAGAATAGTT
Organism: Anadara kagoshimensis; assembly: GCA_021292105.1. Taxonomy (NCBI): domain Eukaryota; kingdom Metazoa; phylum Mollusca; class Bivalvia; order Arcoida; family Arcidae; genus Anadara; species Anadara kagoshimensis. Next base: position 33,553,145 of record CM037874.1, on the reverse strand, counting down.
TACTTATATCGAGACATCACCAGCTATAGGGGAAGTGGTAGAAATTTTTACTTTTGCAGTGCACTTAGGGCAATGGCTGCCGTGACACGGGGCATCTATTCATCTATTCTTTCCCCAAGCTCTCGGCAGTTTGAAATGCAAGTCACGGGGTTGTCGAAATATACCTTAAAAACCGAGAGATAGGGACCATCTGCTGTTGAAATATATGAAGGACCTACATGTGCAACTGAATTGGCACTTATTTGTTGGCTAAGTGTTAAACTATCGATCGCGACAGGTCTGTACTTTACAAAGTAATAACTCAAATAGTGTTTACAAACTGAAATGCCATTTCTAACATTCGAGACTTCCTTCATTTTATCTATTTATTTCCCTAATAAAAAAATTAAGACGACAAATAATGACGGAAACGTGAAATTTAATGATCCCGGACAACATGTAAAATGTAATAATAATAACTTTATTTTCATAAACAGAGTATATATATAGGTAAACAACTTTGACCTGTCCTAATGACCTTGAATTTGAATATTTATTGTGGACGAGTGCATTTATGTTTGGGAATCACGCGGGTTTATTTTTGTCTACAATTTGCGAACATTTATCATGTGCCTTGAGTACATTCTATTTACAGTGCCAATGTATTGGAGGGATCCTTCTTTATGAATTTCCCTAATGAAAGGTCAAGCGGACAGGTCAATGTTGATTGCCTATACATTGTCAACATACATGTATATGCATACGTGGATACAAATTAATGAACTCAACTGACAATAAACTTATTAACAATAGGAAGAAAAATACATAATCTGTTGAGTATCAATATATCACTACTAGAAAATAAACAATTAAATTCCAAGACATTTGCAATATTGTAAAAATGACTGTTCATATATAGAGATCATAATAATTTTAAGTTTTAACATACTAATATATAATTAAATTCATCCCCAATATCTAATTTACAAAGTGGACATTTTCTATTTTCTCTATTAATGCCAGACCATCTACCTGTTTCTATGGGAAGTCTATGATTTGAAGTTCGTTTATTGCATTATTAAAAGAGATATTAACTGGAAAAATTTAAATGATAAATCCTTGGAAGAGGTATCTAATGTAGTGTATGATTCTTGTAAAAATAAATCCATATATATTTGTTTTTACAGCAAATTAACCATTCTGAATTTTGAAAAGTTTGAGAGTCCCATATATATTTTAACCGGCGTTATAAAAAAGATTGTAAATTGTTAAGCCGTTGTATTTGGCAGTTACCATTTAAAAACTTATTACACAAAAAAGAATAAATAATATGACTGTACAGTGCAACCTGTCTTAAAGGTCACCTCTATTTTAGGGTCGTCTGCTTATTAGGCCAGTAGAATTGTATCCCAAATGTTCTTTATTCATGTTATTTAAACATGTATATAAAGACACCTGTCCATAAAGGCCACTTTTACTGGTTCCCTTGTGTGGCCTTTATGGACAGGTTTGACTGTATTTAGACTTTTTGGAGGTTAAAACATTTTTTTTAATTTTCGAAATAGCAAAATGTCGGATGGTGCGATATCTGGAAATGCGATAGCTGTGGCAAGACGGTAACCTTCTCCGATTTCAGAAATTTCTTCACATGCTCAGATGGTTCAGCGTTGCGTTAATGGCATTATACAGCAGGCTTCTGTATTTTAAGTTCCCATCCGAAAGAACCACTGCCATGACTACGTAGGCATAGTATTTTTAACACTATATTGAGATATTTTCTTGCAAATGAATAAAAATCTAAACTCGTACATGTATTTACAATTTCAATTTATTCTATTTACAATAATATTTACAGGTATGCATAAAATAACCAACGATTTCAAACAATTTATTATCAAACACTTCATATGAACACATTAAAAACTTTACAAATTAATGGGATTTGATTTGACCCATAAAAGGATGAAAAAAATACTCTTATTCTATAAAAGTTAGGTTCAACCAGAATAACACATAACGCTGAAGAACCGCGTTGTAACGCGCGAAAGTTGCGTGTAATTATGTCGCGAAGCTTACGCGTTATTTCTCGAAGTTTACGATTTATTTCTCGAAGGTTACGCGTTATTTCGCGAAAGTTGCCCGTTTTTCTCGAAAGTTAAGCTTTCTCAACGGTTGCGCGTTATTTCCGGGTGTTACACGTTTTTCGCGAAGTTACGCGTTATTTTGTGAAGGTTTAGCGTTATTTCCCGAATGTTACGCGGTTTGTCGCTATGTTACAGCGTTAATTTGCGACAGTTAGGCGTAAATACGCGAAATTTACGCGTAGATATGCGAAGGTTACGCGTTAATAAACGACGTTAACGCGTTAGTTCGCGACAGTTACGCGTTAGTTCGCGAAGGTTACACGAGAGTTCGCGGAGATTCACGATAGTTCACGACAATTGCGCGAATGTTTCGCGTTATTTCGCGAACTTTTACGTTAATTCGCGACAATTACGCGTTGTTTCGCGAATATCATTTCGCGAGGTAAAACGTTATTACGTGAAGGTGACGCCTTATTTCCCGAAAGTTACGCGGCTTTTTTTTCGCGAAGTATAACGTTGTTACGCGATTTGACGCGTATTTTCCAAAAGTTTTGCGTTATTCTGGTTGGTTATGTATTGTGATGTAAATAATGATAGCTGGTTAGGGACACCGGGAAAATCAAAATCGAAATATTATGACGGACACACTAGGTTATATAGCAGATAAATAAGAATGACAAACATATAAGCAGCTGATACATTTTTTTTTTTACAAAATTGTAAACATCAAACAAGTAATGAAAAAGACATATCATTAAAATTATGATTAAAATTGATTTCTACCATGACCGATAAAAATTACATGATGCATTGATCAAGGTACGTACACATGTACTAATGCAGAATAGAATATTTGCTAATTTATGGTTCGTGCAATATCATCAAAAAGACCACATTTGAAACATATATTTTGTATTACCTAAATAAATAAAATTGTTTCTTTTGAAATCACCAATAAACATCAGATTAAATTGGCAAATCATATATATACTTTTTTCTTTCTCTCCTTTTTGATTATAATTTATTTTCTTTTTCTTGTATCTTGCCGCATTAATTAACTTCTGGCAACCCTGAAATGAAAATAACGTACATCAATATACATCAATCATGTTTTAAATTTTGAAATGTGGAATATTGATTTAAATTTACTTCTTAAAATCCATTTATTAAATATGTAATCTAAGTAGTACAGAATTAAACATGAAATAGCATTACATTATAATCAAAAACAAGCATACTAATCCATATCTGAATCACAATCCACAAGCAAAGTAAAACCTTTGAAACTGACAAGTTAGGTTACATGCGTGCACTTCCACCAGGGAAGTGAGGCCGGATGCTCCGGAAGGGTAAGCACCTCCTGTTAAGCTAGCTGCACCCGCCACGTGTGTAATAAAAATTGCGTGAAAGAAACATAGAACTATGAGACGTCAAATATATCCAGGGCAATCCTAAACACAGAGACATCAAACTTGTCAACAATACTGTGATGACGGCCATAAAACTTTTTGAGGGCCTTGATAAGCCTAGGCTTGCAATATCCCTGAGTCAACAATTTATTTGCAAGCAACCTACTTCTTTGTAACCATGATAGAAATTTCGCAGCATTTTCATAAAATAACATAATTAACTAAAATATAACAGTAAAATACAGTTCAACCTGCCTTAAAGACCACCTCTATATAAGAATTTTATCCCAATTGTTCTTTATTCATAGTACTTGAACCAGTATATAAAGGTCACCTGTCTATTAAGGGCACTTTTACTGGTTCCTTTGGGTGGCCTTTATAGACAGGTGTGGCTGTAACCGCATATATGCATAATAAATAGGGGATTTTCAGTGTGAGAGAAAAGAGACTTCATCCGGGCTTCTAATTGTCCTTTCTTTATTCGCGACTGTGAACCTGTTCATTTTCGTGGTGTCTCAAATTTGAGTTGTTTTCGTTGACACCCTGACTCTACGAATTCACATGTAAGCGAAATATTGTAGATAATCTATAGTAAAACAATATAAGTATGTAATTTCTGCATCGAATGCGAAGTAATCAACAAAAGGTTTTCTTATCCATGAAAATTCAACATAACGAAAAAAATTGCTTTAACAAAAAGTAAATTGGGGTCTGTTAAGAGTGGAGTGGGGTAATGGTATTTCATGCCCCTGTATAAAATTATGACACTTATATCGATGTGGTCAGTTTTGGATGGTGAAGGAAACCGGAGTGCCCGAAAAATCTTAACTTTTCTTACAGTTAACGAGCAAGCTTTCCTTGCACTTGCCATCCAGTTGTTATCCAGATCTTCCTGGCAGTCACCCATCTCCACCATCTGTGGTTGTCAACTGAACGTCCTAAATAGTGGTCTCTGTTAAAAGTGGAGTGGCCGATAATGAGGCTGTTTTACTCCCAAGTGAAGAATATGTCATTTATATCAAAGCTATCGGTTTTGGGATGGTGGAGGAAATCCGGAGTGCCCGGTGACACTACCTACTTTGGCAAACAAACTTTCTCACATATATTAGGATTTTACCGAGAGGGATTCGAACATTGACAATAAGAGGCACTGATCCGTAAGCCCGCAAATTAAACCTCCGTATCCCCAAGTCTGCTAAGATAAAATAAATGTCATAACAGTCGATTGTAATGCTCGAGTGTTATCTAATACTTTCTAACAAAACTCACCATTATCACATCTGTAATCAATTTTCAAGCTTGTGTCTTTGACATCAATTTTGCTTGTTTCCTTGACATCAATTTTGCTTCTTTCTTTGACATCAATTTTGCTTCTTTCTTTGACATCAATTTTGTTTGTTTCCTTGACATCAACTTTGCTGGTTTCCTTGACATCATTTTTGCTGGTTACTTTGACATCAATTTTGCTGGTTTCTTTTTCATTAATTTTGCTTATTTCCTTGACATCATTTTGGCTCATTTCTTTCCCCTCGTTGTTGTAGACACTCTGTTCTCCTCCTGCTGTTTCTCTTCTCTGTTTTGCCTTTTGTTGTTTTTCAGCGTTACGTACACTGACATCAAATGTTACTTGTTCTTTTCTCATCTTTGCTGCATGTTGTTTCTCTTCACGCTCTCGCAGCTTCTTCTCAAGCATGCGTGCTTTGAACTTCAAAGCATTCTCTCGGTTCATCTCGGCTATGAATCTCCTTTCTTCATATATTCTTGCAGATCGACCCTAAGATTAAAAAATAATTATGTGTCAATTTTGATATTTTTATCGGATATGTAATTAAAGAAGATCCGCAATATGGCCTGTTATGCTCACATGAAACACCCTGTATTTTATATGGTCATTTACATTTTCAACTTTGTCAATTGTTTAAATTGCCCTGGCCCCGGTTTCACAATCATTCCTTAGCTATGATTTTCCTTGAAAAATTTTAATCCTTTATATAATTTTGTTAATTTTGAAGATATTCAGGAATTTAAGGTGTCAATCTTAAAATAATTTCTAGATTAAAACATTTGAATTTAGTTTTAACAAATTCATCAGCAGTTCCAAAAAGAGATTATCCAAACTTACTAAATTTAAGTTAAGGAAATTCTTAGCTAAGGAATTATTGTGAAACCGGGGCCTGCTATTTAATTTTTTTATTTTCGCTTTTTATAGCTTTTGTCACCATCGACAAATTTCATTTAAATCAGCACACTAAGTTAAGACACTCGGGGGCGACGCAATAGAAATGGGGATTTTTAACTGGAGAACTTCTTAATAACATAATCATGAATTCTAGCCTATTACAATTAAAAAGAAATAGTGAAAAAATCCAGTTTAGATTTAGCACCAAACAAACAAAAAAAGTAAAATAGTCGCACGAAGTATAGAACCCCTATTGTTGATGAAACATTTGTAAAATGAATGAGAATGTGAATAAGTAATATACTGATCACAATAGCCTGAAAAATATTGCTAGTCCGAAATTATAAGAGAGCAAACATGAAATAAAATAAAATAAAACAAAATAAAACAAAACAAAATAAATAAATATAAATAAATAAATAAATTAAATAAATAGATAAATAAAATAATAAATAAATAAATTAATTAATTAATTAATTAATATTTGGAATATTATTACCTTATCTTGCAGAGCCTCATTCTTCAAGCATTCCACCATCAATTCCTTCTCTTCGGAATTAAATCCCTGATGTAGATGGCCTTTCCAATCTTTCTATCAGTTTCCGTGGAGGACGTTTTGGTTTAGCTTTCTCCTCTTGATCCTCATCTCCAAAGACGTATGCTACTCCACCAGAAGCTTTCTTGGCATTTATGCTTTCTTCTTCAAGATGTTGAAGTATTCTGACCTTTTCTTGGTCGATGTCAACAATATTAAGCTGTTCTAAGAGCTTTTTCCTTTCCAAAAGCACTTTTTGTTTCTCTTTCTTCGGAATGCCTGGAAGCCTTGCTTTACCAGCAAGCTTTTTATTTTTCGTCGGATTTGGAAACACTGTTTTGCAAGATATGCAACCCATCTTCGACTATTGGCCTTATTTTTGCGTCTACTCGCAGAGTTGAAGCACAGAAAAAAGGTAACCAAGCCAAGATATCAATGACGTCATAGGCAAAACCTATATCCGCTGAATTGCGCAATCGCAAAAGTATGCAGACGTCATAGACAAAAGTTACATCCACTGAATGGCGCAATCGCGCGTTATATAGTACAAGCTGACTTTTGTGTGAACATTTTAAAATAATTTTCACGTAAGTTACTGTTAAATGCAGCATTTTACACGAATGGTGTATGTTAGGGTATAAGTGAAATATTCTTGACTGAGGTGTCGTTAAACACCATTACTAAACTCAACGCATCCAAAAAAACGTGACTTATTTCGTAAAGCCAATTGGTTGACGAAAAAATGGTCACTACCCACTTTCAAGTCTTGGGTTAGACCCGGTCAGGGTTCGAACCCACGACCTCCAACTTACGTATACGGAGTCAGCACTCTTTCAACTTAGCTGTAACAGTGGTCACAATGAGCATTCGGGTTAATATTACTGTTGTTATCCATTTGGAATGGGATGGAATGTAGTATATGTATCAGGGGCGGATCCAGGATTTTTTAAAAGGGGGGTTGAGAATTATCCAGGCCATGATTTTTTTAAAGGGGGGTGAAAATAATATCAATGCTAGGTGCGAGCGCCGAAGGCGCGAGCTTCCAGAGACGAGGAGTCTAGGGCAGAGCCCCGATGGGGCCAAGAAAATAATAAGTCAATAGCTTTCTCTCTCTTTTAAATTTTTCAAAGGGGGGGTTGCAACCCCCCCTTAAATCCGCCACTGTGTATGCAACTAAGTTTTACGCCCCAATCAAGATTTTTTTATTTATATCAAGGCGGTCAGTTCATGGATGGTGGAGGAAACTGGAGTGCCCGAAAAAAACAAACCACAAACCTTCGTTGAGCGCAGTTATTATACGAGGGTCGTTCAAAAAGTCTTGTCCCTTCCTGTAAACCGTCGATAAAACAACGGGATTTATTTTATTGTCACTTGTCACGGGTGACTGAGTTCATTCCCAAACACGTGGAACATTTTTAGATTATTACATGCTAAAGAATAAGTTTTTTCTTGCCATATTTTCATTATAACACTCGTTACACTGCTTGGAAAATGACGGACATGACAGGTAAAACATTATTGAAATGAGAAGCTTCATGAAAGCCTGTACAAAACTCGGTGAATCGCCCAAAGAAACATTCATTGAAATGCAAGATGTTTATGGTGAGCGAAACCTGTCATAGGTCCATATCACGCTGGATACGTAAATTTAAAAATGGTGTTTACGACATTTCTGATAAGGCCCGTTCTGGAAGACCAAAAACAGCATGCACCAAAGAAAACATTTCAAAAATTCAAAAACTGGTCAATAGGGATGGAAGGTTGACGGTTTTTAAGATAGCTAAAGTCGTTGGTTTATCAATGGGGACCGTACATTTCATTCTCAGAAAAAAAATTGACATGAGAAAGATTTGTGCTAGATGGATTCCTCATTTGTTGTCAAAAGTGCAAAAGCTTACACGGGTCAAGATGGCTAAAATCTGCTGAAAATATATGGTAATTGTAACAGCAGGCGTCTGGCTGATATAGCTACAGGTAACAAAACATGGGTATATTACTTTGAGCCATATAGAAAGATAAATAATAAAATATGGCTAACCGGAAAAGGAAAACGACCTAAATCGGAAACGATTTGACGCGTAAGAAATTGGTTTTCAGTAACTAGGGACATTTCCCTACAAGAATCGACCTTCAAACCTTTTGGCCTCGTTCGACCGGATTTTAGTCATGATCTCTTGGACTAAAAATTGCAAAGCGCACACAGAGCACAAAGAAAGTCCTTTATGCTATATTTTTTCAATAGTAACGGCATAGTTGCCCAAATTCCCATCCCTAAAAACCAGGGTATCACGGGAAATATTTATAAAAATAAAATTCTTAAAAAAGTGAAAAAGTTTTATGAAAAGAAGAGACCAAATTCGCGGTATTCGGTTACCCCATGATAATGCTCCTGCTCAAAAATCCAAATTGGTGACTGAATTTTTGGACAAGAAACGTGTTGTTGTTTTACCTCATCCACCCTATTCACCTATTCTTTCACCGTGTGACTTTGATCTCTTTCATATACTTAAGAAACACCTTTCTGGTCGTCGATACAGATCTCGTTCATCGCTAGGTTCAGCAATTCATCATATGCAAGTGTACTTAGAAAATGGATTCCAGCGTCTTAAAAAGTGTGTAGCCGTTAAAGGTGATTATTTTGAAGAAATGAAAATAAAATATAAATAAAACGTCTTAATTTGTGTTTTTATTATGAACGACAAGACTTTTTGAACGACCCTCGTATTTTGGGCTCCGTAATATGATTCGTAAAATGGACATATGGTATCCCGGTGAGTAAAAGATGCTAAAGAATCTGAATGCATGGTTGGTGAAAAAAATTATTTTAACATTTTAAAGCAACACCGATCGACCACATATTAGGAGAGGTGTTTGTTCTTGTCGCGGGTCTTTAAAGATGGATTTGTCGACCCGAGCAGTTTGCCATAAGAAAACACGAATTGAGAGTAAACCAGAAACACTCGTACATCTACGGTACAGACCTATCGAAGACAGTTAGGTCAATTGATAAGGCAAAGAAATGTGGATAGCTATTGACTCCAAAGTTGTCGATAGGTAACAGCTCTGTAAAATCTAGTAGAGATGTGTTGTCGATTCGGCATTAATTCATCATTTTTGCGTAAAACTTTCGACGGGTCTGTGCTGTACTTGCTTCTGGTACTGCAAACGTATTTATTTTCGCGATGTACTAATTTTCACTTTATTTTGCGGTTGTTTTACGCGAAAAATAATACCAAGCGAAAGTTATATTATTTGTTTTATTGTGAATATTTCAAAAACTCGAAAAATTAACTACGCGGATATGTCTAAATTTTCTATACCGCGAAAATAAATACACGCGAAATCTAATACGTTAACAGTATTATTAATTCTTTGTCGATAATGAATTTAGTTTTCGTTCTTAGTTCTGTTCATTGTTTATGTTGCTCAACCTTTTTCAATCGCTTCTACAGAGACATGCAAAAAGTATTCGGTCACTTTGTAAAAGCCTTCTTTATTTCATATAAAACCACGTGTTTTTAAAAAATTGTCAAAAATTTATTTCTTTGTCAATTTCCATGATTTTTTTTAACTGTTAAATGTAAAATTAGTTGAAGCTTGTTCTAAAAATAATTAGAAAGGTAATTTCGTTGTTTTCAATAGTTAAACATTTTAAATTCAACAGATATTTAGCATGCTGTTCACCTTATGTTTTCTTGAATGTTATAAGAAGGAACAATAATTTGAAATTAGTGAAAGAAACTACAACTAATTTTTGATTTATCAGTGAAAATTTTATAAAAAATTGACAAAGAAATTAATTTTGAGAATTTTTTATAAACTTACAGTTTTATATGAAAAAAGAAGGAATTTACAAAGTGACCGAATACTTTTTGCACGTCTCTGTAATTGTAAACGTCCTCTGAAGCGGTAAGAGGTGGCCTACTCTTTTTCGAACTCTACAGAGCGTACATTGAAACACGTTATTCGTGGAATTTATTGAGCTCATATGCTTATCACTTGAACGAATAATCTAAACAAAAAATCATTTAAAAATGAATAAATAAACTTTGTGAGCTGTCAAAGCGATTGATGCGAGTGATTAATTGATTTACAAAATTACAAAAACTAATATTAAATCTTTCATTTTTATTTAAAGATTATTTGAAAAAATTACAGTACAGACCTGTCGAAAGTTTAACACTGACCTTAGTCGAGGCTTGGCGTTTGAGTGACAGAAAATGGCTAGCAAGTGTTTGGAAATCTCCCGAAAAAAAGACAGAATCTGCGAAAAAACTGCTGAGATATATTTAACGAGGGGTTGTATTTGCTGCACTTATAACTTTTGACAGGTCAGAGGCGGATACAGGATTTTTGAAAGGGGGGGTTGAGAACTATCCAGGATTTTTTGAAGGGGGGGTTGAGATCTATACAGGCTTTTTTAAAGGGAGGGGCGAGAATTATATCAATGCTAGATGCGAGCGCCGAAGGCGCGAGCTTTCAGAGACGATGGGTCTAGGGCAGAGCCCGATGGGGGCCAAGAAAATACTTTTAATCAATCAATATCTCACTCTTTAAATTTTTCAAAGGGGGGTTGCAACCCCCGCAACCCCTCCCCTAAATCCGCCACTGCAGGTCTGTACTGTATACGAAAAATTGATTTCAGCGCATTAATTAGAAACAAGATCTACTTATACTAAAGCTGTCGTATCGCTATTAATGTGTGAGCATCCTTCACAGCTTCAGAAATGAGAAATTCAATTATATTTTTATATCTATTTATTTAATCTGTTATCAAATCAAATAAAATCTAAAAATGTAAATGAAAAGATTTATTATATCAGAAGCTTATAATACGATTGATGAATAACTTCAAAAGATTTTTACTCTGTAAAATCGTTAATTTTAGTGGTAACCCAATATTTGTTGTTTTCATGGATATATATTTCAACCCAGGAATTTGCATGTCAACATAATGGTACAGGATGTTTAAAAAAACCGTGACACCCTTGAACAAGATAAACAATGTCAGTTTCTAAATTTTATTTGCCCACAATCTGCAGCATATAATCACTTCAATTAAAAAAACATAAAACCTCAGCTTTGATATATGAGGGCGAGTCAATAAGTAACAAGCCGAACTTATTTCCAGTTGAGACCCGCCTCTTCTTTTTCCATGTTTACAACTGTTCTCTAGGGTATTGTGCCAACGGTGTCATTAGCTCAGAACTGAAAAAGTCGGGTCATTGCCATTGACCCACGCCTCAACTGTCTGGTCAGACCCGAAATGACGTCCATGGATATCATTTCAACTTGCTATGAAGTTGAACGGAGCCAGATCAGACGAATAGGCAGGGGAAAAAGGGCATCACAGTTGTAGTGCCCGGATGTATCCATGTATTGCCTTTGAAGCATTTAGTTATGGTGAACTGATCTACTTCCGGGAACTTCGAACCAAGAGATATCACCCGTATTTTGGTTTAAGGAAAAATCGATCGTGCACGTAAGAAAACGTTTTTCCTGTTGTGCAATTTTCATGAGATGTAATAATTTCTGACTAGTCGGTTGGTTGGTTGAATGTTGCTTAACGTCGCATCAGCAATTTTTCAGCTATTCGCGACGAGAACTAATTTTTTTAAATCCCTATTGCTTAAGCTATGAACAAGTCCGTGTATACATGTGAAGTGCGAGTGTGTTATGGTCTGCCTTGTACTAGCGCGCACTCACGGCGACTTTAAGGTGCTAGCTCACCGAGTCAGTACGCCGCAGACAAGCGTATCACTCCCCCAGTCCATTTTACTGATACCAGGTGAACCAGTAAAAGCCAACGGTAAGGAAAAATCACTTTCCTACATGTGGTCTGAACGGGACTCGAACTCACAGCGGTGACCCTGGATTTGTAGACTAACGTCTTATCCATTAGGCCACCGCGGCCTCTAATTCTGACTAGTAATAATAAAGAGAAAAGCAAGACATTGGAAAGCCAAAAAATAAGGCATATTATGTACATGTAACTTGCTGAAAATATTATTGTGATTTGATATTTCTGGCTAGTATAAACAAGCATTAACGCATACAGTGCAGATCGAAAGTTGAAAAAGAACTAACAAAACAAAATCGAAACTCAGTTGCCAAGTGGACGGTGTTTGAATAGCTAATGGCCGAAAACCTACCAAGAGATAGATAACAGCTGTAGTAAGAGGCCGGGCTTTAGCTAACTTGGCCAAACTAGGGGCTGTGATGAGCCACCGAGTCGGTATGAATCCGTTGGTTCAAAATTTATTTTTGACAGGCCTTTACTGTATGTAAATCCAACAATTGACTTCAACTATGCATCTAATAATTGACTTCAACTACACATCCAACAACTGGCTTCAGAATTTGTTCCATTTATTCTTGATGGAGCTTTCTACAAATGAAAAGGGAAGTATCCCCTGTCGGTCCTATTAATTGTTTGTCTATTATTTCAATTCCATTTGATAAAATAAATTTCTCTTCTTCCTCTGCTCCCCATCCAATGCCGTGACCAGCTCCATTAGCAGACGACAGGCTACAAGGCAGACATGAAAACATACTAAATGTATAAAGATTTGCAGCTCTTTTGTTCCCCGCGTTTTCAAAATGTTCGCTATGAACCCTTGGGTCGACGAAACTTACTATACCATCATCTTTCAAAACTCGTTTGATTTCATTTATTGATTGGACCGGACACGGCAAATCGTGTAAAACATCCCATAGTATTATCCAATCAAATGTATTCGTCCAGTCGTCTGGTAAATTGGTGACTGACTGCACCTGAAAGTCAACATTTGGGCAATTTCCGTCGTCTGCAGCATTGCGCCTTGCCTTCTCTAATCCACCTTCGGCCATATCTACTCCAGTAATTTTGGCTGTTGGGAAAGTCTTGGACAAACAAATAACCAACCTTCCTGTTCCACACCCAAGGTCAAGTATCGACTTCATGCTATCTAAATCTAAAAATATAATTCAAAACACATTTTGATAATTGAATTTCATATCTTCTTGCTTATAATAAAAAAAACCATACTAATCCATGTCTGAATCACACAATCCAGAAGCAAAGTAAAACCTTTGGAACTGATGAGTCAGGTTAGACACCTGAACGTCTACCAGAAAAGTGAGGCCGGGTGCTCCGAAGGGTAGATACCTCCTGTTTAGCTAGCTACGCCCGCCATGTGTGTAACCAAAATTATGTGAAAGGAACATGGAACTATGAGACTATCAAATATATCCAGGGCAATCCTGGACACAGAGACATCAAACTTATTAACAATACTGTGATGACGGCCATAAAACTTTTGATAAGCCTAGGCTTGCAATATCCCTGGGTCAACAATTTATTTGCAAGCAGTCTTAAGCTTATTTGTCAAAGTTAAGAACTCAAAAAACCTGATGAACCGTGATGTCAAGTTAACTAGCGTTACTGAAATACTAAATATTGACAGAGAGTAAGTAGTTCCATTTTTAGCTCACCTGACCAAAGGTCATGTGAGCTTATGGCATGGTGCGGCGTGTGTATGTGCGTGCGTGCGTGTGTGCGTGCGTGCGTCGTTAACACACATTTTCGACTTCTCCTCTGAAAGTACTTGGCAGATTTCAACGAGACTTGGTCAGAAGCATGTCTGGGTCGGTGCAATTTAGATTTGTTCATGGCGTTGCCATGGCTACCAAAACTAGGTCACAGTGATCTAGGGGTGCAAAAATCTTGAAAAATCTTCTTCTCTGAAACGGATGATGGGAGAAAAAATCTGATGTGATATTTGGCTTCTCTAGGGTCTTAAGCCTGTAGTTTGTTCATTTCGTGAAATTCGGTTGAAAAATGGGTTACGCGTTTTTGCGTTTAATTTTGAAAAAATCGTAAAATAGCTTCAAATTGTTATAACTTGACTACTTGACCAGATAATGACATGGGGTTTTCAGTTTTGACATCTTCTTGTTAGTATCTTCAAAATGAGGTCAAGGTCAATTGTGAAGGTCGTGACCTAATTTTTTTTACCTCTGATTATAATTATTATCTCGAAAACTATAAACTTTTTGTATAGGCATGTATATTAGAATGTTGTAGGTATTGATACAACGATCATTTTGATGTATAGAAAAAGGTCATGGGTTCAAAGGTCAAGGTCACAGATGCGAAACAATACAGAAATGGTTAATTATCTCGAAAACTATAAACTTTTTGTATAGGCATGTATATTAGAATGTTGTAGGTATTTATACGACGATCATTTTGATATATAATATACGGTCATGGGTTCAAAGGTCAAGGTCACAGATGCAAATCAATACTGAAATGGTTAATTATCTCGAAAACTATAAACTTTTTGTATAGGCATGTATATTAGAATGTTGTAGGTATTGATACAACGATCAGTTTGATGTATAGAAAAAGGTCATGGGTTCAAAGGTCAAGGTCACAGATGCGAAAACAATACCGAAATGGTTAATTATCTCGAAATCTATTAACTTTTTGTATAAGGATGTATATTATAATGTTGTAGGTATCGATACAACAATCATTACGATGTATAGAAAAAGGTCATGGGTTTAAAGGTCAAGGTCACAGATGTAAAACAAATACTGAAATGGTTAATTATCTTGAAAACTATAAACGTTTTGTATAGGCATGTATATTAGAATGTTGTTGGTATTGATACAATGATCATTTTGATGTAAAGAAAAAAGTCATTGGGGTTTAGTATTTATGTTTACTTTAAATCTATCAGCTAGCCATTAGTTATCAGGTGAGCGTATAAGGCCCATGGGCCTCTTGTTATTACTTGTGAAATTTCTTTGAAGTAAATATTTAGATGTTAAATTGAAGACTTTCTGTAAATTTTGTCAAGTTTAAAACTGTTTCTGTATAAATACTGAAGAGTAAATCCTTCATAACTTTAAAAATAAATAAGATATTGCAAAATTTTCAGTCTATGTTACTTTTGAAAAATGCAAAAAATTGAAAATGTGATTTTTGCTTATTTGGACCCAATTTCGAATCCCTGTCACAGTCACATCAAACATATAATTTCAATATTGCCTCTTTATAGGCAAAATTTACAAAAAAAATGGACAGGTCCCAGTCTCACAGTCATTTTTTTTACTAATATTTACATTAACTTAATTTAAATTGAGTAAATTTTGAGGATCTCTTTTGGGGTCTACGAATAAACATTTTGACAAAACTAAAACCACTATTATAAGTTTGAAGTACGAGGGGAGGTCAAAATGTTCATAGAACGGGGTATATATTGCCGCAACAAACCATACATTTTATTATTATTTTTCAATATAGTCCCCATATAGTCTAGTGCACTTAGACCACTTTTCTTTCAGACTGTCTATGCCTTTGAAATAGAAGTCTTCGGTTTGGTCCTAAAACCATGCCTCTGGCAGCCTTAAGTCCATCATCCATCATCATCAGGAAATCTGATTCCCCGTAAATGGGATTCAAATTTCTAAATAGGAAATAACCACTGGGTGCCAAATCGGGACTACAGGGTGGGTGATTAAGTTGTTCGAACTTGCATTCATATATCGCTGCTTGTGCAATCCTTGACTTGTGCACAGGAGCATTGTCGTAAAGAAGCAATTCAATACCCCTCGGCTCAACTTTCCCCTTCTATTTAATTAAATAGCAAGCTTTCAGCCGTTTTATTAGATCAGCATAGTAAGCCCCAGTGATAGAGATTCCAGCAGGTTTATAATTGATTAACAGAACACCCTTAGAATCCCAAAACACAGTGGCCATGACTTTACCAGCTGATGGTTGGGTTTTGAATTTCTTTGGTGGGGGTGAGCCAGGGTGCTTGCATTGCATGGACTCTTTTTTGGTTTCTGGGTCCCAATGATGAATCCATGTTTCCTCATTAGTTACTAAACGTAAATGGAAGCTCTCCGGGTTATTATTATAAATGCCAAGAAGCTCCTTACTTGACTGGAGTCTTTGGAAGCGATCCTGCACATTAAGGTTTCTAGGGACCCATCTTGTGGATACTTTTGACATGCTCGTGGATAACCGTGTATATACTTCCATGTGAAATGCCACACTCCATAGCTCTGTCATCAATCCTAATTCGACGATCATTCATGATGAGGTTCTCCACAGACGTGACAATTTCCTTTGTGATGGCATCAGCTGGCCGACCTGACCGTGGGTCATCCTTCAGTGAGGTGTGCGCACGTTAAAATTCAGCTGACCATTTTACCACTGAAATAGGCAGGAACACTGTCACCGTACACCTCGGCCATTCGCCGATGAATTTCTTTGGCATTTGATCCCTCTACTGTGAGGAACTTTATTACTGCTCTAAACTAAACATTTTTATTTTCCATCATTGCTTGATGGTCACCAACTTTGAATGTTTTTGAGAATTACACAAATATGTTGTGAAAAATAAACAACTTGATATGTTTAAAATGGCGGAATGTTGTCTAAATAAGTAAAGAAAATGTTTGTTACGCTTGCCTGAATACGATGTTCTATGAACTTTCTGACTTCCCCTCGTAATTTTCAAAATGACACATAAAATTCCCGAATTTCTCAAAATTTATCGATTGCAAATTGGCCAGATTTAAATTAGGGAAAATCTTAGTTAGGCAATGATTGTGAAACTGGGACCAATCCATTTATTATACCCCCCCCCCCCCCCCCCCCCGCACACTAGTTTGAGGAGGATATATAGTAATCTAATCATCTTTTCTTTCAGTCTGTCCGTTTGGTTGTCCGTCCCAATATCATGTCCGCTCCATATCTTCCATGTCTATGAATTGATTTTGATTAAACTTGGCACACATGTAAACCAACATGAGACAATGTGTCGCATAACAGATTTATGTAATATGTCATAGTTCAAGGTTAGGAGGTCAATGCTATGGAGAGGGGGGTTGTATTTGGCTCTCAGTTCTAATTTAAGGTTACCTTTAATTGGCTTAACGGAAGATAGAAGTTTGTCAGCTGATATCTGTATAGAATATTTCTGGTCCTCATCAAGCCACTCCAAAAACTGTGTTCTGTCCGTGTAATCAAAACCTGTGGAAAACAATGTAAACAAGTTATAATTGAAATGGTGAACATTTCAAAAAGTGTCCCACAATTGAACCCTAATTGGGAAATTCGTGTATTCCCAACCATGTGTGTCATCAAAATTGATTAGCCAATGGCACATATAGCTTCACTCAAAGCTTGTTCCTGTTAATTAAGTTCAATAATGATAAGTAAAATAGCTTTTACGTAAAAGACTACCGGTTGAATTTCAGATGAGTAATAATGTTTAAGAATATTTCACTTATATCGAGACGTCGCCAGCTATAGGCGAAGGTGCAAAAAATTTGCCTGTGCGTTGCGCTGATGGCATTATACAACACGGTTCTTTAGCGTTCAAAGCCCATCGTGACACGGGGACTCGTTTAGTTTAAGTTCCCATCCGAAAGAATCGTGACTTTTTTAATACCGAGTGCTTGGCGAAAAAACAGTCGCAACCAACTTTCAAGTATTGAGTCAGACCCGAAAGGAGATCGAACCCACGACCTTCCACTTACGGAGCGAGGACTCTACCAACTGAGCTACCGAAGTGGTACTGACTACCGGTTGAATATAAGAAGCGATTAAGGGCTATTTTCGACTACTGATGAATATAATAGGCGAAAATAGCCCATCAAAATCACTTTAACCAAACTACTGTGCATGCTCATTTTGTTATTATATTCGACGTCCGTCTAAAGTCAAATTTTATAATAGTTCGTTTTAAATTAATAGTTCGTTTTAAATTTGTGTCTTTTATGTGGTTTTTTTTTTTTCTTCTTCTTCTTTGTTATAGTAAATGTATTGAAGAACTGTCTATATTTGCAAACCCCACTCCCACCTCCAAATAACAGACCAGGTTGTTAATACATGTTTTGAAGATCGTGTAACGATAAACACCGCTAGGCGTGGCAATACACACCCGTTTACATTTTGTCATTAAATCAAAATAAAAACACGATTAAAAATTCAAAGAGGCGCAACTGTGAAAAATTTGGTAAGAATCATTATACCTTTACATGTATTCAAAATTTCAAAGGAATTTCTGAAAAATTTGAACAGAATAACATTTTTCTATGACCCACAGAATCGCACATTCTGGTTTACCAGGTATAACAAGTTTAGAAAAAAATCTTTGAAACAGTTGCTGTGGGCGTAAGCCGGACAAGCTATTTTATGGACGGGACAAAAGCTTTGCAATAATATGTCCCGTTTCTAGAAATCGGTTTATAATGGTATAGTGGACCAACCTGATGGACCATCTGCTCTAAAACATGCTTCTACCTCACTGCTGGTTTTAGCTAAAATTGGAACCACCGCTGCAAGTAGCGACACGCCTAAAGCGGGTTTGCAATCCCCAGGAACATAATACTTTCCCTCTTTATCCACATAAACGATATCGGCAGCAACCATACAACCTAGCCATTCTTTAACATACCTGCATGCATAAAGAAAAAATTAGATAAAGGTGTTTACAAATATGCCAAGGTTTGTGCAAATATATTTATTAAATCTGCGTCCATGCTTCTATCGACCGATCTAGGGGTACATTCCACTAGTATACTAGCATACTACTTACTTCTTTGTGATACATTTCTTGTTCCTACACAGCCAGTGTTGCTGCACTGTCTGAGCTATATGTACGTCTTTATGACGCGTTGCTTTCATTATGCAGTTTAATTCGTTGGTTGAATGTTGCTTGTCTAGATGTTTGCCCTTCCGGAACACCCGGTCTCATTTCCCTGATAAAAGTGTGCGTGCTTAATTTACCAGTTTTAAAGGTCCTTACTTTGTTGTTGTTTTTTTTTTTTTTTTTTTTTTTTTGTGTGTGTGTGTGTCTAATGTTTTAGAGATAAACTTTGTATCTGTTGTTTAATCCCTGTGTAAAACGTTCAAAATGAGTTTTACCTTCTTTTAGTTTAAGATTTTCAGCTATATCTTTAGCCGTTGTAGCTTTTGTCGTTTTGAAGAAATTGAATAAGCCAAGATTATGACCAAGTGCAATACTTAATGCAGTGACTCCACTCGAAGCAATAGACGCCAAATTCTCTTGGTACGACTTGTTCATCTTTATTTCTGTAAAGAAAAAGGAAAGATGGTATAAATGAAAGTCCTTCTAACAGAGAAACCAAACCAAAAGGGCGCAAAAAACATAACATTGTTGATTATTACTAACAGGCGTCATAAATGTTTGTTTTGTGCTCTTCGGTAAATAACGGTGGCGGACCGGGTGAGAGTTCCAGGGTCGAAACACCCTTTTTTCTGTCCATGATATTATGTATGCGTATATTACTTGTTCAGATTGCAGGATTTTTGCGGGAAAATGCTCCCAGACACCCCACCCAGTTCGTCTTCCCTATTAACTAAAAAATAAACCCCTCCTTCAAAAAAATCCCTGGGTCCGCTATTAAATCAGGTATCCCCAAGAGTTTACTTCGATTGATTGAATGCATGGGGTTTACATCCGGGTAGTCAAGAATATTTCACATATGGAGACTTCATCAGCTAAAGATAATGTGGTAGATATTTTTACCACTACAGTACGATCAGGCAATGTGCAGGGTGTGTTCTTAGCGTCCCAGGCCTACCGAGATACGGGTCAGGACATCAGATTTTTAGGTTTCTTCCGAAGGATCCTGTGACTTTCATTTCTAAATGCCCAGTGCTTGGCGAAAGAACTCTCGCTTCCTATTTTCAAGTCTGGCTGTGTCAAGGCTAGACCCGGCCTAGGTCACCCTGACCTCCTTAATAGACAATACTCAAAGTGAACTCTACCAACGGAGCTGCCGGAGTTGTTGCAAGGACTTCACACTTCGACATTTGTTTTGTGCTGTGTCGTAAATATTTACAGTCCCTGGATGATTTCGGCGAGATTATTTTATGTTATGTGATAATTACGGTATCAACCAGGGCTGACCGGGGTTATAATTATTTCATGCTTCTATGGTAAATGTGGTATCAACAAGGATTCCTTAACTAGTTTCATGCTTTGGTATAACTAAAAGGTATCCCATTAAGGGTCCAAAAGCCAAAATTTGTCTAACTAAAAACTAACAGGAATATTATTATGCAATGTACATAATATCAGGTTCTAGGACTTGTACTTTTTAACATAGGGATTGGTTGGTTGGTTGAATGAATGTTGCTTAATGTCGCATCAGCAATTTTTCAGCTATTTGCAACGAAAACTATTTTATTAATCTCTATGGGTTAATCTATGAACAAGTTCGTGTATGCATGTGAAGTGCAAATGTTTTGTATGGTCTGTTTTGTACTCAGGACGACTTTAACGTGCTAGCCCATAGCCCAAAGAGTTAGTACGCCGCAAACAAGCGTACCACTCACCCATCACATACTGATACTAGGTGAACCAGTAAAGGCCAACGGCAAGGAAAATTCATTTTCCTACATGTCAGCAGGTCTCGAGACCCTTTAACATATGATAGCATGTAGCTCAGATTGTAAAGCGTCGGACTCTAGTTTCAAGGGTTTTGAGTTCGAATCCCGACAGGGCATGATGTGAGCTTAAGCAAGTTACTTTATTTTACATTGCTGCTGACTTACCTGGAATTGGGTAATAATCTAGTGCCTAAAAGAGTCGCCCTGAGTGCATATTAGTACAAACTTCAAAGGCGCGTATATTATGCATATTACACAATTGTCAGCCGTCGTTGTAATACATCAGGGTAGCCTATAGTCCGACTAATCAGACCACTAAACCCCCATTTTAATTTTTGACTTGTCGGAGGTTTGTGGCCCACAAACCTCCAACAAGTCAAAAATTAAAATGGGGTTTTAGTGGTCTGATTAGTCGGACTAGGTAGCCAAGTGCAATATGGCTGACAGTAGCATCGCATTGCAAAGATACAAACCTAAGACTTACTCCTTCATATGTATACAGTAAAGTAAACAAGAAGATTTTACGTAACTTATGTCATTTACTTCTTTGTGGGGCCCCAAGTGGGTATATGAACCGTTGACCCCTTTGTCGGTGCAAATCTGAAAGCACTTCGCCTAAATATTCTTATTTTCAAATTTATGTCATCAAAGCCCTTGTTATAGAGTGCAGAAGGTTAATTATCTAAAATTTAAGGTTTACTGGCGACGGACGTGGAGAGGTCTCAATTTAGCCAATTAGACACATTGACGTAGGTGAGCTAAAGGGAAAAAAAACAAAATTGATGTGCTGCTTATGATGCTATGTATTCATAAAAATGTGTCCATGCTGCCCATACTTAGAGGTTAACGAACTGATTCAAGCTTACCGGTTTACCTATGCTTTTTTGTTCCGTTATGTTTGATCTCTGTCTTAGGTCACGTTATCTCTGCCCAGGTTCAAAAAATAGAACGATTACTCAATGTTATGGAAAGTTATCTGACTCATTTAGAAACACTGTTTGCCTCCCCTTGACCGTAACGTGTGATTTTACATTACATGGTCTGTAACAAGTGTATCGTCAATTAATTTAAGAAAGAATACAAGTATGAAAAGGTGATATAAAATTTGTGAGAAAACAGAAAACTTGTATTTTTATCTTTTGTGGAAACCCTGCCAAGCACACCTGGAGATCTCTGCTTTTCAGCGAAACTGCTATTTAAAGCCAACAGGACCGTCTCGATGTAAGTGATATAATCTTGACAGATGTATGAAGCATCAATTCTCTAATACACCAACCCAGAACTGATTCCTTCGCTATAAGTGAAATAATCTTGTATGGAAAGTAAAACACAATTTCTCCACTCCATCACCTCAGAACTGACCGCCTGAATATCAGTGAAAGAATCTTGACTGGGGAGTAAAACATTTTATCATTTCAGAACTGATCGTTTAGATGCATGCCATTATAACGTAGCTGGTTTTTTTTTTTTTTCAGTCATGGGTATATTAATTTAAACCAAGGCAGTTATATCTTGAATGGTGGAGGAAACTGGAGTACCCAGAGAAAACCACAAATGGTAGAATTTTTTATCGTTGCAGTGCAATCAGGCAGTGTGCAGGGAGGGTTCTTAGCGTGCCACGTCATCACATTTTAACGTCTCTTCCAGACCCCATTGCCTTCATTTACTAAGTATCAATGCGAGTTTTTGGCGAATGAACTCTCACTACTTATTTTCAAGTCTGGACCAGGGTCAGACCCGACCAGTGTTCGAATCGCCAAAATAGGCAAAGTGCACTCTACAAACTTAGCTACGTAGTGGTCACAAGGACTTCAACACTTGTTTCGTGCTCTGGCTTAAATGCGGTATCTACAACGGTCCCTCCATGTTAAGTCGTGATTTCGGTGGGATAGTTCTAGCACTTAAATTTTTTTAACATGTTGAAGTATGTAGGCTGGCTCAGTTTATAAATAGTAAAACGTCGGACTCATGGGTCGTGAGTTCGAATCCCGACCGGGGCTTCATGTGACCTTCAGCAAGTTACTCCATTGCTGCTTACTTACCCGGTATCAGGATAACTGAACGGAATTGACAGCAACTTCTAAAACTGCTGTCTTGGTGAGCTAGCTCCTGTACAAAAGTCCCCGAGTGCGCGCGCAGGGGCCAGTTTCATAGCATAATGTAAAATACCTATAACTATACTGTTTGAGTATTTTTAAAATTTTATTACGAAACTGGTCCCCGTGCGTGTGCGCTAAACCTTTAAGCATACAACTGTAAGTCATGGCTACAATGTTACACCGTATATATCCTAGTCTATAATATGGCTGATACATATATCATCATGACTTATTAAAGACGTCGTATAAAGTAAACAAGAGGGTTTTATTTTATTTTTGTTATTTACCCTATTTCAGGGGTCCCAAGGGGATATTAACCCCGTCGTCCGTGCAAATCTGTAAGCATTCGCCTAATATAAACATGCTTACTTTCAAATTCCTTGTAAAGGTTAAAATTTAAGGTTGACGGACGGGGGCTGATTGAAGCCTTTGTCTTTGGCCCAGATGACTTAAAAAAGAGAAAAAAATGATGCTCTTGTGACAAATGCGTGATGCTGTAAACATGTGTATGATGCAGTTGCTGAGAAGAGGTTAACGTACTGCTTCAAGCTTACCTCTGGCTTATAATTAGGTCACTGTCCAGTTCAGAAAATAGAACGATTACTGTTATCGGCTTCATTTAGAATACTGTTTATCTCCCTTTGATCATGACTGTTCCTGGAAACTGTACTTTTTCATACATGGGACTGTGTCTATCTATTACATCAGCAAGTAACTTTGTGTATTACCAATCAATTTTAGAAAGAATACATGTATAATAATAATAACAATAATAATACATGTAATAATACATGTGTATGAAAACACGGGGGTAATCCTGATACACCGTATTTCATTTACGTCAGAGTATTCCGTCGGTTTTAATTTACGTCCGAGTAAAATGATACATTTTTGGTCGTTACGCTTTACGTTAAAGAGCAAAGAACACGGTTTTTCATATAACTTCACAAAAACGAAACTTTAACAGAAAACAAAAGGCTTTTCGCATTATATTAGATGGTATTTAACTGCCTCATATAAAATCTTGCAACAATTATTGATATTTTTCACGTACCTGTAACATTTCCATTTTTGGCAGGTCCATATGTTTAGCAGCTGATTTTAATAAAGCGGTTTTGGATTCAAATGATGTTTCTACTCAAAATTCTCAAGAAATGTCTATACTTTCATAAACTTGCGAAGACAGAAGTTTTACTCTGCTTTTAAGCGAAATTTCATGTTTCGTTTAAGCGGAGTGGCATAAATGTTACGCTTTCCGACCAGCTGTGTTATGCTTTACGTAAAGACATGTTACGCTTTCCGTTTAATATGATTCGCAATTGACAGAGCACACTCTTCGTTATAACTTTAGATCGAACGTCTTTCTCGATTAAATCTTCACTGGTTTCAAAAAGCATTGCAGAACAGGATTCAATTTTTGAAAGAGAACAATACCACACACAGTTCGTAACTTGAACCAATTAAAAACAAAACGACATATACATGTTTATATAACAATACATTTCTCTCAAGAGGAAACACTTGCGAAAGTGTAAGCCGACTTATAAATAGTTATGCCAATTACACAAATAAATAAAACTATACGTGAGAAATACCATTTTGAAAAGAATTAATGCAGTTCATTTATGCGGATTTTTTTTTTTTAAATTTTTACCTTTTTTATCTCGGAAAGTAGTTGAATTGGGTAATTGTGTTTTACGCCCCAGTTAAGTGAAATGGTGTTTTACGGGTGGCCAAGTGGTCTAAAGGGTAGGCTTATGGATCATAGGGCCTCTCGTCGCCTTAGTACGAGTCCCACCTAGCACAATGTGAGGAAGTTTGTCAGTTCGCATGCCGAAGGTCGGCAGCTTCTCTTGGTATACTTGTTTCATTCACCATCTGTGAATTGACCGCCTCGATATCTGTGGAAGAATCTTGACTGGGACGTAAAACACCATAACCCAACTCAAATGTACTCTCAGATTAAAAAGTTAAAAATAAAAAAATGGGTCAAAGACTCAATGGGCAGGGTTGTTTTTTAAATTTCTATTGAATGGGTGTAAAGTGTGGAAGAAAATTTAAACAATGTAGGAAGAGTTATTTAACGAAATAGGTACCCTTTTTTCAAACTCTGGAAAACAATGCCATTAAGTCACAGGTAAACATCTTTGATAATCTTTTGATATATACAGAACAAAGTTTCAAAGTATGGAAAAATGGGAAAAAATCCTGATATATTTCCAAAAAGTCAGGTGCACATCTTCAATATATATAGAAACATTCTGTGAAGTTTAAAGGTGTTTGATTGAAAACTGTAGGAGGAGTTGAGTTCACAAAGTAGGTACCCCCAGTTCAAATACTTGTTAAAAAGTGACTAATTATAAGTTTCAAAGTCTGGAAAAATGGGGGAAATCTTGAAATATTTCCAATAAGTCAGGTGCACATCTTCAATTATATATATAGAAACATTCTGTGAAGTTTCAAGGCTTTTGGTTGAAAACTGTAAGAGGAGTTGAGTTCACAAAGTAGGTACCCCCGTTCAAAAACTTGCTAAAAAGTGACTAAGTTTCAAAGTCTGGAAAAATGGGAAAAAATCTTGAAATATTTCCATAAAGTCAGGTGCACATCCTCAATATATATAAAACATTCTGTGAAGTTTCAAGGTTTTTGGTTGAAAACTGTAGATAGAGTTGAGTTCACAAAGATGGTACCCTATTTTCCCCGCCCGCCCGCCCGCCCGCCCGCCCGCCATTCACCATACTAGTATTATAAACCGGATTTACACTCCGTACAGCCCGGCCAACAATAGGAAGATGGGGCCTTAACGCTCGCCTGAGTATTTACAATGAATCAAAGGCCGTCCCAGCACAACACGTGTGAGCTTAAAAGTTGGGTGAGATATGTAGAAAGTGATGTCATTATCTGTTTATAATTTATAACAATTGTATCCATTTTAGTTGTAACATTGACCCTAACCCTCTGTATCCTTTCTATATCTGTAACCTTGACCCTGAACCCATGGCCTTGATCTATATGATCACCAATATTCTAACACACATGCCTATACAAAAGGTTAATAGTCAGTGCAGATAAAGGACCATTTTGGTTTACTTGTGCATTTGTGGGTTTGACTTTTGAACCAATGACCTTGATCTATGTATACAAATAATTAAAAACAAACATACTAATCCATGTCCGAATCACAATCCAGAAGCAAAGTAAAAACTTTGGAACTGACAAGTTAGGTTAGACACGTGAACTTCCACTAGGTAAGTGAGGCCGGGTGCTCCGGAAGGGTAAGCACCTCCTGTTTAGCTAGCTACACCCGCCACGTGTGCAATCAAAATTGTGTGAAAGGAACATGGAACTATGAGACGTCAAATATATCTAGGGCAATCCTGGACACAGAGACATCAAACTTATCAACAATACTGTGATGACGGCCATAAAACTTTTTGAGAGCCTTGAAAAGCCTAGGCTTGCAATATCCCTGAGTCAACAATTTATTTGCAAGCAGCCTACTTCGTTGTACAAAGTCCCCGTAGTTGGAACAAGCTCTACCATAGTGTATTGATTGGGAAACAAATACACCATAAGCAGGAGAAGCAGGTATATTGCTGTATAAAAAAAGAAAGTTGACAATAGAAAAATTGAAGTCATCATGTTTGTCATAAAGTTTCAAATGTAGCCTTTCGTGTGCGTCATAATTCAGGCATAAGTCTAAATATGAAGCAGAACTTGAAGAATCAGTCGTGCCTTTTATTTCAAGCTCACTAGGATAGATGACATTTACATAGTCTCCAAATTTAGGATTGTTAAGAGACAGAACGTCATCTATATATCTTTATGTTGAGTTGAATGGTTTGGCGACAGTTTTCTCTCCAGATTTAACAAGGTTCTGCATAAATTCTGCTTCATAAGAATAAAGAAACAAATCAGCAAGCAATGGTGCACAGTTTGTACCCATGTCAATAATTGTCATCTCAATATCTACAATAAACTTAAAATCCAATGCATTAACTATCACCTGAAATGTTTTAAAAAATAGCAATTTTAATCAAAGATCATAAACTGGAACATGACCTTGAGCTTTGATCTTGACAACAATTAGAAGAAAATAGCAAGACAAGATTAATATTGAATTCTCCATACAGTACAGTCTTGGTTGAGTTTTACAAATTACGAACTTTACGCAAAACACGCGTTACATATTTTCGTCCAATTTTCATATTCCCAGTTATATATCCTGAATCCAAATATCCAATCGAAATTTGCTTACATGCTTTGGTTTCAGAGAAAAAGATTTTTGGTCTTGTTTACTATATGTAGTAACGACAGCCATCTTCGTAGGCGTGACCAAATCCCGAACACAATTCTAAATGTCTGTTACCCAGGCATGACAATCGCAAAGTTTCATCAAATTTCCTCAAGTAGTTTTGGAGGAGATGATCAAAATGTAAAGTTTACGAACGACGCACGACACACGACGGACGGTGATAGATTGCAATAGCTAAACTGAGCCCATGGTTCAGGTGGGCTGAAATCCATATATATGAACTACAGTTTTCCTTTTTAAAATGGTATTTAACACGTATAGTCCAACTTGCCTTAAAGACCATCTCTATAAAAGGGCCACTTGCTTTTAAAGGCCAGTAAAAATGTATCTAAATTCCTCTTTATTCGTGTCATATGAACCTTATATAAGGGCTACCTGCCCATAAAGCTACTTTTACTAGTTCCCTTGAGTTGCCTTTATCAGCAGCGTTGACTGTAGTTTTATTTTTGCAATTGGTATAACTATCTATAAGTCGGTTTACACTTTCGCAAGTGTTTCCTTTTTGGAGAAGTGTATTGTATAAAAGCATGTTTTGTTCTTTATTGGTTCATGTTACGAACTGTGTGTGGTTTTGTTCTCTTTCAAAAATTGAATCCTGTTCTGCAATGCTTTTTGAATCATATCTGAAACAACCAGTGAAGATTTAATCGAGAAAGACGTTCGATCTAAAGTTATAACGAAGAGTGTGCTCTGTCAATTGCGAATCATATTAAACGGAAAGCGTAACATGTCTTTACGTAAAGCATAACACAGCTGGTCGGAAAGCGTAACATGCCACTCCGCTTAAACAAAACATGAAATTTCGCTTAAAAACAGAGTAAAGCTTCTGTCTTCGCAAATTTATGAAAGTATGGACATTTCTTGGGAATTTTGAGTAGAAACATCATTTGAATCCAAAACCGCTTTATTAAAATCAGCTGCTAAACAAAAGGACCTGCCAAAAATGGAAATGTTACAGGTACGTGGAAATTATCAATAATTGTTGCAAGATTTTATATGAGGCAGTTAAATACCATCAAATATAATGCGAATAACCTTTTGCTTTTTGTTAAAGTTTCTTTTTTTTCAAAAACCGTCTTCGTTTCTCTTTAACGTAAAGCGTAACGACCAAAAAAGTATGATTTTACTCGGACGTAAATAAAAACCGACGGAATACTCCGACGTAAATGAAATACGGTGTATCAGGATTACCCCCGTGGAAAAGGTCATTTAAAATTTGCGAAAAAACAAAAACAAACTTGTATTTTTAGCAGTTAATTTTAGCTTTTTTGAAACCCTGCCAAGCAAACAGTTTTAGTTACGATACTTTAAACACCAACACAGGCCTGTAGATCTATGAATTTTAGCTCAGTTGCTTAAGTTAGCATATATATCTGCGACCTTCAATTGGGCCAAAGTTAAGCATCAAGTTCAATATCTAGTTTTTTGTTTTTTTGTTTTTTTTTACCTTTCTTTGACGATTTTTTACAACATATTTTTGTGTTTGGTAACAACAAGCAAACGGTAAACCGATGGGCACAAACTGTGCACCATTGCTTGCTGATTTATCTATTACTTTGTATTTAACAGAATTTAAGCAGAACCTTGTTATATCTGGAGAGAAGACTGTAGCCAAATTATTCAACTCCACATACAGATACATGTATATAGATTGCGTTCTATATTTTAATGTTTCTAAATGGGCACTATAAAATTAATAATAATAATAATAATATCTTTATTGCTCAAACTCAATTACAATAATTGGTTATGGCAAGTCATAATATGAATATCATCTATCCTAGTGAGCTTGAAATATAAGACACGACTGATTCTTTAAGTTCTGCTTCATATTTTGACCAATACCTCAATCATAGCACCCATGAAAGGCTACCTTTGAAGCTATATGATAATCATGATGACATCTTTTTCTGTTTTCTAGTTTTCTATTCTTTTTTGTATGCAACAATATACCCGTTTTTCCTGATTGCAGTAGGGTATGTGTTTCACAGATAATACGGTATGGTAGAGCTTGTTCCCACTACGGGACTTTCGTTTTCTATGCAACATTATACCTGCTTCTTCTAATTGCAGTAGGGTATGTGTTTAACAGCTAATACGCTATGGCAGAGCTTTTCCTTTTTCCATGCAACAATATATATTTGTTTCTCATGATTGAGGTCAGTATTTGTTTCACAGTTGATAGGCTATGGTTAAGAGCTTTTTCCCACTATGGGAACTTTAATTTATACAACAAAGTAAAATCAATTGTTGATTCAGAAAGTTTTATGGCCGTCATCATAATATTGTCTCTGTATCAAAAATTATATTGGATGTATTTGACGTCCCATAGTTTCTTTCATTCAATTTTCAATCTTACTTTCACACGTGGTGCGTCAGTGAGTGTACATGTAGCCAAACAACGGTCTCATTTTCCTGGTGGAAGTTCACGCGAAGTTTCCCAGTTGCCAAACAGGTTTTACTTAGTAGTTGCTTTTGGATTGTGATTTGGACATGGATTGATATGTCTGGGTTTTTTTATTATTATTATTTGCTAAAGTTTTGTCCAATTTTGGAAATATTTCAATTCAGAAATAAGATTTTTTTCCATTTATTATTATTATTATTATTAATATATTATTATTATTATTATTATTATTATTCCCCACCACCGAAGGTGGGAAATCATATTCTTTTCGTTCTGTTTCTTCTTCTTATTATTATTCTTATTATTATTCCTATTATTATTATTCTTCTCTCAAGATCTACGGTACATGTATATGCTGATGCAGATCTCGGAAACGGCTTGATAGATTTGGATGAAATTTGGTACCAATAACCTGTTATCTGTGTGGATATGTTAGACATGTTCATTTTCTTTATCTTGAAGGTGGGTGGGTGTAAATTGCGTAATTAAATACGTAGTTGAATACCGGGGAAAACCAATTCGATCCAAATGGACATAAGCTGGTTACGACACTTTAATATTACCAAGCCAATGCTTTCATCTATGAGTTAATCCAATTATTGACCGTCAAAAAAGTCCACTCGAGCATGAAATCTTATGACTGAACAATTTAATTGAGTAATAGATCTGTACGGGTGCAGAACACAACGTACCCATGCCATAACGTACCCTATCAGAACGTACCCATTTTCGGACGAAACGGGTGTGTTGAAATAGATCGGCGCTATATATATAGTCCGGTTTAAAGACCCTATCTATGGAAAAAACATAGTTTTATAAATGCGCATTTCTTTGCGTTTTAAAATACCAAAAAAATAAACATGCCCCTTTTGATATTATGCCTCCCCCATAAGAAAACTCTTTAAAACACTCGAATAAACTTGAAATTAACGGAATAAAAACCATTGAAAACATCAGAAATAAAATATTTCGGCGCTGTATATATAGTCCGGTTAAAATACCAATCTATGGGAAAAACGGGCATTTTAATGTGAAGAGGGTCTTTTAACCGGACTATATAAAGTGTGTTGAAATAGATCGGCGCTATATATATAGTCCGGTTGAAAGACCCTCTCTATGGGAAAACATACTTTTTAACACGTAGAGAGTCTTATTAGTTCGGGTGTATTATACGGAATAAATCTCGTGTATAGAATTTATAGGATGGAAAGAGTAAAGCGTCTGAGTGATTAAGAGTAATACTCTTGTATTCTGGGACGGTTGAAAACCCTGAAAAAGAAATAAGACCCTAGGGTCTTTTAACCGGATATAGTGCCATATATTATTTATGGATGGTGGGGAATCATACGTAACTGGTATCCCAGTTACAATCTCTAGTTATTATTATTATACAATAATTGCCCTCTAGGTATGTGGACATCCAAAATTGTCACCCGACAGAAGGGTTGTCACCCGAGGGCATCGCTCGAGGGTGAAACCCCTTCTGAAGGGTGACAATTCTGGATGTCCACATACCTAGAGGGCAATTATTATTTTATTATACCGAAACAAAGCTTACCATGTAAAATGACACAAACAATATTAAAATTTTAAATTAAATTAAACGCTACCAGTTTATACTTTCAACCATCCATTTACGCTCGCCTGCATACGAAGATTCCACAGTAGCTGTGCATGGGTCTTTTGGGAGTAAGATCTGGGTTTACCTCTCTTTCTGTTTCCATCAAATACATTTCCAGTATTTTCACTGAAGCTTAGGTGACCCTTAATATATTTTATGCATCTTTGTCATACATAATTAATTCCAAGTCCGCTTCCGACGAACTGCAAAAAACGAGGCTGGTCGCCATTGTTATTGTTTACCAAATGACAACACAGTTCTGTTGTTCTGTTCCCTTGTACCGGGTTATCACCGGGTGATAATAGTATTATCACATGGCTGGCGAGAGGTTATCACATGGCTCAGTGTGAGAGGTTGTCACACGCTGACAGTTATTCTGTGGGAAACATCTCATTTATTACATGTCATGTGATTGGAAAATATCCAATGAAAAGTGTTTTAATATATGTGAGGTATAATAATTATTTATATTTTTTTAGAATCATATTTCTACATGAAGCCAAAGTTAAAGTGATGAATATTTTTTTATCTTCATAAACTGATAAATGTGTGTTTTGTAACTATTTGAATAGATTTTGAAGCAACGTTTATTCTCTCTCTCTCTCTCTCTCTCTCTCTCTCTCTCTCTCTCTCTCTCTCTCTCAGAATATTAAAAAAGTTCATGACTCATGTCAATGCACACCGTTTTGGTATTTTAAAAAATCTGCCACTTTTAATGTATGATTTACTTTATTTCTCGTCATTTTGCTACTCAGTTTCACTAGCATACGAAATTTGGTTCTATGTAATTTACAAAAACAATGGAGTGACAAAGGCATTTCAATTAGCCATAATCTACCAGGTGAGCGCATCAGGCCCATTGGGCTTTATACTAGATCCGTGACCTAGCTACTTTTAGAATCACTCGGGGTTTTCCACAGTTACTGATAAGCGTTTGACAGGTAGATATAGGTTTTAATCATTAATTTATGTCTCCGTTACAGGTAAAGTTGATATTTTTTATCTTTTAAAATCCCAACCAGTTATAGATCTATAATTTTTTTATCAGTAATGCAGCAGGAACGTCACCGACACCATTTTATTCGAGTCACTTAAAATTAGGCCGATTTATCTGCTGTAACGATGATATGTTATGTTTTGATATTGCTACCTTCAATATTAAAAGTTACAAACCATCGTGAAGGCAGATATTTCGGCCTAGTGTCACTGATTTCTGATAGAATCTTCCACAGTGTATGTCTATAATAGAATATATGTCTCATAAGTCAAAGTTTACATATTGTCAAAAATATTTCACTTATTTCGAGATGTCACCAACTTTAGGTGAATTGACAGAAATAATACCTTTGTAGTATGCTCAGGGCAATGTGCAGGGCAGTTGCTTTCATGTTCTAAGCCTGCTGTGACATGGAGCATCAGTTTTAAGGTCTCTTCCCAAGAACCCTGTTACTTCATTTATAAATGTTGTGTGCCTGGCAAATAAACAGTCGCAACCTATTTTCAAGTTCTGTTCAAACTCTGGTTGGGAGTTCAAACCCACGGCCATCTGTGAGCACTCTAAAGAACCCTGCTGTATAATGTCATCAACGCAATGCACAGGCAAAATTTCTGCACCGTTGCCTATAGGTGGTGACATCTCGATATAAGTGAAATATTCTTGACTGGGATGTAAAACAACATTACTCAACCCATCAATCTAGAATTAAGGGGCACTGAGTACACCGTTGGTTCCAAGATAAAAATACTGGCCCACGTAAACACTGTCAGTGAGCCAACTTGATCGAGTTATTTCTTATATTAGATAAATTGATCAACACTCATCTAATATAAGAAATAACTCAAGTTGGCTCACTGACAGTGTTTACGTGGGGCCAGTATTTTTTGTTTCCATTACTTTGTGTTAAAATATGACTGACAACCTAAAGTTTGATTAGCTAATGGTGTGTATTATTTGCACGAGTGGTTATAATAGGGCGAAGGATAAACATTTTCACTTTTAGATACGGCTGTCATTGATATATAAAATTGAATATATCATTGATAAAAGCCGTTGATATGATATATAGATATATTTTTGAGTATCGATATCAACAAAAATGGCACCCAGTTCATGGGTAAGGTTGGAGTAGTCGATGACACATAAATTAAACTGGTTGTTAATGTATTATAAATACAACCCATCTTTTTGATGCATTTCAAAACCAACTGACAAACAAAACAGAGTACATATATTATTAGAAACATTTAAGATGACACCAGATGTGCGAAATATTGGTGGAAAGTAATCTGTCTATAACAGATAAAAAAATTAGAAATAAACTTATCACTTTTCTGATTTTTGATATAGATATTGAATTATCTTTGTATATTTTTCAGTTGATATATCAATATTCAAATTCCCATCAATCATGTCAATGGAACACTTCAACTTTTAGAAAATGTTTGATGTTTGGTATCAGTCATTGTGAGAACATACCATAATTTCATGTATTGTATTATTTTTTGACTCCTTCTGGAAAATTAATCCCAGATTTCTCCAGGCTAGAACCAGAAGGACCCACTCATATCATGTCTATATTAAACACTTGATATTTATGTTTTGTGCATTTTGTATTTTAAAAGGTGTCATCAAATTATGTGTATACAATTTTACTTGTTCTTGTTCAAGTTTGTATTGTTTCAGCAACCACCCTCTGTGATAACCCTCTCTTAAAAACACTGACCATATACCTCTGACATAGACATTCATGATTTATGTACCAATGGAGAAGAGTGGAGAAGATTAATTGAATGGAATTTTACACCCAAGTCAAGATATTTTCACTTATATTGAGATGACCAATTCATGAATGGTGGGGGAAACCAGAGTGCCCAGATTCCAATTCCACTCTGGCATGTCATAGAGTGAGAAAGTTTGTCAGTTTGCTTGCTGAAGAAAAGTGGTTTTCTCAGGGTCTTTTGGTTTCCTTCACCTTACTACACACTTTTTTGGTGCATTTTGCATTTTAAAATGTGTCTTGTTTGATCTTTATTGCTTAAGAAATCACTCTCTGTGGTCAAAAACACTGACCATATACCTCACAGACATTCATGATTTATGTACCAATGGAGAAGAGTAAAGAGGATTATTTAATGGAATTTTACACCCAAGTCAAGATATTTTCACTTTTATTGAGATGACCAATTCATAAATGGTGGGGTAAACCAGAGTACCCAAATTTCAATTCCACTTGGGCATGTCTGAGAAATTTGTCAGTTTGCTTGCTGAAGAAAAGTGGTTTTATCATGGTCCTTTGGTTTTCTCTACCATACTAGAACTGACCACTTTAATATCAGTGTAAGAATCTTGACTGGGGTGTAAAAAACATCATCACACCCCACTCCACTCCACTCTGAATTTTTTATTTATAATCTTTTTTAAATTATATTTTTGTCTTATTTTACAGAATGAGTGTTAAACATTTATATGGACCCTCTGGGAAGTACATCACGGTTAATGATTTAGATGGCCTATACCTTCCTGCCATTCCTTTAGACAGTTATAAACAGTTCACAGATTTACAGTCCCTGACAGCAAGAGAAAATGATGTCATTGTCTGTGCTTATCCAAAATCTGGTATATATTCTTTTTTGTTCAGTAAAGGCTCTAAAATCCCTCTGGTCCAGTTTTTATATGGACCAATTGCAAATGTTCTTTCAAGTAATTTAGTACGTTATTGACTCGGTGGTAAAGTGTCCACCTTGAAAAAGCTATGTCATGGCTTCGAATCCCGGCAGAGTCAAACATAAGACTTAAAAAATTTAAGAATCTGCTTCCTTGCCTAAACATGCTTTCATCTGTGCATTTTAGAGTTTTGTAACAATAAATTGTGGACATGGATTTTTTTTATTTTGACAAGTTTTGGCAATTTGACTGCTAATTCTTAAACTATTTTACAAGGAACCTGGAATCATTCACAAAGGACTGTGAAAGAAAGAGCCCTGATATAGATATTCTACTGAACAGTTATGTCTGACATATATTTCAGGTTTACATTGGATTTGGGAGATAGTTAATATGTTAATTCACAGGACTACAGACATTACACAATCATTAATGGAATCCAGGATGCTGGAAATGAACTTAAAAGAGACACTTGAAAGACAAAAATCCCCTCGTATATTGACCTCACATTTAAGATATAATCAACTGCCAAGGTCATTCCGGGAGAAGAATACAAAAATTGTTTATATTCTACGAGACCCGAGAGCTGTGGCGGTGTCATATTTCCATCACTTAATTCAGTTAAAATCTAACACAAATTTAACAAGTAATGACTGGAAGGAATATTTACAGATGTTTTTAGAAGGAAAAGGTATGCTTTTTAATCTCCCTCACATACAGTAATCTGTTACCTGTTACCTGTCTGTAAAAACCAATATAGGCTTTGCCCCTCACTGGCCCATTTTTATATGGGTCTTCGAACTGAATCCTGTTTTGTCCGATTCCAGTTCATAATTAGTCGGTCGGAATTTTAAATCTAAGTTTGTCCACTGTTTGTTGATGGCATTTTTAAAACTGTAAAGATGGCTTGTTCACTAATTCTGTTGGTAAGGAATTGCACGTATTGGTCACTCATTGACTGAAAGTTGCTTCCCTCACATTTGTTCTACTAAATTCTTTGTAGAGTTTGAAGTTGTGCCCCTTGGTGTTACTTTTTGAGTAAGAGAATATATCTTTATTGACTTTGTTGATGTTGTGCTGAATTTTTTTAATCATAATAATTTTGATTTTAGCAATTTTGGTGATGATATAGTGGCACTAATTTAAATCAATTAATGTATCACTGGCCATGCCTTTTATGTTCCGACACTGGCCGCCAACACAGTACCAAAGCAGGGTCATGGCAACTAATGACATACTAGTGTCAGTGACATCATTAAATGAAACAATTCAGGTGGAGTTTTCATTCTTTTTGCATCAAACATGCCAGACCTTTGTCGGAATATTATGGGCGTGACCAGCAATCCACCAATTGCCAAATTGTCATGAAATCAAATGTGATTTTTTCTCACTTTGGGCCAACCAGGGTTGAAGGCTAAGGTCTTAACCACTCAAAACTCAGCCAGTGTGGCGCTAGTTTTACTTCAGTTAAATCATGAATTTAATATTATCAAAGCACATTATAAGGTGGTAGGGCTGTACAATGATGTATGAACATGAAATTTTATGGGAGTTATTGCCCTTTGGGTGCCAAGAAAAAAACAAGATAATATAGCAACTGCATAATTTGTTTTTCATTATTTTTCATTTAATTCCTTTCATATTTGGTGTGCATTTACAACCAAGTAACAATGTTTAACATACAAAACTGTTTTTTTTTGTGTCTGGTTTCAATTTTTGCAGAATTGGAGTTCTGGTTTTTTGTATCTAGTTTCTTGTATCTTGTTTTTAATTTTCTTGTGGGTGCAATTTGTTCCCACGGTTTTAGACTGATTGTTTTTAAATTTAGTAACAGCGATTGTATGATGATCTGCATACATTTATCCTGCATGGAATTTTTCAGGAGTTATGGCCCTTTGGGTGCCAAATAAGGACATAATGTATAAAATGCAAGATCTTATTTTTTAGTTTGATTGACCTTTCAAATTTTGTAAAGTTTCTCAAGAAGCAAGAATGTTTAACATATAAAGTAGGTTTTTGTGTCATGTTTCAACTTTCCACTAAATTGTAATTATAGCTCTTATTATTCTTGCTTACAATATAGACATGGGAAATATGTTGTCCCAATCAGCGGCGTTCTTTTTATGTCTTTATTTTGACTTGTATTTATATTTTTATCTTTTACAGTACCTTTTGGTTCATGGTTTGATTTTATCAAGGATTGGGAAAATGAAATTCGTCGACAGACAGACCATCCTATATATGTTATATATTATGAAAATTTTAAAAAGGTATATTTTTGTTTTTTACTAATACATGTAGTACGTTTTATTAAATTTTGATTTTAGTGCGGGCCTTGGTAGCCGAGTTGTCTAAAACTCTTGTTTATGAATCACAGTGCTTCTCACTGTCTAGGTTACTGTAAATCACTTTTATTTTGTAAGAGATTTATATTTGCATAAATTTGCAACTCATTCCTTATACAAATTCAAATATCACACAAATATTTCCAGCACACATATATTTCTATGTTGACATTGACATGCATATGTTGTATTCAATAAGATTCCAAACATGAATTCAAATATTTGCAAATAAGGCCAAGATGGTCTTTACGTGAAATTTTCTACTCATGAAAAATAAGTGATCTACAGTTAGTAATTTCACTCAGGATAGATCCTAGTGAGAAAGTTTGAAATTTAATTGCTTGCAGTGATTTTTTTGGGCACTCCAGTTTCCTCCACCATCCCAGAACTCACCATGTGGATATAAGGGAGAGAATCTCGACTGGGGCACAAAACTCTATTACTCCACTCCACTACAATTTTATTGTAGTTGAAATATTTAAAATTAATATTTCAAAACGTGTGCATAAAAATGCTAAGAAATTTCTATAAATTTAATTAAAATTTCATTGTTAGTTTTTACTGCCTTTAAGACATATATTTATGTGAAACATGGAATACAAGTACATGTAATTTGCATGTATGTAAACCACAGTTTTTGATCAAAATAAAATAAATTTTGTTTCAAATGTGCCCATTCTTTTCAATGCTAAATAGTATCATAATAAAGACATCATGTCATGTTTTCATTTCAGGATCCTCTTGCTGAAGTACAGAGACTGGCTAAGTTTTTAGGTGTAGAATTATCAACAGATTTATATGCTCAGATAGTGAAAAATACACAGTTACAGAACATGAAAACTGCAAAAGAGGGAGTCAAAAAGAACTATATCAAGAATTATTTTAAAAAGGAAAATTATCCATTTTATAGAACAGGTTAGTGTCCAGTGATCATTCTATAAGGGGCCATTGATCCCTTGAAGGGGTCTCAACTTACTTTTTTGGGTGAGTGCTAAAGACTGCGCAGGCTTTAAATCTTAGGTATTAATAAAATAGGAACTAGTGCAAATTTTACCATAACTATTATAGCAGTGACATATTTTGCTTTTGTTGCAGGTGATTATGTTCAAATTAATAAACAAAATAGAGATTATATGGTCTGGACCAATGCCAGCACCAATGACTCCCAAGTTTTTATTCTCACCAGTTGCTAAATGTATATCACCTGGTATTAACTTCAAGGTCGAAAATTTCAAAATTTAGGTCCAACATAGCTCAATGCCATGCCTAATTTCGAACCCTGTCCCTTATTTTGCCAAATGACCCCCATTGATAAGGCCTCAGTGAGCCATATTTAACAATACATAATTGCAAAAAAAAAAAAAAAACATTGGTGTTGTGGTGTTTCAAAGGAAAGTGTTCTGAAAGTGCCCTTTCTTCAAAATCCTAGATTGAACACTG
This sequence comes from Anadara kagoshimensis, assembly GCA_021292105.1. Classification (NCBI taxonomy): domain Eukaryota; kingdom Metazoa; phylum Mollusca; class Bivalvia; order Arcoida; family Arcidae; genus Anadara; species Anadara kagoshimensis. The sequence goes on along the minus strand of CM037874.1, from coordinate 33,514,649 downwards.
TTGTCTTATACTACCATTTTACAGTGAAAATGGTACAGGCTAATACACGCAAGTAGAGGAGTGTATCTTAAAAGGTATTAGTTAACCAATAAATACAGCCAATTTTGTGAAAATTTTAGAAATAAATATTACGCAAGGGGTCATTTAACAGAATTATTGTAAGAGGATTCAAAATAATTATACACCATGTATATGTGCTGGCTAAGAAAGCAAGTGAGCTATACAAACCATTGTGGGCCTTTTGTTGGCTATGCAAATAACTAATTTGATTTTAGCTTTTAGGCATAAAAGTTTTTTAGAAATGTCATTGGATTTCAATATTACAAGCAACAGGTTTATGAGTGAGTGGAGAAACAGTGTTTAATCCTTGTCAAGAATCTTTCACTTATATAGAGGCAGTTAGTTCAGGTGGAGGAAACTGGAGTACCCAGAGAAAAATGTGTGCCTTAGTCAAGTAAATTGACAAAAAAAATTTAGAATTTTAAGGATTTGTCCCAATTGGGATTCAAACCTAAGCCATAAAGGGCACTGTGATCTGTAAAATAATCTATAAATTACTTGGCAACTGAGTTCTCAATACCTTAATAAGCTGAAGCCAATCAATAATTAAGGGGTATGAATTCTAATAATTGATGTATATATACAGAAGTTTTTAAAAAGCAAAATTAATCTTAACAATCTATAGTTTCACCCGCATATAAAGGCCACCTCTATATAGGGGTCACCTGCTTATAAAGGCCAGTAGAATTGTATCATGGTTGTTCTTTTTTCATATTATTTGAACCTGTATATAAAGGCCACCTGCCATTGAAGGCCATTTTAGCTGGTTCCCTTGGGTGGCGTTTATAGACAGGTTTGACTGTATGTTCAAATCAAAATCTCAAGGCAGAGTAAATACTTTTAAATTGAAAACTGGCAAATCAAGTTAAACATGTGTTAAACACATGAACATCCACCAAAGAAGTGAAGCTGGGTGCTCTGGAATGGTAAGCAACTCCTGTTTGGCTAGCAATTTTGCAGATTGTGCAGAACCAGCAATGTGTGTACCCATAATCAAAAAGAGAATGAAACGAAATGGAAGTATAGGATGCCATATATATCCATAGTAATTTTGGATACTATTTTGTTGATATTTTTCTGTTTTAGGTACAGTTGATGATTGGAAGAACCAATTCACTGTCAGAGAAAATGAATATTTTGAAGAACAATATGAAAAACTTATGAAAGGCTCGACAGTTAGATTGAAAAGTCTACTATAACTCACATTACTTAACACATAACGTGACTGTGATAAATATATCTATAATTTTTAACTGAAAATACTCATAAATGTTAGCCCTGGCTCACAATAACTTGGAGCCAATTTAAAATTCAGGAGCCAATTCAGATGTTAAAGAGCCAGAAAAACAAGGAAACTAAGAGCAACCAAAATGTGCCATATATACATGTAGTTCTAATCTGTATATAGATTGTTTTTAATTGATAGTTTGTAATACTAATATTAAACTTTTTAATACTTACCAGTATGTAAAGTATGGGCGGACGTAGCCGAGTGGTACTGTCATTGGCTTCCGAAGTCAAGGGTCGTGGGTTCAAACCACACTCAGATTTTCATCTACCCATACTAGAGCCATAGAAAGTTCATTACCAGAATAATGGATTGATGGCATGATGGCCGAACTGTGTTGTCCACGTCGCTAGTGTGACATGTAGTAGTGGGTTTGGTTAAGTGGCTGAGCAGAGATGATTGAAAATTTGCAGTTGAACTATCAACTGTTTCAGTTTTTGATGGACAATCACTTTTTCTTTTTTACATTATTAGTTTGTTAGTAATTTAAAAATTAACCTACTAACTTATGATTTTTGTACTTTTCTTAGTTACGGCCATTATATTCTGGATTACTGTAGAACAACCTTTATTGTCTCACTGTAAATCCAAAGTGCAAATCGTGAGATAGTGTCTTATTGACCTGGTTTGGGGTTGGCAGTTGACAATAAAGGTTGTTTTACATTATGTTGTACAGTCATTCTGGAGATGGGTTTAAATAAGCTAGCGCTTGTTCCTGAATCCAGTTTAAAGTTGATTTGTGTTGTATTATTTGACGATGAATAAATATTGTTTAAACTAGAATAGTCTTTCGGATGAGACTCAAAACCGAAGTCCTGTGTTTCAGTCCACACTAAAGTTACATCTGTAGAGTTCGAAAAATAGTAGGCCACTTGTGGCCGCTACAGAGGAAGCTTACAACTAGAAGCCAATGAAACAGACTGAGCAAGAAGATAAGATTATGTAAAGAATAAAAATACTTTTTTTGTCTGCATCATAATGAAAACGATAAAAAAAACTGTGCAAAAATATTAGCCAAAAGCTATTTTTTGAAGCCAGGAATTATAAAAATTCACAATTTGCTAAATTGGCAAATGGCAGAACTAACACTGTTACATTAGCATGATTAGTGTCTGCTAGATTTATTCTAAAACTTGTCCAATATTGTTTGACTGTATTACAAGTCGTTCAGTAAAAATTCAGAGGATTGTAATTGTGAACACCAATTTCAATAAAAATGTGCTAATGTGATTGACACTGATTATCCTACTTATGGTGTATAGTGAAAAGTGTTTGCACATACATGTATGATTATAAAAGATGTAAATATACGCATTGAAAATAAAGCTTTTGTTTCATGTAAATGTCGTTTACTGGTTCAGTTAGACAACCAACTAAAGAAAGTGCTGATTTTGAAAAGTTCATTCATGTTGTAATTTAAATGTAATTGGAAAAGTTTACCATCTCCAGTATTCTTACAGATGTTCATCTAATCTGTCACTATTAACTTTTTAAATAACAAGATAATTAGCTTTGCAAGTGAAACAAAAGAAGTTCAAAGTGAGCAACAAGCATTGCAAGAGGAGATGAAGAAATTCAAAGTGAGCAACAAGCACTGCAAAAAGAGAGCAGCAAATTTTCAAAAACGAACAACTAGTCTTGCAAGAGAAAAAGCGAAATTTCAGTTTGAGAAACAAGCTTTGCAAGAGAAGCAACAGAATTTAAAATGTGCTACTAGTCTTGCAAGAAAAATGGGGGAGCTTCAAAATGAGCCATTGGCCTTGCCAGAGAATCTGCAGAATTTAAAGTGAACAACTTGCCTTGCAAGAGCAGCACCAAAATTTGACAATGTTTGACCAGTCTTGCAAGAGGAACAGCAAAGTTCCAATGTGAGCAACAAGCATTACAAAAGAAACAGTTGAATATTGGTCCATATTTAAACCACAGTCCCCAAATAAATAAAAACCTTTGAAAACTGGCAACTTAGTTAAACATGTGAACTTCCATCTGGTTCACTAAGCAGCTAAGGATAAGTGCCTTTTGTTTAGCTAGCTACACCTGTCAACTTATACATATGTATTGCAATGTATTTTACGGAAGCCAATCTCCAAATTTTTTAATTAACCTCCTGTAAAGTAACTCAATTTTTTAAAACACACTACTCAGTCTACAACCAAATATCTAATGTTATCAATCAAAAACTTTCCTGCATAATCATATTTGATTCTAATCTAGTCTGTGACTTTGGAATGCTCACTACACACATACAATGTATTAAGCAATCTGCTTTGAAATGCCAACAACAAAAAAGTGAATTTTGTAGTATAAGCAGTTACCAGTATGTAATTTAAAACAAGGGCCTGATGCCAATGGTTCATAAAAAGAGTACAGGATAGCAGGATTACAAATTGAGCAAATAACTTACTGTGTGGCTTAAATAAATTTGATGTATAGTTTTATAGGAGATGTTCATCAAACGGAGAAATCAGTCTTAAAAGCAAAGCATCAAAATATTACATTGATCAACTAGACTTGCAAGAGAAGCAGCAGAATTTCAAATCGACCAAATAACTTTGTAATTTAATTTACCATGATCATATATTTATTGGAGGTGTTCATCTAGCCAAATAGGTGTCTCTTGGAAATAGCCACTCCACATGTGTGAATTCCGTTGCAAGCAACAAGAATTATTATTCTTCCAAGATGTGCATGTAAGTAACACATGCACCTGTACATTCTGAATTAAGACAAGAAAAGCTTATATAAATTTAATTATCCCTTGGTCAATTCTAAATATGGACAGTATGATAAAATAAATTGACCTCAAATTCTTATGTCTGGACAGTAAAACAAAAATCTTGTGCAACTCGGATATTGAATCTGTCCGCATCCAGTCTATATATTAGAATGAATCGGTTACTTCCGACAGTTTTTTTTCAACGCAAATTGGGTGTTTACATAAAATTTATTAGAAATAATAATAGCACTCTTAATTGTCATCTATATCTGAAAGTTCAGTACTGTTGCTCAATAACGGTTTTATTTATTTGCAATAATGGCGTTAGATGATGTTAAAAAGATGGCGGGAACTTGGAGAGTAAATCGAAGTGAAAATTTCGACGATTTCTTGAGAGAGGTTGGTAGGTAATTTTGGAGACATTTAAAAATATTTCCCGACAGAGACACTGTGAATACACACATTTTTTTATTTGAATAAGGGGAATTTAGTTTCAGTTTTTAGAGTTCATAAATCGGACGTTATCCTAACCCACCACAGTACCATATGTTATGAACATGTCACTTACATGTAGTAGTGATGGTGATAGAGCCTAAATTGTAATCTCTTATTTATCATATGTGACATTTATTGCTACATTTTCCAAATATCAAGTACTGATGATTGAAGATAAATCATTCTCAGCATGTTTTTGTGACAACAGTGCCAGCAGGTTTCTATAACTACACCATGTACACCCTATCATGCCTATAGCATCCAATTTGTGGTATAACAACAGAGTAGATAACACTTATGGGTGTTACTCATGAGGGCATATCTAAATCCCTCAGTATTTTTTGGGCATATGATACCACTTTCCACAGGTGCAAGGTTCATTATAAAATCTAAACAAAAAATACCCATGTTACTCTTTTTTAATATACCATGGGTGTTTTTTAGATGTTATCATGAATCTAGTCCCTGTGTATGGCACATACTTCTGGCAGTGTGTTCCAGCTGCTAGCTGTTCTTTAACCAGAAACGAGGTTTTCTATTGTGCACTTTGTGCTGTTGGAATTTGTATTGGACACCTGTTGTTCATCACCCTATTAATTGACGATATGTGGCCCTCCCACGACCCCGTATCATCAATAAAAAGGGCTGTTGACAACAGAAATAATTTGGTCGAACTTTGGATGTGATTTAGTGGTATCTTCATGTTTTAGGTGTGCCCTACTTGATAAGAAAAGTAATTCCATATACAAGACAAGAACAGACACTCTCTATTAATGAGGATGAACAGAAAGTAAAGATCGTAACCAGTGCTGGAATGAGACCCCAAGTGGATGAATTCAAACTTGATGAAGACTATACCAAAGAAATATCAGGGGAGAAACTGGAGGTAATTTGAGGTTTTGTTTTATGAACAAATTTCCGTCAAACCAAAAGTGTGACTACCACTACCTGTATGTTTAGACAGTTATTATTTAACAAGTATTTTGTTCAAATATGGAGCAGAGACATGGTCTTTTTTATCCTGCAAGTCAACAGTCTGTCGGTTCTGGGATGGTAGAGGAAGCCTGAGTAACCAGTAAATTGCTCAAATATAGTGAAATGGAAACAGGGTGTTTTATGCTGCATTTAAGATTTATTCACTTAAATCAAGGCTGTCATTTCTAGGATGATGGAGAAAACCTGATAACTTGATAAAATATCTGACCTTCAGCAACCGAACCCACTACTAGGATTTGTCTGAGTGAGGTTTCATAATAAATTAACAATTCTAACATGACCTGCATTTTCCTTCTTATGAAACATGAAGAAGCCAGAATAGGTATAACAAACAATATACCCATCGCTGTTCTGTTTTAACGACATACGCCCTTGCCTATCTTATGACATTGTGCTATGTGTCGCGAACAATGGTTGTGACGTAATTTTCATTCATAAAATCATTTGTTTCAATGGAGGTACTCTCAATAGCCAAATTGTTTCAATGGACCTTTTTGCAAATAGATAGTAAAATGTACTTCCGAAGAAAGAGTTCGCAATAGTTATTTCATTCATTTTTATCCAAGTCATGTTAGAATTGAAATGCTCAACATTTACCGGTGGTATATTGTCAAATAATACACGGGCCGTCATTAACATGCGGCGAATTTATCACTCGGTGGCAAAGCCACCTCGCGATATATTCTTCCACATGTGAACTCCGGCCCGTGTATTATTCGACGATATACCACCGGTAAATGTTGATTATTTCTTAAGTGTATCCTGATATGATGATCCCCACAGGGAACAAACATAATGGTAAGTTATGTCAAAAGATGAATGGTTTCATGATATCATTTAGTTAATCAAACTCAAAAATACCTGTCGGTGTCCAAATTTCAATCACAAAAGCAAAGTAAAAACATTGAAAACTGACAAGTTATTAAAACACATTGTATGAACTTCCAACAGGTAAGCGAGAGCAGGAGCTCTAGAAAAGCTAGTTACCTCTTGTCTAGCTAGCTACACTCACCAAATGTGAGAGGCTGCGGTGGCCTAATGGATAAGATGTCAGTCTTCAAATCCAGGGTCTCTCACCGCTGTGAGTTCGAGTCCCGCTCGAGTTCCTTGTAAAAGTGAATTTTCCTTGCCGTTGGCCTTTACTGATTCACCTGGTATCAGTATAATGGACTGGGGGGAGTGGTACGCTTGTCTGCGGCGTACTGACTCTGTGAGCTAGCACGTTAAAGTCACCCTGAGTGCGCGCTAGTACAAGGCAGACCATACAACACACTCGCACTTCACATGCATACACAAAATTTTGTTCATAAATTAATCCATAGAGATTAATAAAATAGTTCTTGTTGCGAATAGCTGAAAAAAAATTGCTGATGCGACGTTAAGCAACATTCAACCAACCAACCAACCAAATGTGAAATCAGAATTAAGAGTGAAAGAAACATGGAACTTATAATGGGACATCAAATATATCCAGGATAATTTTGAATACAGAGACATACTAGTTACCAAAAATATTGTGATGATGACCTTGCTAAGTCTTGACTTCCAATATCCCTGAATCAACAGTTTATTTGTAAACACCTTTCTGCCATAGCATTTTTACTGAAACGCGTAACGGTATGTCATAAGCTGTAAAAAAGGGTTGAGTTGAGTAATGGTTTTAAATGTCTTAGTCAACATGGTCAAGAATACTTAGTAGTTCACTCATATCGAGACGTTGACAGATATAGACAAAAGTACAGGAATTTTGCCTGTGTATTGCACTGGTGGCATTATACAGCAGGGTTCTTTGCCATGGCTACCATTACATGGGACCTTGTTTATTTTACGCTCCCATCCGAAAGAACCATGACTTTCGTTTCGTAATGTCGAGCGCTTGGCGAATAAACAGCCATTACCCACTTTCAAGGCTATGTTCAGACCGGACCAAGGTTCAAACTCTCGACCTTTCACTGTACAAAAGGAAAGTTAACAATATTTAATACAGATTCTAATCACACAGGTTGCTTTTGTACCAGGAAATGGTAAAATTAATGCTGATCACATAACAAAACTTATGTACATGCACTGTTACAGTCAAACCTGTCTATAAAGGCCACCAAGGGAACTAGTTAAAGTGGCCTTTATATACAGGTGCAAATAATATGAATAAAGAACAATTGGGATAAAATTCTACTGGTCTTTATAAGCAGGTGACCCTTATCATGCTTATATAGAGGTGACCTTTAAGGCAGGTTGTACTGTATTACAATATTGTGTTCTAGGCATTTATTTTCATTTCTTGCAGTATGCAGAAGGTTGTGAGTTCAAACCCTGGCCAGTTCTGACCAAGACTGAATACATGTAATAGGTAGTGACTGTTCAGGGATTTATCAAAGGCCTATTTAGGGCCGAAATAAGGCCCTATTCCCAATGGAAAAAATGTTGATTTTTCACAAAATCGGCTGAGAAAATTCCCAAATAGAAAACTGTGTTGTTTTTAAACAAAAATGAAAGTAAATTTTGTGAAAGCCCCCCAATCAGCTGTTTTTATTTATAAACTCAATAAACTAAACACATTAGATTTAATCATTGGTGGCATCAAAAATGATGTCGAAGTTTCCCAAAATGAGCTAAAAGTTGATAGTTTCTCCCAATTTTTAGTTTAGTGCCTTTTAAAAAAAGACCCTGATAAATCCCCGCTGTTCTTTTGCCAAGCACTAGTTATTTAGAAATTAAATTTGTAGGTAAGAGACCTTAAAACTTGATGTTCCATGTACGTCATGGCAATCTTGGCACATTAAGGAAACCTCCCTTTGCATTACCTTGAGCACACTGTAAAGCTAAAAATTTCTATTTCTGTGTCTTGACCTATAACTGGTGATGTCTTGATGTAAGTGAAATATTACTGGAACTTACAATCATATTCAATTAAATGATCAATCTCTTCTTGCAGGCAAAAGCTGTATGGGCAGAAAACAAACTTACAATAACACAGAAACCAACCAATCCTGAATCAAAAATAAAACCACAAGTCATAACAAGAGAAATGGTCGCCAATGAAGATGGAAAAGAAGAACTATTGATTGTAGGTAGATGAATGAATTTTGGGTAGTTTCTACTGGGTAAAATAACTAGATTTTCCAAGTTTCCCATAACAGTCATTGATACACTATCAGTCCTACCTATTGCAAACATGTCATAATGCTATACTTAAGTACTTCTGTTTTCCCAGTATTAAAGAAAGAATGCAGATTTACAAAAAATGAACAGAAAAAAACCAAGACAAAATTACAGATGGAGGGAGAAATGGTGTTTTACCCCCAGTAAAGGTTCTTTTACCTATATCAAGGTCACCAGTTCTAGAATGATGGGGGATACCTGAGTATCAGTACCTAACCTTCATCAAGCAAATTTACAATCAACCAATGTGGGATTGGGATAGTTGGTGAGAGGTATTGTAATTCTAAGGTGCATGCTTTAGACCACTTGGCCACGAAAGCCCCCTTTTAAATAGATAATTGTATTTTAAAATTATTATATTTCACCAATAAATAAGTGTGAAAAATAGAATACAAAATTTCCTACATCAAGAAATTAGATACATTCCGTTTCCAATAAGTGCATGTTTTAAATACTATTCTTCTAGATTTCCACAATTTTAGATTTTCACTAGTGACCTTATTTCTGAAAATTGTGAAAATTTGTATTTTTTTAGAAACTGTGCTAAACAAGGTTTTTTTTTTAAAAAAAATATATTCAAAATGTACTTAATATGGTATGGAAACAAAGCTTCTTATAACTTATGTAGCCCCTTTGTAGAACTTGACTAAATACAGCTTCTCTTTCGAATTAACATTTTAATATACATTTTTAATTGCAGACAATAAACATTGGTGATGTGATTTGTAAAAGATACTTTGACAGGGTGCAGTAGTAGCCTAATTGGTGGAGTTGGAATTCCTGATCTGAAGTAAGGCATACAGACAGCTTAAGCCACAAGTTTTATTTTAAACTGCAAATTTACTACAGCTTGATAGATTCTTGGAGTCTCATTTATATATATGTATTATGTTGACGTTGTACTAGTACTATCATTTATTTTTATGGTGTCTAATTATAGTTGAATAGGGGGTATATTTTAAGTTATACAGGACTTTGGCAGGTTACATGGCCCCATGTACCCAATCAAAGATTTATGTACCCTGAGCCACAGGCGAAGGGTACATTCATCTTTGATGGGGTACATTGGCCCGTATAACCTGCCAAAGCCCTGTATTACGTTTTTGTCATCCTTCAAAGCATTACCAGTTCGATCTTTTTAACTTCCACTTGGTGTTTTGTGTGACTTGCATATGTTGTCACCATGTTTGTTTACCGTAACTAGACGTCCACGATGTACGAGTTACTTCCCTTTTACTGCTAAACGTTGCATGCGTTTATGTACCCCGGCAGATTTCCGAACATAGTTCCATGTACCCCGGCAAGTTAACCAATCAGCATGCGAGAAATTTCTTTGAAGGGTGACAAAGGAATATAAACATTGGTGATGTGATTTGTAAAAGATACTTTGACAGGGTGCAGTAGTAGCCTAATTGGTGGAGTTGGAATTCCTGATCTGAAGTAAGGCATACAGACAGCTTAAGCCACACGGTTTATTTTAAACTGCAAATTTACTACAACTTGCCAGATTCTTGGAGTCTCATTTATATATATTTATTATGTCATACCAGTACTATCATTTATTTCTGTGGTGTCTAATTATAGTTGAATAGGGGAAATATAGGTGATGTGATTTGTAAAAGATACTTTGATAGTGTGCAATAGCAGCCTAATTGATAGAGTTGGAATTCCTGATCTGAAGTTAGGCATACAGACAGCTTTCACTTTTAAACTGCAAATTTACTACAACTCGTCAGATTCTTAGAGTTGTATTAATATATATTACATACTGTGTAATCATATATTTTGGTGTTGTCTAATTTCCGTGGTTCTATGAAGAAATTCCATTTTGTTGGGTGATTAATTCATTTTTAGCTCACCTGACCGAAGGTCATGTGAGCTTATGGCATAGCGCAGCGTGTGTATGTGCGTGTGTGCGTGCGTGCGTCGTTAACACCTATTTTCGACTTCTCCTCTGAAACTACCAGACAGTTTTTAATGAAACTTTGTCAGAAGTATATATGGGCCGGTGCAATTCAGATTTGTTCGTGGCGTTGCCATGGCTACCATAACTAGGTCAAGGTGACCTAGGGGTGCAAAAATCTTAAAAAATCTTCTTCTCCGAAAGTACTGATTGGAGAAAAAATCTGATGTGATATTTGGCTTCTTTAGGGTCTTAAGCCTATAGTTTGTTCATTTTGTTAAATTCGGATAAAAAATAGGTTACGCGTTTTTGCGTTTAATTTTGAAAAAATCGTAAAATAGCTTCAAATTGTTATAACTTGACTATTTGACCAGATAATGACATGGGGTTTTCAGTTTTGACATCCTCTTGTTAGTATCTTCAAAATGAGGTCAAGGTCAATTGTGAAGGTCGTGACCTAATTTTTTTTACCTCTGATTATAATTATTATCTCGAAAACTATAAACTTTTTGTATAGGCATGTATATTAGAATGTTGTAGGTATTGATACCACGATCATTTTGATGTATAGAAAAAGGTCATGGGTTCAAAGGTCAAGGTCATAGATGCGAAACAATACCAAAATGGTTAATTATCTCGAAAACTATAAACATTTTGTGTAGGCATGTATATTAGAATGTTGTAGGTATTGATACAACGATAATTTTGATGTATAGAAAAAGGTCATGGGTTCAAAGGTCAAGGTCACAGATGTAAAACAATACCGAAATGGTTAATTATCTCGAAAACTAGAAACTGTTTGTATAGGCATGTATATTAGAATGTTGTAGGTATTGATACAACGATCATTTTGATGTATAGAAAAAGGTCATGGGTTCAAAGGTCAAGGTCACAGATGTGAAACAATACCGAAATGGTTAATTATCTCGAAAACTATAAACTTTTTGTATAGGCATTTATATTAGATTGTTGTAGGTATTGATACAACGATCATTTTGATGTATAGAAAAAGGTCATAGGTTCAAAGGTCAAGGTCACAGATGTGAAACAATACCGAAATGGTTAATTATCTCGAAAACTATAAACTTTTTGTATAGGCATTTATATTAGATTGTTGTAGGTATTGATACAATGATCATTTTGATGTATAGAAAAAGGTCATAGGTTCAAAGGTCAAGGTCACAGATGTGAAACAATACCGAAATGGTTAATTATCTCAAAAACTATCAACTTTTTGTATAGGCTTGTATATTAGAATGTTGTAGGTATTGATACATCGATCATTCTGTTGTATAGAAAAAGGTCATGGGTTCAAAGGTCAAGGTCACAGATGCAAAACAATACCAAAATGGTTAATTATCTCGAAAACTATAAACTTTTTGTATAGGCATGTATATTAGAATGTTGTAGGTATCGATACAACGATCATTTTGATGTATAGAAAAAGGTCATGGGTTCAAAGGTCAAGGTCATAGATGTGAAACAATACTGAAATGGTTAATTATCTTGAAACTTTTAACTTTTTGTATAGGCATGTATACTAGAATGTTGTAGGTATTGATAAAAGTCATTGGGGTTTAGTATTAATGTTGTCTTTAAATCTTTCAGCTAGCCATTAGTTATCAGGTGAGCGTATCAGGCCCATTGGCCTCTTGTTTAATCAGAAATGATATCCTAATTGATAACTACTATTCATTAATTATTAAAATACTTTTTGTTGACATGTAAATTCATGGGTCCATGAAAACAGCAGAAATTGAGACACAATGGAAATAATGATTTCACTGTTATATACAAATTATATACAGAAATTGGTCATCAAATGAAATTTTTAAATTTTTAAATTGGTGCAATATATCTTGACCAGTATCAGTGAATGTTGTTTTTGAATGCTTCCTTACAATATTTAAGAGTATCTATATGAATATACTTCACCTAATCAGGCTTTGTACATTTAAAGAAAAGGCCAAGTTTCTCTGACATTAATTTTTATGTATCTTTTAGTAAATAATCCATATAATATAGGTTATATGACACAAATATGTGATATATACAGGAGAGTTGAGTGGAATAATGATGTTTGATGCCCCATTCAAGATTCTTTCACTTTTAAACAAAATTGTCAACTCTGGTATGGTGAAGGAAAACGGAGTGCAGGGAGAAACCACCAACATTTCCAAGTTTTGGAAAACAAACTTAAATTGTCTGGCACTAGCTGTCAGAGCTGGTAAAAAACACTGGATCCATAAGTGCCAATTTCAGACCATTTGGTCACCGTGGCTCCCAAAACATTTTCAGCTTACCCAACAAGTAATCTTCAACCTGGATATATCACTAAATATGAAGTTAAATGTTACAATTGTCTTACAATTACTTTATATTGCATATTTTATTGGAAATCTTATCTTCCTGTCTGCCAGTAATAAATGACAGGAAAATGTCTCTTTGAACACACCTTAATCAAATATTCCTAATACTGAACTGAGCTAGATAGATAAGTGTTTGCACTTTATGTTAAATTGTTGGTGCTTATATATGTGTTGTTTCCTGTTGTTTGTTGTTAATTGTTGGATATAAAATCGTTAAATATACTTATTCAGAATTTAGCCATAATAGTTATACACCACCCATACTTATTGAATCCATTATTACCAGTTTGTCATAGTTGTCCGTATTAGTTTTTCTTGCCCCAATACTTGTCAAACAAATTTTATTTCTTGTTAAATTTATTTGTATTGTATTGTTAATAAGATGTAATGGACCAGATTTTAAAATTATTTGTTATCAATATCTTTTATAAAGAGTTGAAACCTTACTGATACTCCTGCTTCAAAATTTGATATGTGTCACAACTAAAGATTTGATATTTTTTATATGAAACAAAAATGCACTCAGACAGCAATTTTTGAAAGATTTTTTGACTTAGTTATGATGTTTTATAACTTTTTGAAAAATTATGATTTTTTAAAGAAATTTCTAAAAAGAAAATGTGCTAAATTACCATTTATTTTACAAATGAAAAAATGACTGAGTAGTTTTTAACAATGAAATGTGTTTAAACAAGAGATTAAAAAAGAAAAGTTTTTGAAGATAAAGTTTATCATATTGTATTGTGAAGGGAAAAAGTTGTGATACAGTTGTATTATGATAAAGTTGATTCAGTTGTATCGTGATGAGTCGGATGAAGTTGTATGAGGGGTTTCACCCAACTTTCACATTATGTTATTGTTGACGTGATATATCATTTCAAAATTAGTGCCATATTTGTTACGAGATATTTTTATGATTTATATGAAATAATTTTACAATGTTGCAATATAATTTTACAAATATTGTTACTTTTTCGAGAAAAGGTGCCATATTGATTATGTTGTCTTGTTAATTTTGTTAAACCCGGTAATTGTAACTTGTTGTTAAGCTTTTAGGATACTGTTCTGGTATAAGAGTTCTGTTTACCGTTTTGTTTGTTTTAACCGTTTGACCAATACCACAGGTTTATTCATTTTTGATGGATTTGTACCATTAATAAATGAACGGATACAATGAAAAGGTCATATAAGACAGTGACAGGTTTTTTTTAATTAAAAGTACTAAAAATTCAGAATTTTTGTATGGAAGTTATTGTACAAAAATCAAGCCCTTAATGCTTAAAGAGTACCTAAATGGCAACCTTGAACACTAAAAATGCACTGATCTGGATAAATAAATAAATTTGATAGGTCAGCCTGTTTTAAAGTCCAAATATTAAGTGGATCCACTAACCCTCTCATATGAATTGAGGTTGGTAGATTTGAACTTTTGTGAACAGAGAACAGATATGATTTCTGTGTTCCAGAATTTTCATGATAATTTGCCATTTCAGGCAATATATTGGACACTTTACATCATCATTATTGTTATTAATAACACTGATGTAAGTAAGTGATTGTAAGTAAATTTTAAAAATGTGCATATTTGTTTTTCATACCTAAAAGATGCCTGAGTTTTTCTTCATTTGGAAGAAAATGTTGCCTGGCCACTTGGTATTTCCACTGGTCACCTGAAAAAATTTAAATTGGTGGCCAGCTAACCACTTAGTTTTGAAACCCACTTCGAGGGCTGTTTTAAGAATTGACCTAGTGTTTTGTGTTGTTTATGAGGTGATAAACTACAATGATATCTGCCAGGGTTAGTTCTGCTATTTGCCAATTTAGCCAGTTGCTAATTTTAATTATTTTTAGCTGCCTCTAAAAAATAGATACTTGCTAACATTTTTTCTTCAAAATATCAATTTCACTATGAGGCAGACTAAGATCACCAAATGTTTTTGTCTGCAAAAGTAAAACAAGTGTTACAAACTGTTAATCAAGAACAATCTATACAGCATATTAGAAGTCCTTCAGTTCTACGCTGGAAGCATTTTTGTCACTTTAAGTTTCTTAGTTTTTCTGGCTCTCTTTAACATATAAATTGGATCCTAAATTTGAAAATTGACTAATATTTTGGCTCAAGTTTTTTGAGAGCCAGAGATAATCCTGTATCCGCACAATATAGCATAATCTGCAAAGCAAAATAGATGTCATTTCTTATACTGCAATTAAACAAAATCAAATTCATCAAAAACAGTGGTTTTACATTGCAATACATATTTTTTGTACTTACAAAACTTGTTAAAATGTTGAAAATGTTGTTGCTTTAAAGCTTTTTTTGCAAATATATTAGACATTAAACCTATATAGAAAAATTAATATTGTACTTCTACATATACAAATGTTTAGATTAAATAAATGAGAAGCATTAGTTGGTTGCTTATCTTATTAAATGTTTGAGTGATATGAAGGACAATTGAGGATTGCCGGTCACGCCCTCAATGTTTCGACAAAGACCAGGCATGCTTGAATTACACACAAAAAGAATGAAAAATCGACCTGAATTGTGCCATTTAATGACATCACTGACATTAGTCTGTCATTAGTTGCCGTAACGTTGCTTTGATACCGTGATGGCGGTCAGTGTCCTAACATAAAAGGCGTGACCAGCGATACGTTAATTCCTAGGTGAACTATTCGATATTCTGTCCACTTTATACAAGAGCAGGATGGGAGCAGTTTTGATTCCAACCCACAACAAGTGTGACATAAGAAATCTAGTATAAAGTATTATTTCCGGGTCAACTGGTTCTAAGATCCGTAACCTTAACCAGTTGGTTAGCGAAAGGTTAAGTCAATAATTATTGTTGTCTGTTTGTGAAAAACTAAGTGATTGTGAACAGTAACTTTAGGAATACAGCAATGGCGTCTTCTTATTTATTAATGTGCTAATTTTTTATGAAAGAAATTTTTATGAAACAAAAATTTAAAACAAAAGTATGTGCCAATTTCTGAATAATTTATTTGAAAAAAATGTATGCATTAGCACATGGAAATTGTGTTTAGATTGTATTTTGAAATACTAAAGTAGCACTTACCATTTGGTTAAGCTAACAGAATTTTATACATCTAGACACGGCCGCGGTATTAATGCCGCATTGAGGAAGATCGGCTCTCTGGTTAAGACAAACGTGGAAATCAATAATAGGAAAGAGGAAAGTTCAAAATTTAAAACAAACATACCAAATTTCAAATTACAATCTCTGAAGTGAATCAAAAACATACCGGTCTATGTTCAAATACAAATAACAATCCCAAAAGTCAACCACAAATATACAAGTCTTATGATCAAACAAATCCCATAAGTAAAATCAACCTGGCAAATTAAGTAAAAAAAGAACTGTCATCGATACATGCCTATGCTTTCAGCAGGAAAGCAAGACCGGGTGTTTTGGATTGGCAAGCAACTCCTGTCTAGCTAGCTACGCCTGCCACATCTGAAATCAAAATTGTGAATGAAAGGGACATGGACCTCATGACAGTCAAATATATTCAAGATAAGTTTTTACAGAGGCATTAACAATATAGTGATGATGGCCATAAAACCTTTTTGTGTGTCTTGACAAACCTATGCTAGCAATCTCCAACTCGATTTATTTGTAAGTAGGTTGTATAAAGCTCCTATAGTGGGAACAATCTCTACAACAGAACAAACACATCATTAATAGGGGAAATGGGTTTAATGCTGCGTGAAGGAGGAAAACTGGCGAGAGGAAAAATGAAATGGTGATAAATATTGATTTTAACAGATTAGATGAATGTCTTCAATCTTGGCGTGGGGTACGGGAACCACGTGGACGGTAAAAATGTAAAGGTAAATTTCTGTGGCATCTATTAACAAACACTAACTTGAATTAGAAAAGAGAAACCAAGTGTTTTGCAATAGCAAAAGCAACCAAGAACACGGAACAAGAAATAAGACAAAAATAATAGGAAATTACATTTATTAGAAACAATGGTCATTAAATTCCAGTGTTTGGATATGAAATGGATTTAATGGCAAATTTATGTAATGTTGAGTAGTCTGTTATGATAAAAATGCAGTAAAATACATATACGTATTTGATTCCATTTTTCTCAAAGTCGGCTTAATATATAGAACATACTTGCATATGTTTCTAATAAAGCACTTATAGATATTTGGGGACAAACTTCTTATAAATTTACAGGTGCATGTACGGTGTGGTCTTGCAGTCTTGGATATCTATTGTATATCTTTTCTGTAGAACAACTTCATGCAATATTTCGCTGGTAGAAGTAGTCATTTTCAATTTAAACATCCAGACAAACATTTGTTGAACATTACTTTTCAAGACACATGCGCGGTTGTTGTTGTCGTCATTGATTCGGGAGTAACTAAAATATATATTTGGCAATAC
The DNA here is from genome assembly GCA_021292105.1 of Anadara kagoshimensis. Lineage (NCBI taxonomy): Eukaryota > Metazoa > Mollusca > Bivalvia > Arcoida > Arcidae > Anadara > Anadara kagoshimensis. The sequence goes on along the minus strand of CM037874.1, from coordinate 33,497,242 downwards.
AATGCAACCAAACACCTTTACCCTTTTATTTAAATTTTCAAAATGATGCAACACATCGATATTTTACCGAATACTTATCCCTGCACAACATGCATGCTTTGGAGATTCTAGCGATTCTGGGCCGAACTTTCTGCCGACATTTTGCAATACAAAACATTAAGGCAGCTAGTTTGGCCTGTCCTTTCGTAAACGGCTATAACTCCAAACATTACCAGTACTCAGTCCATTGTTTTCAAATTTACTATTGTCTGAAAGTTGATATTCAGCGCATAATTTTAAACTACGTTTTAACGGATGATTCATAAAAGGCAACCTGTCTGGATCTCCAACATACAGAGTTATTCCTTTCCGAACCAGGACTTTTATCCAATCAGAAATTACGTCTACAAACTCTGAGTCATAAAACATGTCTCCAAGTAAGACAACATCCCATTGGCTATTGTATGATCCAATCAAATTACTCGCAGAGACCTCTATATCCGTTACATTTAATTCCGAATTCATCTGTACTGCAACCAGGGCGACTGAAAATGTAGGTAATTCTTTATTCTATATTTCAATGATGTCAGAGATCGCAAATACAAAAAAGAATATAAAGTACTCTAGCTACAATATACTTAGTTTAAGTTATCTATAGAACTAATACATGGCGCTTTGGTGATTAACGTTCTGGTAATTAAAATACTAGCCTATCCGTTTAACATTTCGCAATAGGTAATGCAAGCAACAAAAAGAACGCAACGAGACAATGCTTAAACCACTAACAATAAACCAACCCTATTTATAATGACAAAATGCTATTCAGCATTTTTGTTATCATCTCCCGTACTTAAATATTTATACCACTAATAACTTCTTTGTCCTTCCAAATACATAAACAAATCTATTGATTTTTATTTACATGTCTTTCGTCATTGAGTCATTGACAATAAAAACAAACCTGGGTCAATGTCGTTTGCAATGACATTAGCGGCTCCAGCCATCTTTGCGGAAATAGCACTGGCACCACATCCACATCCGATATCTATCACTGTTTTATCAGCAAATAGATTTTTGTTATCCAAAATAAACCTAAAATAAAAGACATCAATAAGAGTTGAGAATTGTATTTGTCAAAAGGAGAAATGGTGTTTTACGCCCAAGTTAAGATTCTCTCACTAATCGAGGGTAATGATGCATCATGCACGAGATGGAAAATATGTTCTTGGCAATAACAAATCCAAGCAAGAACAACAAACAAATCAAACAATATAATCAAGTACAACAAAAACACAATCAAGAACAACAGACAAACAATTTAACTAAAACCAACAGTCAAAGAGACGCAACTAAGAACAACAAACGAATGCAACCAAAACAACAAACAAATCCAACCAGAAACAACAAACAAATTACACAAACTTAATGAAGTACAACAAAGAAGCACAACGAATGACAACAGACAAACCATGGCAACTAAGAGCAACAGTCAGAGGCCGTACAACGAAAAACAACAAACAAACACAACCAAAACAACAAACAAATTACACAAACTTAGTAAAGTACAACAAAGAAACACAACGAATGACAACAGACAAACCATGGCAACTAAGAGCAACAGTCAGAGGCCGTACAACGAAAAACAACAAACAAACACAACCAAAACAACAAACAAATTACACAAACTTAGTAAAGTACAACAAAGAAGCACAACGAATGACAACAGACAAACCAAGGCAACTAAGAGCAACAGTCAGAGGCCGTACAACGAAGAACAACAAACAAACACAAACAAACACAACCAAGAACAAAAGACGAACAATTACAACAAACGCACAAAATTAGGAAAGAAGATAAAGACACACTGTAACTACTTACGACAAAACCTCTTGACGTTTGATAGATGCTCGTTGACAAAATGGTATCTGGTATCTATATAACAGTGTGATTTTAGAACCTTTAGAGGGCACTGACCATCCCATTTATTTTACAACCAGAGGTCCTTTGGCAACCGTAAAGTTTTATTTGAACAATTTTATATGTATTTTACAAAACTGTTATCCATGAAAACATCCAACACCAATAATTATACATTCATGCCTGTCTATAACATTTCCCTAAGCGAACCAGTAAAATGGTGTAATGGACAGGTGGTCCTTATAGACAGGATCAAATAACACGGATAGGAGTAATTGTGATTAAATGTTAATGGCCCTTAATATCAGATAACTCTTATTAGAAGTGGCCATTAATCATAATTCCTATGAAGCGAACATTGCTTAAACTGTTTAAATATGTTACCTTGACAACACTTGTCCACCTGGCCAATAAAACGACCAGAAAGGATCTACAAATGGAGAATCTTCGCCCTTCTCATGCCATAACTTGCACTTTGGTGTTATCAGATGAAGGGCAATTTCTGGTGTCATGTGATCTCGTGTTATTTCTGTGTTAGCTTTTATCAATTTGGTAAACTTAGCTCTTTCATCATTAGTGCTACACCTGTTTTTCTTTAAAACTATTCTGTTCCTATAGCCATTTTGGAGAAACTCCCTACTCAGACGACGACCCAGGAAAGGCACCATCGTACATGGTTACTAAAGGAACAATCCTGTAAAAACAAAACCAAATCAATCTAATGTAATAGGTACACATGTTTGGCTTCAAAACGATTCTGTTCCAATAGCCATTTTTAGAGAAACGCCCTTCTCAGACGACGACCAAGGAAGGGCACCATCGAACATGATACTAAGGTTTCAACTCTGTAAAAACAAAACTAACCAATCTAATGTAATAGGTACGTGCATATTGCGTCAAAACGGTTTTGTTCCGATAGACATTTTGTAGAAACGCCCTTCTCAGACGACGAAAAGGAATGGCACCATCATACATGGTTACGACGACCAAGGAAGGGCACCATCGAACAGGATACTAAGGGTTCAACTCTGTAAAAACAAAAACAAATCAATCTTATTCCATAGGTACACATGGTTTGCTTCAAACGATTCTGTTTCAATAACCATTTTGGGGATACCTTTCTCGGACAACGACCAAGGAATAATACCATTTTACAAAGTTACCTAAGAAGCAATTCTGTTACGACAAATCAATCAATCGATACATACACTTACGGTGCAAAAACGCTATATTGAACAGGCCCGAGTGTGTGATGAATAATATTCCATGTCTTATTATTTATTTAGTTCTTTTTCCGTCAATTTCTAACTGTCGTGCTTTTGGCGAAAGATCGCTGACTCAGTTCGTATGTCGAAGTAGCCGATCCTGAAAGATTGGTCCCACGGTGGAACTGGTGGTTTGATTCAAAAAAGAAGGAAGGAAGGTGGGCCGGCCTCGATGGGTGATTAGGCAGCTTAGTCAGTAGATCATCCCGCTAGTATTGGAAATGCTATGGCTTCGAGTCCCGGTGTTACATTAGAGGGACCGTCCTTCACTAGGAAGTAGCCAATCAAAAGTGGCGAGCCTGACTCGATTGATGGTTGGACATCTCAGTCGGTAGAGTGTTCTGCTAGCCAGTATTGGAAACGGTCCCGGTTTGAACTTGAGTCTCTACCTCTTTAGACTACTTTGGACGCTGCATTTTTCAGCTTCATTCTGTTGCATTGATAACATGTTTATTTATTTATTTATTGCCAAAGTGGCACTGACATTTGTCAAATGATGTATATAGCGTATTACAACACCTGCTTAACGTGCGGCCTAGTCTCACGGTTGAAGAACGAACCCGGTCCGCTACATCACTGAGAGTAACTTTACAGAACGACACACATTTTGCCATACAGCATAAATTTTTCATTTAATTAATTTCACCTACACGTATGGAATATAAATTTATTACACTATAACGTATCGTAAAGCACTAGAACACATTCTAATTGACCCCCGGGGTCAACCATCCCGTGACAATAATATATGACAAACGGGATAAAAATCAAGCACTTAACTTCCGGAACTTTATAACTTTACTGTGTCTTCCCGGGCAGTAAGTAGATTCTGGTAGCTAAGTTATATTTTTGTGTACATGTTTTTGATATCTCGGAACGCGAAAGAGTTTATCAGCTAGTATTTTTAAACCCGGAAGTTTTGTTTTTATTATTCATTTTATCAACACACTCTCGGTCTATACCTACATACATCAGACATTTTGATGATTTAATATATAAACTCCGGGACTATAAAGGAACTATTTAAACTTTACTGAACAGAGAATGGATTTTAGCAAACCGTGACAAAGACATCAGGTGTGTATAAAGCTTATTTTTCATAATTTAAGAAAAAAAAAGTTCTACTATAAACAGGTAAATAATAAGTAATTTCACCTTTACCTTGTCAAGTTGAAGTAATTTCACGTTTGAAGTGAAAAGGTAAAATAGCTGACATTCAACTAACAATAACCACGTAACCGTTAGGGGTCAGGCTGGCCAAGGGGGTTTGGTTATGTCAGAATACAGAAGTCCATTATAATGGGACTTTTGGTTTTATATGCTAGCCGTATAATTATAATATAACGAACAGCTTATAGAATTCCTGAGAGAAGTGGTAAGTTTGTGATTTAAGTATTGGCTATGTAGCGAATCACACACACACACACTCTCTCTCTCTCTCTCTTCTCTTCTCTCTCTCTCTCTTTCTCTCTCTCTCTCTCTCTCTCTCTCTGTTAGCTCAGTGTTCAACTTTCCACAGGTCTGTAATGTATATATTTTGTCAGTATAAGTTGTCAATTTTATCTATTTGGGGCGCTTTTTAAAAAAAAAAATACCTTCCCTGGCTACCTATGGGTAACAAGGTAAGTTATATGTGCTTGAATCAATATCCTATTTTTCTTTTCCCCGTTTACGTTTTAAAAATCAATTATGTTTTTAGTTCCTGTTGTTTAAAGTATACATCTTATAATTTATGAAGTATGAAACAATATGTATGAAGGATAAAGTTTGATTATGTACATATTTACATAGAGCACGTTATTTAAAATAGATATGTTTAAATCCTTTATGCGAGAACGTAATATTATATACATGTCGATCTAAACTGTAAAGGAATGCTTGTCAAGATTTAACAACAATGCGCCGTTAAAATTTATTTGTAAACATGTTTTTTATTAAAACTATTATATATTTCTTGAACGCATATTAAAATTACACTATTTATAAAGTACTGAGTCTGTGCTGGGCTCGGAGTTGGATCATTACTAATGATTATTGAACCACGTGCACTGCGGTAGCTCAGTTGGAGGTCGTGGGTTCGAATCTCGATCGGGTCTGACTCACGACTTGAAAGTGGATAGTGCCTGTTCTTTTGAAAACTTGGCATCACAAAATTGAATTTCACGATTCTTTTGGATGGGAAAATAAAGTAAACGAGGTCCTGTGTCACGGTAGGTGTGGCATGATAAAGAACCCTGCATTATAATGCCATCAAAGCAACGCACAAGTAAAATGTCTGCCTCTTCGTCTATATATACAGCAGGCGACGTCTCGATATTAGATATAACTAGTTGAAATATTCTTGACTTGGACATTAAACACCATTACTCAACTCTAACGACTATTGCAATGTTGCACACTAGTCCATAAACCCGATGTGGTCATAAACTAATGTGTTTACAAGTGTATTTGCAATATATTACAGAATGTGCTATAGCTCACTAATAGCAATAGGTCCAACTATTTGCTTCAGAGATGGTTAGTCACTTTTTATACCCCGCTTAAAAAAAAGGGGGGGGGGTATATAGTGATAGGGGTGTCCGTCCGTGTGTCCGTCCTTCCGTTACACCTTAGGGTACCTATCTCTTATCCACAACTTCTCTTAACCCTTCAATGGATTTTCATTGAAACTTTCACACAATCTTTGTGATATAGTGTAGATGTGCACCTCCTATTTAAAAATTTGATCTGATGGATTTTTGGGAGCGGGGGGTATTTTTTGTGAGCTTGTGGCTCACAGTTTTTCTAGGTGTTATTGCTACCATTGTAAGAAAGTTAGCTCGGCCTTACAGAAAGTAGCCTACCCGGGCGGCGGCATATACCGTAGTACTACTACCCCATCTACCCATCAATTATGATGCTCCTTAGTAAAGAGGAGATTATATAGATTATACAGTTACCTACCCTTGATAGTAGCGGTATTTTCACGGATCCATAAACAAATGGGGAGTGGGGTTTAGTACAATAGATCCAACTGAAGTGCACCGTATCTCTTGTAAACCATGTGTGAGAAAGGGGGGAGTATTCTTGACTACAATCTTGTACGATTTGTCTCCCTTGACTCACGCTGTAGTTAAAACTTCGCCTGATTTACCTAGCTTTGAGACAACGTGGTTTTCTTAATCACGGTTTGATTATTTTTCACTTGACATCCATAAGAATTTTACCTCGACTTCATTTTGTACCAAATTGAACATCCTGACCAATCAATACATTTAAAATATAGTGATCAGTTAACATCCATTTATTTATACAGTATTAAGTTAGTTATTAAAATATATTTCACGTAAAAAACCAGTGTCATTATCTTCGGGTGATTAAAAATAAAGAAAACCGATTATTTATTTATTTATTTATTTATTTATTTATTTATTTATTTATTTAAATATTTTTTATATCTTTTACGTAAAAGGCAATGTCATTATCTTCGGATGATTAAAAATAAAAGAAAACCGATTAAGGCTAATCGAATGTTATTTATTTATTTATTTATTTATTTAGTAATTTAGTTATTTAAATATATTTCACATAAAATTTAAAATGGCAGTGTCATTACACCGATTAAGCCCCATCGAACGTTAATATTTATTTATTTATTTATTTATTTATTTATTTATTTTATTTATTATTTTTTTTTTTGTCAAAACTGAATTGAGACAGATACTAGTAACTTTATGTGAAAATTAAGGGGAGCGTTGTCCTTATGTCGGAAGTAATAACGCGCATCTAATAAAGTGTTCGACATATGTAACAAGTGGTAACAAGTGGTTTCCTCATGAAGTCATCGATTTTAATCTTGTTTATCATCAACAAGTTTACTTTATATTGACAGTATGGAATTAAGATTTGATTAATTAACTAGAAATTTGCGTATCTATGTGACATTTGTTTCTAATTATTTGCATTTAAACTTGGCATATATTGGACATGGGCGGGAAAAGGTAAGCTTTTCTTATTATTATGATAGCGTAATAAATTATGTTATATTATCACAAATGAAATGTGATATAATTTATGTTGACGATATTATTTCGCAACACACACAGGGAGAGGGAGAGAGAGAGATTTAATAACCTGTTTCAGTCTCGGTTACTTATTTTTGTCTAGATAGCAATGCACATTGTATATCGGATTTTTGTCACCAGAACATCTGTAAATGACGTCACTCCTATTGAGTTAATCCCTTTTTTAGCCATACTTGATTGATAATAAACCCGATGGTGATACGAAGTTAAACATCATCATTGTATAATAAAATTACCTGTGATCATTTGATCATGTGTAATACATAATGTAACTGTTGCTCTTTTCATGATCAGACTTGTCAAGATAGGCATGCACATTGTGTAGACATCTTGTCACCAGATCATATGCCTATTAAATTAATTCCTATTTTAGCCATACTTAATTGATAATAAACTCGATGACGATACGAAGTTAAACATCATCATCATTATAATAATAATTATAATTAAATCACCTGTGACCATCTGATTATGTATAATAACTTTTGCTCGTTTCATGACCAGACTCAGTTATTTTTTGTCCAGATAGGCATGCACATTGTATATCGAATTTTGTCATCAGAACACTTGTGAATGACGTCACTTCCATTGAATATCAACTCCTTTTAAGCCGCACTTGATTAGAAAATGAAATAAGATGATGATACGATGTTAAACACTATTCCAATGATAACGTAATAATATTTGTAACTTGATCATGTGTAGCAATGACTCTTTCAGACTCAATTATTTTTCTTCGTTTAGGTATGTACTTCAACTGAATCTCTGCATTTGATTAAGAAATGATACGCAGTTAAACACCATTAATTGCATAATAACATTTGATCATGCGTAGTAATAACTCTCTCAGACTTAGTAACTTGTTTTTGTCTAGGTATAGCCATGTATGTACATGTAGTTATAATGACAAGTTAGATGAGTGCATTGCCCCCAGCATCAGTTACTAACCCCCCACAACCAGCCACATAATAAATTAAAATGTCCAACATCTAAAGAAGTCAGTAAAAATTTGTACTGATAAGTTTCAGGTAAAATAAGAAAAACTCGGTAGTTGTGTTAACATTGTGAACATATTATGGGGATTACTTTACAAAAACGTGTTGTTATTTTTGTGGGTTTTTCGAGATATTTCTGTGATGTTCAATAGGATTGGAATCTCTTTTAATTGAGAGGTCGTTATATTTTGTTTAATTCTTTCAAAATGTTGTCGTGTATTTCTTCTCGGAGAAAGTCTTCACGTGAGAAACATGGGTATGTATAATGAGAGAGAGAGAGTTATTTAAACAAAAACCTATTTCGAGAAAAATCTGACCAGAAGAGAGAAAGATAGTTACCAAAAAACAACAAAAGTTTTGTCCAAAATTTCTGACCAAGACCATCTAAAAAATAAAATTCTTGCCAGAAATTTCACACCGACGGACTAGAATATTTTTCTTTTCTGAAATTTCTGACCAAGCCGCGGGCTATAAGTAAAAGTCTTGTCCGAAATTTCTGGCCAAGGTGGAGTAAAAGTAAAAGTCTTGTCCGAAATTTCTGACCGAGGCAGTCTAAAAGTTAAAAGAGTTGTCCAAAATCTCTGTCCAAGACAGGCTAATGTTAAAAGTCTTGTCCAAAATCTCTGTCCAAGACAGTCTACAGTTAAAAGTCTTATCAGAAATTTCTGACCAAGGCAGACTAAAAGTCTTGTCCAAAAATTATGATCAAGATTAAAAAGTTGAAGATTGTTTGTCTCAGAATTTTTCGGACTTAGACACAGTATCTCAGCGGTTTGTAGACAGGGGTGAAAAAAATGTGTTATCACTACTGAGTGGATCATCCACATTCTATGTTAATTGTTGATTCTCCGAATGAAACCATGATTAACTAGAACTGCCTCTTGAGACCCAAATACCCCCTCCCACACCCAACATCGTTTTCCCTGCGACCTTGACCTTTCCTAAATGATCTTGAATCAAGGTCATGACACACCTTTGGGCCATGAAGATTATTCTTGTGAAGTTTTATGGCAGTCATTAAAAGCAATTATGAGATACAGTACAGGTCTGTCGAAAGTTTAACACTGAGCCAACAAGCTTGTTCTAAATCACCAGCTCATCTCGGTCCCTCGTTACCGACAGTACAGACCTGTTAAAAGTTTAACTTTAAGATAGCAAATTAAATTTGTACCGCTCATCTCTGCCCTACGTTAACAACAGCTCAACAGGTTTTTGACAGCTGTTATCTATCTCTTGATAGTTTTTCGGTCACTAACTATCCATTACTGGGCCACTCGGTTGCCGGGCTTACACTACTTTTTGTTAGCTAGGTGTTAAACTTTTGACAGGTCTGTACTGTATATCTCGACAGCTTCTCGCAAGCTGCTATCTGCCTCTTGTCAGCTTTTCGGTCAGTAACTACCAATATCTCGGCAGCCGAGCTTTAACGCCTTTTCGTTAACTCGGTGTTAAACTTTCGACAGGCCTGTACTGAAAGTTTAATTCACTAAAGTTTGAACTACAATGTAGACATGTTATATTTACATATGTACTTCAGAATAAGGATTATCTGTTTATAAAAAAGCCCATTAAACCGTCTCTAAATGGTTACATAACCTATGTATATAAATATCTTTGTTTTATATTAAAATACAAATACAAATAATTTTATTCAATACTATAATCAAACAACATAGACCTGTCCGCTTGACCTTTTATTTGATTTCACATTGAATATAGAGAACACGGGTGTTAATTTCGTCTAGTTCATGCGATACCATGCATCTTTTATGTACTAACTGGGAATCCTAACACTTCTCATATAATGATTGGATTGTCGTATTTGAACATACATAATAAAAAGGTCAAATGGACAGGTCAGTGTTGTTGCCTATACAAAGCCTATAAAATACCATTGGGTATACAATATAGTGTTCTCTATTGTAACATATAAAATATTAGTCATAAATGAATTTTCATTTATAGAAGCTAATTTGCGTTTTAGGAATGAAAAAATGGTATACCCTTTATAATAATTCCAGGAATTTAATCATCTTGGTTCTTTTTTATCTGCGACTGGTGAAGGATCTATAAGAAACGTTTTTGTCAGTACCAAAATTTATATTATATATCACTTCCTTATGAGGATAAAAAGATGGAGTTGTGAAATATAGAGATTTTTTTAGTTTGAAGTGAAATTGAAAATTTTACGATGTGTGCAAACTTTTTGAAATAATTATTGTGCAGTGCATTAGGTCACTTCGGAAGTTGAATGCCACTAGAAAAATATAAATATTTGTAAAACGTGGCTATACAATCTCTGAAAAACGAGGTTTTAGTAATAATGAATATGGTTTCATTTTTCTCTTTACAGCAGAGACAGATCATTTTATTCACCAAAAAGCATGTTTAAAAGACATCATTCCAAGTCCCAGAGGACGTGCAACAGGTACTCGTTCCACAGACTTCGACACGATCTAAAGAGGACATTATGGCACGCGTTTGATTCACTCAGTAATGACAGTGGGAATGTACACAAATCACAATTAAAGGTACGTGTAATTTTGAAGCAAACAAAAATTCTTGCCTCCACCAAGGTTCGAACCTGATACCTCTAGCCTGTGTTTTACCTGCGACAAAGATGGATTTTGATACTGCTGCTACATCAGTCCGCTCCTTACCTATATCTCGTCACATCGAATTTCTAGACCTGCTTTATATTTCTGGACATCTTTTCGATCACTGCCTATCCATATACTATATCTGTCACTCAGCAGTCGAATCTCGACTACTTTTCATCAACTAATGTTAACAATTTGACATGTATGTGCTGTACGGTATAGGTCTGTCTAAAATTTCACGATGAGCTAACGAAAAGGAGTCAACCTCGACTGTCGAGTGGCCAATATACATCAATAGCTATTGGCAGAAAAGCTGGCCAAAGATAGATAGCAACTGCCAAATATCTGCCGAAATATTACTGACAGACGTGATTATGATTCGATACTAAATGTGTAAAACTTTCGACATGTCTGTATATGTATATGTTTATTGTAAAGATTGATTGATTGGATGGGGTTTTACGTCCAAGTCAAGAATATTTCACTTATATCAAGACGTTACCAGCTATAGGTGAATTAGCAGAAATTTTTACCTTTACAGTAGCAATGTGCAAGGAGAGCTCTTAGACGTGTCACGCCTGTCGTTACACGAGGCATCGGTTTTTAAGATATCTTCCGACGGACCCCGTTGTTTCATTGCAAAACGTCGAGCGCTTGGCGAAAGAACAATCACTAGTTATTTTCAAGACTTGGTCAGACCCTACCCTGGTTCGAACCCACGACCTCCCTTCCACATACGAACTGCCAACTGAGCTTATGTATTGGTAACAATTTTAAGTTGGTTTTGCTCATACAAATTTGTCGTATACAATGATCATACAATGGACTTTAAACGTTTTTTATATTTGTCTTAAAGTGATTTATAGAGAAGCACTTGTGACTTGCGTGTTCTGAGCTTGGTAGCTCTGAGCATTGTCAAGTATATACTAGTCATTAGTGTGTTCTTTTTTTCATTTTGGGGATTGTCTCATAGCGGTACAGTACATGTCAGTCGGAAGTTAAACATTAAGCTAACACAATAAGGCCGACTCTTGTCATTTCAAGTTTGGCATCTGGGAAATTTCTGGAAAGCTTTTCGGTCGCTAGCCATCCATATCTCTACCGTTTGGTAGCAGATCATCGATTTTTTTTCACCAGCTTAATGACCACTATGGTGGCTCAGTTGGTAGAGCACTCTCTCCGTATGTGGGAGGACCTAGGTTCGAACCCCGGCAGGATCCGTCCAAGACTTAAAAATACTAGTAGGTAGTGACTATTCTTTCCGTAAGCATTGGTTATTTAGAAATAAAACTCACAGGGTCCTGATGAAGTGAAAACAGTTTGTTTCATATGTAGCTAGATTTAACCACTGTATCCCATGATCCATCACACCTTTCACAGACTATAGTAAGTAGCCGGAAGATAAACTTGTCATCATGTCGTTAATCTTGACCCTCTTCATGACGTCAGAAGTTGTTTGTGTATTTATTTTAAGATGTACTTGTAATCATCTGATAAACAACGTATTGTGCTGTGTCATGAATGAAACAAGCCTTAGTAACAAAAATAAAGATTGTATTGTATTAAAAACATGCGTCAAACTTTTTTTCAGAATTTGAGAAATTGGAGTTTGTTCTCACTGAATTTAAAAAATCATCAAAATCTAGTAACTAATACTTCGAAATCTTGCCTTATCTCGAGGTATTAACAACATTAAAGAATTTAAAGTGCGATATGGTGTCATACGTAGGTCCGTCAAATAAAGCTCCTTGGAAAGCTTTAACTAGTGTGCTGTATATTCCATATGGTACCACAGACCATTTTATAGGCCACTTGTTTTATCTTGGGATTAAGTGGAGTGGAGTGGTTGTCTTTTTAATTTGATATCTCATAGTCTCATGTCCTTTTCATTCTCGATTTTAGTTTCACACGTGACGGATGTAGCTAGCTAGACAAGATGTGATTACACTAACGGAGCACCATGTCTCTTTTCACTCGTGGAAATTCACGTGTTTTACATAGTTTTTTCAAACCATTTACTTCGCTTTTTTTTATTTTGATTTTAACATGGACCTTAGTTTTTTCACAAGTTCCCCATAAAACTGCAATATTGTACTTGAACTCAATATTGTGTGCGCAAATATTGGTACACATATAACCATTACTATAAATATATACTAGTATAACATAATGTTAGCGAAAAGCGGGCGAAAAAAATCTCAGTGCAATGGTATCAGCGAGTTTCAAACGTCTTTGAATAATATTTTACGTTATGTTTATGTGTAGTTGCCTACGAACATGCATTGATAATGTCCCAATATATAATTTGAATGGCCATGGTTTCACCCAACTTGCAAACTTTTTTTGACGTCCTGAATTACTTAATAGCTAAATAGAAGGCTCTTACACTTCCGGGATACCCGGTCTCACTTCTCTGATAGAGATACTGACTTACATTTTTTTTTAATTCCAGGTCTTGGCTTCTAGCATTGGTAGACCATTAGGCGTAGACAAATGTGAAGAGTTTTTGGATAAAAACGAATCCATTGATTTAGAATACCCAGAATTTTACGCCATTTTAGATGAAAAACTGTTCGAGCCATTGGCTAGATCGCCAGCAGAGACCGTGCAAATAGGTGATAACGACTTTGAGGAAGTCCACCATGTTTGTTGGACCCTTTGTTCTAGTAAAAGAATTTCCAGGCGGCTACCGGACTTAGACAAGTCACTATCAGACGACGTTCTATACAAATTATGGCGGATTTTTAACTTTCTGGCCGAAGGTGATGATTTGTATCAGCCGATATATCCTTTAAGAATGGACAAAGAAGAAGTGAAATTAATTGCACAGGCCTTTCTTTCTGCATCTGGTCAAATGAAAATGGACAATGTTGTAAAATCTATTGAAGATCATGGGAACTATTCTTTCATGCAGTTCCAGTCCTTGTTTGAAATGGACATTACCAAGGATTTGTCTGATAAAATCTTGCATGACGCCATTGATACTATATATGACGATTACATCAATGACACACTTATAAAGGTAGGTTACATTTTAGTAAAAATATTTTTATACGCACGTTTCTTGAAACAGGTATACAACGACAAGACGATCTCTGTCTGTCCGTAAAACTCTGCCCGGCTTACTCCCTTAGCACTATTGAATATTTATTTTTTCTTAACGCGGTATACATGATTATCCGGGTTGCCAGAAGAAGAGGTACCTCTAAGCACATTTTTCAGAGTTGTGCCCCCTTGGAAATTTTAGCCATGTTTTTGCGATCTTTACCAACAGTTTAATGGCATAACTGTAAACAGGTGTATTCTTTTTTAAGAACCTAAATTATTTTTAATTTTTAAATCAAACTTTAATGTTGCTGACTTAAAGTTTTCTTCGACGACTATAAGTTGAAATACGCAGTAACATATAGTGAAAAAGGCTTGTTTTACTTTATTGTCCATGGCGAGTCGAGTGACATAAAATATCTCTATGCAAAATCAAATAAAATGTTATCCTTTTCCCTTTGATTATTTTTTGTGTGCTCTTGATTGCACACGCTTTGCCAAGTACACGTACATCTTATTCAACTAAAATTTCCGTAATTCATTATCATTTATTTAAGTTTATGCAAAGACATTAAACAAACCGACACCACCCTGCTGTAATATTCATCTTTTTATCCTAAAATTATTTCAATCATTTTCCAGGGCATGATTAATAAACGTGGACATCAGGTCAAATCCTGGAAGGCCCGATGGATGGTTCTGACGGGTGGTGAACTTAGTTACTACACAGCATCAGATATGAAGGACATTAAAGGTTGTATCAAGTTTGACAATGATTGCAATGTAGAGGTGTGTATTGGTATAATTTACCTTATTTTCATATAATTGTTGTTTTTTTTAATTTATATTTTATATTGTGACGCTATTAAAGCTATTAAGTCAGGTAAATAGATAGACAGAAACTATTTCAAGTTTCAGAACGAGAATACAAGAATCCATTACGAGTATCCATGTAGGATAGGAATTTCTTACGGGAGGGGATTAACGTTTTAGACACGAAGGTCACATGTGAGATAGGTTTTTGTCATGCGATATTAAAAAAAAGAATCTACTTTTGTTTTAAGTGGGGCCAAAGAAAATAAATTATGAGAAAAAGAATCTCATTTCGAAGGTTGAGCTTGATTTGTCTTCACTACGTAGGTAGGAGTTGGTTCTTTTCTTCCATGTCCAATATTTTGCTGTTTAGCGAAAGTTTTGTGATGCAAATTATCCTAAAACTACAAAGAACGTTATACACCCATTCTCAGTAATAAGGCCCAAATAGTGTTATATTACAGTATAATGAATTGGCTTTGGAAAAGACCAAAGAATAAATGTACCAACAGAAACTACACATTATATCTACAATTATCAATCACAGTTTTCTAGTTAATCCATGTATTTGATTATTTTCCAATCTCATAAACCTTCAAAATGATACAAACGTTACTGTTACCGGGTAAGGTTTTTATGTTTTAAATCGTCAAATCTTCAATATTTGGAAAGTAACAAAAATTTAAAGAATTGCTTTTGTTAATGCTGCATTGTTGTCATATCTAAAACTGGTTTCTGATGACAATGCAAGCTATTGGTAAAATCTGGTGCCAAATAAAGATGTGTTACCAGCTGTATGATACAAACGTTACCACATATAAAACTGTCTCCATGGTTATCATATATTAATGTCATACTTACCAATGACGTGGGCAAATTGAAGCTTATCTTACGCATATTTAACGGAACAATAAAATTTTCAACTTAACAGTCGCTATTGGGCCTGAACGAGCATGACTCAAAATTGAATGGAAGGTTTTATTTTCATCAATACTTACGTTACGTCATTCATATGGTTAAATAATTTATCGAAGTCAAAATTAATATATTGTCAAACGAAGTACTTTGATATAATATTTAAAATATATCATCTTTATTCCGCACAAGTTCCTATTATTTAAACCACATATTGTAACAGTTGAAAAAAATACATACGTTACCGATACATACGTGATAACATCATTTGAAAATACACCTAAATCACGTCAAGTGACCACTATAATTTGTATAGTTCTAGATTTAAATTATAGAAGTGTGCATGTGAAGTTTTAACCACATCGATTGTTGTTAAAATAAAAAATTCTCAAGCAAAAGTGAAACAGTCGAAGGTGACCTCTTTGGATGGCAAGAATCCATTCAAAAAATTCAATTTGAAATAATACATCTGACTATATAGATAATAAACCTTGTCATTTCCATTAAACCCATGATGGTATGTCTACCCTTGACCCATAGTCTGGAATTCATTTTCCAAAAAATGATATATACGTTACTATAGGTAACGTATGTAATTAACACAAGTTACGTATGTATCAGTACTTTTATTTCAATTACAATGAAATAGTTAAGCAAACTGTCATTAGATACAACAAAAAACAAACACTTAAAGTTTCTAGTTTAGTTACGTGTAGAGAAATTAAACAATTTTTAGCTTTAAATTGGATTTTGAAACGATAGATGTCACTGGTCTAATTTATTTGGATAATTTTCTCATAGATTTGAATACAACATTGTTCATTTTAATATTTGTTATACATACAAATCAAATACCTGCAATTTCATAAATTCTGATTATGAAAGTGTAAATGCAGCGTAAAACAAAACTTCAATGGTCAAATGGGTGGTCAATATACATCCATATATCTGCAGACCCCCAGGTAACGTAAGTATTGTTATCTACGTCACTGGTCTGAATTACAAACACAGTTGCTGTTTTATGTTTCATGATGGATAAATCATGTCTTGAAATTCAGTTAAATTACAGAGATAAAGAAAATGGGATATGATCGGAGTTCTAAATTGAAGAGAAACTAAGAATTAAACTGAAAAAACAAACCTACTGTTCCATGTGTCCGAATCACAAATCCAGAAGCAAAATGAAAACTTTGAAACTGACAAGTTAAGTTAAACACATGAACTTTCAGAACAGATAGCCGCCAAGGAAGTTTTAGATAGTGGTAATGTCTCTTTGGAGAGGACTTATATAGGCAATGCCTGCTGTCCAATCCTTTTCAGCATTTTTTTTCTGAATAAAATATTGTTTAAATTAAATTTAAATTAATGTCTCTTTGGAACCAGCCCTGTTACGTCATTAACAACAGTGGTCATACTCTTCTTAGTTTTAGGTTACCTTCTATTTAAACTAGGGGTAAAAACTGTACAAGTTCTGACAAGAAGCTAAGAGGGAAGCTTAATGTAATGTATCTAAAGACGTTAAAATTTTAAAGGATAAATCATGAGAAAGAAATTTCAGATAGAAAACTTTCATATTAGAAAGGATAAAAGAGTTACATTTTCAAATGAGAAGTTAACATTATGAAAGCAAACAGAAAGTGATGTATCCATTATTGACTTGACACCCAACAAGCGAAGCTCAGCAAGAAAAAGTTCTTCTTGGTAACACCTTATTGATAAATATTAAATACATGTATAGTGAAAGAATCAACAACAAAATATGAGTGATTTTGAAAGACACGATATACATCTTATGTTTAGCAATAAAATTTTCCAACAATAATCGGTAATGGACCTAAACTGTGCATCATTGCTGGCTGATTTATTTCATATTGCAGCAGAATTTATGTAAAACCGTTTTTAACTTGAAGGATGACTGTAACAAAACCATTTAACTCCAAATATACTAGTATACAGATACATGATGTCTGGTATAGAATTTTATAATTCTAAATTCGAAGGCTTTTGTGAATGTCATCTATCTTAAGGATATTGAAATAAAAGATACAAATGATCCTTCATGTTCTGCTTCATATTGGGACTTGTACTTCAACTATGGCACCCACGTGGACTTTATAAAACGAAGCAAACTGCTTGATTACTAATACCAAAATACAATGGACATTGTTGATTTGTTCTCACTTTCCTGGTGAAAGTTCGTGCGTTTAACTTTATTTGCAAATTTTCAACGTTTGTTCTCTGCTTTGGGATTATGAAATTGGCATGGATCGGTATGAGAGACATTTTAAGTCACATGATTGATTAAAAGATAATTAGAAGAAAAAGAGATCGACTTTAAATAAATTGACTGGTATAGACAGTAAATGTTTGTAAAAGGCACATAGCATGTAAGATTTTTCAGTCTATCCTAAATTTAGAAACAGTGTAACCAATCGGGTGGAGAAAAAAGTTGTTAGAAATAAAGGATAAGTCCAGATTTCAGGTTTAAAAACCAAACATGTAAAGTACTACTGGAGAGAAAAATACAGACAGTGGTTCCTTTAAAGATATGACATTTTAATCAGCAGTTAAGACTTTCTCATTCCATTAGCATTGTTTTTTAGAATGTAACTCGGTATATTTTATTGAATTTCTTTAAAGGAGGACATGTCACTGAGTGAAGAAGTTTTAATCTCCAGAATGTAATTGTTACATACGTGACTAAACAGTTACATACGTTACTTACTTAATTAATTATTTTTGTCACTAGAAAAGTGAACATTTACATCGTGATAATTGATAATTTTAAAGGCTTTATATCTCTTGTTGTCTTAATAAAGAAATTGAAGACTTCATTGTAAACGATACCATGTACATAATCTTATTATCGGTTAAACTGTTACATACGTTACCGATAAATAATTTTTGTCATTTCGCTAGAAAAGTGAACATATCTACCAATATCATGTGTTCTATTGATAAGTTTTACAATTTTATTAAGGAAAACAAGAGTTAATAATTTGTAATATAATATAATTTAGCTGCCTTTATATTGACTCAAAGTCATCTAGAGGTGCTACATACGTTACCGAATACACTGTTTACTTAAGTGAAAATTATCTTGAAGAAAATAAGATTTGTACAGTTCTTTTGGTTAGCAATTTCATCAAGACATATTTGCATTTTGATTTGAGTGTTGATTAATGACTACCTGTTTGAAATTTTGTTTCTGTTACCTACTTGAGAATACAGAAATAAATTTATTGTATTTTTGCGTAAAAATACTTTAATTTCTGTAGACTACAAACATCGTCATTATCATTTCGATATGCCGAAGTGGTCTCAAGGCACATTTTTAAATAAATAACAATGTAACCTAATGTTCAAGCATAATAAACATATAAATACTACTACCTGGTAAGAATATGATGAACTTTAACTACGGTCACGTAAATATAAACTCATTTAAATACAAATGGTATGTATGTAACAATAAAGTGAAATTACAACCAAAATAATCAATTGGTGTTAATAATTTTGTTGTTTCTGAATCTTCTGATATGTCCAGTCTCTGAAAATACCAGAAGTTCATTGCTTGTAAGACTTTTATTTTTCATCATCTTGAAATAGTGAATTGGGCCTTATTACTGAGAATGGGTGTATATTGTTTGCATTTGCAACAAATAACTTCATAATCTTAATTCCTTACATGATGGGATTTTTCTATCTCACCCTAGGATTGAGACAAGCTACACGCGCTATGATGACACAATATCAGGCAGAAAAGATAATTCCAATCGAGTCGTCAGTTGTTATCTCAAACGAGAATCTTCAAATAACAAATAATAAACTCCTTGTCTTGCAAGAGTACATAATTTTGCAAGCGTCAAACATCCCTGTCACCGTAAGATACTTAACTTCCTGTTCTGAAAAAGTCACACCACTATCATCATGTTTGTAACGTTTTATCATAAATCTTGATTTAGGGTCTATTTTATGTCATCGTATTTTGTATTAACCTTGTTATCTGTTATAAATCAGCACGTCTAGTGTAATTTAAAAATGCACATTTAAAGGTTGAAAATTTGACCTTCATATCAAAGCCTGATGATAAAATACTTGTTATCTTATGTAACAGTTATTCTTTTTTATCAATACAGGAACTTTATGCAACAGCACTGCGTAATAACAAATTGTTGCAAGCGTAGGTTTATTAAAGCACCCAATATGTTTTGGCTGTCACCACAATATTGCTTGATGTCTGATGTATCCAAAATTATGTCTGGATATATTTGACATTACATAGCTACACTCCATTTTTGGTGTAGATTGCTAAACAGTAATGCTTACCTTTTCGTAACACTCGACCTTAGTTCCTTGTTAGAAGTTCGCGAATGAAGGCTTAAATAGTACCATGGTCATACAGTGTTTTTTTATATTTGATCAATTGATTAAACAATATTGTGGGTATAGAAAGACAAATTACATTATTCAAGGAAATTTTTAAAGTGCGGCTTCTGGATCACAAGGTTGATTGCAATATTGAAAAAAATATTAAAATACATGTACAACACAAGCCTTTATTTTTTGTGAATAATTCTCTTGCAATCGGACAATCTGCAAAACGTCTTGCTAATAACTTTTTTGCAACCAAAAATGCAACATATTGCAAAGATACTAAAATATTGAAGCGTTAAACGTCTAGGTCACCATAAGATACGGTACTAAACTTCCTGGGTATTTACACAGACACAATGTTATCATAATTGTAACGTTTTATCATAAACCTTGATTTATGGATTATTTTACATCATCATTTGTGTTTATATTAGCGTTCTTATCAGCTGTAAATCTACATGTCGAGTGTAATTTAAAAATGTACATTTAAAGGTCGGAGTATTTGGCCTTCACATCAGAGCTTGATGACAAATACCCGCTATCATCTATACTATAGTGTAACAACTTTTTTACACAGACACAATGTTATCATTATGTGTAACGTTTTATCATAAACTTTGATTTATGGTCTTTTTACATCATCATTTGTGTTTATATTAGCGTTCTTATCAGCTATAAATCTACATGTCAAGTGTAATTTAAACATGTACATTTAAAGGTCGGAGTATTTGGCCTTCACATCAGAGCTTGATGATAAATACCCGCTATCATCTATAGTGTAACAACTCTTCCGTTTTGTTTCATTTTTATTTATACTGGGACATTATACAATGTAACAAGCTGCTTAAAAACAAATGTTAATTTATTGTACGCCTGGGCTTATTTTAGACTTCAAAAATAAATATGGCCATAATCACAATATTGTTGATAAGTATGTTACATCTGTATGTAAAATTATCCTGAATACATTTGACCATTCGTAGTTCCATGCGTGTCCCTCTCAATTTCGTTCGATTTACGTGGCAATTGTGTTTAGCTAAATAGGAAGTACAAGTACCCTTTCGGATAGTCCGACTAATCAGCCCACTAAACCCCCATTTTAATTTTTTTGACTTTTTGGAGGTTTGTGGTCTGACAGCTTCCATTATTAAATTCTTGAAATTTCTGGCGAAAACGGCAGAAACGAAAACACGCGTCGATAACTTCCAGTATTTCCTTACCTCGCGCTTGCTGACAACATGGAACAATTCCTACAACATTACTCGACCGATCCATGCTTAACTTTTAATTAAATCCATCGATATCGGTAGAAATACAAGGTTTTCTGATGTCTCTTCAGCTCTCTCTGTCACTTTCGCATCGTGAAGACATTACTAATCTGCATTGACCAATCAGATCGCGTGTTGTATTTGGATGGTGAAACCCGCATTTCTATCTTTAGAAAGCACATGGCGATGTTTATTTACATGATAATTCACGTTATTAATAGTGTTTTACACTGTGATTTACATGACGTTTAAATACTTTACAAAAGTTAACATTAAAATGTATGCAAAACATTTAGAGATATAATTGTCAGATTATATGTAGACTTTCAAATGGAGTAGCGTCTTCTCTGTATATTTTGACATAAAATTTATATTCTTGACCCCTCTCATCTTTTTCTAGTATCTGGAAATATTATTCCAGTAATTTTGGAGTTTTTAGCATATCTATGTATATATATATGTTCATGCAAAATACAGTTAAAAATTAAACCCTATGACAAAATTTACAGTGTGGTCGGGATGAATACAAGAATTAATTTTAATGGACTTGATAACAAATACTCTTGTGTTGAACTTTATATATACAACTGGTTTAAAAAATTATAACTCTACGATCTACAAAATATAGGTAAAAACTTGACAGCATTTCAGGAGAACATGCAAGTTCCAGATATGATAGTAAATTAACCAATTCAGTGAGAACTTGATTCATTTAGATATAAACGAGAAAAATGATGGAAAATCTTCACTGGATTTAGTACACATGTCTTTACATGATATTTATTAAAATAAAATAACTAAAATAATATGTTATACGTATGAAAACACCATTAATAACGTGAATTACTCATGTAAATAAACATCGACATGTGCTTTCTAAAATAGAACTGCGGGTTTCACCATCCAAATACAACGCGCGATCTGATTGGTCAATGCAGATTAGTAATGTCTTCAAGATGCGAAAGTGACAGAGAGCTGAAGAGACATCAGAAAACCTTGTATTTCTACCGATATCGATGAATTTTAATTAAAAGTTAAGTATGGATCGGTAGAATAATGTTTTAGGAAGTGTTCAATGTTGTCAGCAAGAGCGAGGTAAGGAAATACTGGAAGTTATCGACGCGTGTTTTCGTTTCTGCCGTTTTCGCCAGAAATTTCAAGAATTTAATAATGGAAGCTGTCAGACCACAAACCTCCAAAAAGTCAAAAAATTAAAATGGGGGTTTAGTGGGCTGATTAGTCGGACTACCTTTCGGAGCCCCCGATCTCATAACCCTGGTGGAAGTTCATATGTTTAACATAAGTTGCCAGCTGTCAAAGTTTTTATTTTGTTTAAGGCCTTTTTGATTTGTGATTGATTTTAGATACATTTTGTTGTTTTGCTTCTCATTTCAACATTTGAATTATGTTTGGATTTGCACAATGTTTGGCCCTAGCACCAATTATTTGATATCAGCAGTATATTCACTTAATCAAAAACAAAACCTAAATGTGATAAATGACATATAACTATATCTTCACATGTTTGTGTATTTTGCAGTCTTTTGAATCCTCAATTTGTCTGCATAATAAAGATTGTGTACATATTGTAGTATCATAGCAACTACAACACTTCATTGGTCACATCTGTACTTGATAAATTTGATATAAACTGGAACAGTACAGTTTCAATCATTAGTAGTGCCATTTTTATCGTTAACCTCCACAGGATCTGTACAGAAACATACTAATCTATGTCCGAATCACAACTCAGAAGCAAAGTAAAAACTTTGAAACTGACAAGTAAGGTTAGACAAATGAACGTCCACCAGGGAAGTGAGGCCAGGTGCTCCGGGAAAGTAAACACCACCTGTGTAACAAGCTACACTCGCCACTTGTGTAATCAATTTTGGGTGAAAAGAACATGGAACTGTATCCAGGACAATCCTGGACACTGAGACAAACTTATCACAATATTGTGATGACGGCCATAGGCTTGTAATATCCCTTGTCAACAACTTATTTGTAAGCAGCATTGAGTATTATGTTCAAATCTTAATCTCAATCACTAACATACCGATCCATCCCCCCCCCCCCCCCACATATGAGTGCGCGGTTGCCTGAAGGATACGACGTCAGTCTACAAATCCAGGGTCTCTCACTGCTGTGAGTTCGAGCCTCGCTCAGACCACATATGGGAAAGTGAATTTTCCTTGCCATTAAACTTTATTAGTTTAACTGGTATCAGTATAATGTGACTGGGAGAGTGGTACGCTTGTCTGTAGCGTACTGATTCTGTGAACTAGCACCTTAAAGTTGCCCTCAGTGCAGGCTGGTACAAGGCAAACAATACAACACACTCACACTTCACATGTATACACGAACTTGTTCATAGAATAATCCATAGAGATTAATAGAATAGTTCTCGTCGCGAATAGCTGATAATTTCTGATTGAAAGCAACATTCAACAACAACAAGAACAAAATGAACACACATGGTTAAAATCTCAACCCAAATCATTAACCTTCCT
Source organism: Anadara kagoshimensis (assembly GCA_021292105.1). Classification (NCBI taxonomy): domain Eukaryota; kingdom Metazoa; phylum Mollusca; class Bivalvia; order Arcoida; family Arcidae; genus Anadara; species Anadara kagoshimensis. Next base: position 33,473,494 of record CM037874.1, on the reverse strand, counting down.
CTCTATGTTCAAATCCAAATCACTAACATACCGATCCATGTTAAAATCTAAATTCTAAAAGTAGATTAAAACTTTGAAAAGTAACCAATTAAGTAAAGCACGTAAAACCAGGGAAGTGAGACCGGGTGCTGTGGAATGGTTAACACACCCTGGCTAGCTAGCTACACCAACAAAGTCAATATATCCAAGAAATATTTAAAGACAAAGACATACTTTGTGAATCAAAGTAAATCTTTTGTTGTATCCCTATCATTTCTACCGGCATTCTAATGTTTTTATTATATGAACATCTCCAATCAAACAGGAGTTGTGAAGCTATTTTAATATTATTAATGGCTATGGTTCAACGAATATTTTTTATAATTTTGTTGTTTTTTTCTACTGTTTACTTACAATGCAAACCTTAGAACATTCAATGACTGTTACTTGAGAACAGAGTGGAGTAATGGTGTCAATATTCTCTCACTTATATTGAGGCGGTATGCTGAAGAAAGTACTGGGATCTACCTGAGTGTAATGCAAATCATCAAGGCTGTGATGGACAATGTGATTCGAAATGCGATTTAGAACCCTCGGACACCGCGACTCTCTATTTAAGAAACGTATACCATGATAACATGTTCTTTTATATTCTTGTTTAATTTAGTTGCTTATTGTTTTACAAGTATTTAGCTAACTGCAACGGTGGACTAAGTCATGAATAGATAATTCATTTTTCTTCATTAAATTACATTAGTCATATGTGACTGTTAGTTTTCCGTTGAACAAGAATTTCTTCCATTGCTATCTTCCCCTCCTAGCTTTTGATCAACCCGATCACATACAATAACTTCATGGTTTTATTTTGACTGAAAAAGTGTTCCTTACGCATCTTGCGAAAACAAAAGTCTTTTATTGTGTGATAAGTCTATTGTATCGAAAGATAAATCAAAGATTGCATTGCTCTGATTGGTAAAAATAAAGGTTGAAAATATCCGTAAATAGAAGAGCTTCTTGTTCAATGAAAAACTACCATTTGAATACAACGATTATTACATTTTGGTATAAAACAATACAAACGCAATTGTATTCAGCTAAAATAAAAACATTTTTATTTAATATTTCAGATACTTTCGGAGGAAGCAGGACATAAACCCAACAGATTTGTTTACACACTGGTTCAAAACCATACGAAATGAGTGCATCAGATATTAATACCAGGAACGAATGGGTTGCAGGTATGTCTATAATCAAACTTTCACCAGGGAAGTAAGACCGGGTGCTTCAGACTAATAAGGAATTCCTGTTTAGCTAGCTACACACGCCACGTGTGTAATCAAAATTTAAGATGATATGAAATATGGAAGTATGGGACGTTAAATATTCAAGATAATTTGGGATATAGAGGCTTCATACTTTATTATGATGACGGATACCAAGAACGTATGGATGGCATGTAAACCATCATATATACATTGTAAATACCAAGTCAGAATGGATGGTTTAGCATTTGCACAGCGTTCATTCATATTAATTTTGTATCAATGTTTAAATGTTTACAAAGGCTAATGCCCCCGTTTCAATTGCAATCATATATATCCATTACATGTATATAGTATTCATTTTTATTCTTTTATAGCTTTAAGAAGTGCTATTGAACATTGTGACGATGACAGTTTTCATTTCCATCAAAATGATTTTGTCCGGCGTCGGGAAAAACGAGAAGAACAAAGAAAACAAAAAGAAAAAGAAGAAAGATTGAAACAAGAAGAGGCAGAAAATATCAGACGTATGCAAGAGGAATTTGATCATGTGAGTGTTCGATAGCTATAATTAAATACTTAAATTTGTATCATATTATACCAGTGTTATATTAAAATACATGTATTAACTTCTAAGTAAATCTAAATAGATCGCTAAGCGACAAGGTAAGTATATGCCATTTTTGAAGACTTTTTGAACATTGCGTTATGAATTTGGTTAGGTAAATCTAATCAAAAACACAAGTCCTTGTTTCCTTCACAATCCAAGAAGCAAAGTAAAACTTTGCAAATTGACAAATTTAATTACTATGTGAACTTCCACAAAATATGTAAGGTCTGGCCCCGGTTTTACAGTCTTTCCTTAGCTTAGATTTTCCTTAACTTAAATTTAGCAAATTTTTGTTATTTTTTTAACTACAAGTGACTTTTTTTGTCAAACCTAATGCAGATGTTTTAATCTAAAAGTGATCTTAAAAATGACACCTTAAATTCCTGAATATTTTGACAATTAACAACATTATAAAAAATTAAAATTCTACAAGATTTCAGTTAAGGAATAATTTAGCTAAGGAATGATTGTTAAACCGGGGCCTTGTGCTCTGGAAATGTATCATCCCCTGATCAGCTAGCTACATCACCACATGTAAAATCAATATTGTAAATGAACAGAACATGGAACTGTGTCAATTCCAGTATGTCCAAGATAATTTTGGAGACGGACACACAATATCATCATCAACAATATTGTGATGATAGTCAAAAAGGTTCAGCAAATATAACTTTTATTAGGACAACAATGGCATCATCAGCCAATGCTCTAAAAAGAAAACAAACATGAATTGGTTCCTTTTTTATTATAATGAATCGTTTTCGAATCGGTATCGTTTGTAAATATCGTTTTGTCATTTGAAGCATTACCGATCAGATAAGCATATGCATAACCATTGGAAATGCATACAAAATGAATGTGCACTATGACTAAAGCCGTTTTGATTTTGCATCACTGGATGTTCGGCCGTGTCGGAATAATATCAGTAGTGCTCGGACCAAATTTGTAACAAATCCCCCCCCCCCCGATATTTTAAGATGTTGACATGAAAAAAAGGACCAAATATATTTTACCACATTTTATTTTATTTGTGTTACCATTTAAAAATGAAACGTAGTGATAGTTGTACGTTAATTTATTTCAGAAACACAGAGAAGATACACAGCGTCTTCAGGAACAAATGGAACAACTTGAAAGGGAACGGAAGGTTAGTGTTCATCATTTGAAATATCTCTTTTATAACAAGAGGCCCATGGGCCTTAACGCTCACCTGAAGAAGAGTACATATCTTATGCAGAGGTTCAATGGTCAATGACATTAATAAAGAGAATATCAACATTTTCAGCAGTAAGGGCCAATAATATGCAAGTATTTTTGCAAATTAATTATAATAATTATTATATAAGTATGCTATATATAACATATTTAAAGTCTAGCTACAATATATTATTTATAAACAGCTAAAACATCTGTATATTAAAATGTGCATTAGGCCAATGCCTACAATATTCCAATATACATGCCTATACAAAGAGTTTATAGTTTTTGAGATAATAACCATTTAAGTATTCGTTTGCATCTATGACCTTGACCTTTGAACCTATGACCTTCATTCATATATCAAAATGATTGTTGTGCAAATGCCTACAATATTCCAATGTACATGCCTATACAAAAAGTTTATAGTTTTTTAGATAACCATTTAAATATTCGTTTGCAGCTATGACCTTGACCTTTGAACCTATGACCTTCATTCATATATCAAAATGATCGTTAGGCCAATACATACCTTATTCCAATATACATGCCTATACAAAAAGTTTATAGTTTTTGAGATAATTAACCATTTAAGTATTCATTTGCATCTATAACCTTGACCTTTAAACCTATGACCTTCATTCATATATCAAAATGATCGTTAGGCCAATACATACCTTATTCCAATATACATGCCTATACAAAAAGTTTATAGTTTTTGAGATAATTAACCATTTAAGTATTCATTTGCATCTATGACCTTGACCTTTGAACCTATGACCTTCATTCATATATCAAAATGATCGATAGGCCAATACCTACAATATTCTAATATACATGCCTATACAAAAAGTTTATAGTTTTTGAGATAATTAACCATTTAAGTATATTAGTTTGCATCTATGACCTTGACCTTTGAACCTATGAACTTCATTCATATATCAAAATGATTGTTGTGCAAATGCCTACAATATTCTAATATACATGCCTATACAAAAAGTTTATAGTTTTTGAGATAATTAACCATTTAAATATTCGTTCGCAGCTATGACCTTGACCTTTGAACCTATGACCTTCATTCATATATCAAAATGATCGTTAGGCCAATACCTACAATATTCCAATATACATGCCTATACAAAAAGTTTATAGTTTTTGAGATAATTAACCATTTAAGTATTCGTTCAATTCTATGACCTTGACCTTTGAACCTATGACCTTCATTCATATATCAAAATGATCATTAGGCCAATACCTACAATATTCCAATATACATGCCTATACAAAAAGTTTATAGTTTTTGAGATAATTAACCATTTAAGTATTCGTTCGCGTCTATGACCTTGACCTTTGAACCTATGACCTTTATCTATATATCAAAATTATCGTTAGGCCAATACCTACAATATTCCAATATACATGCCTATACAAAAAGTTTATAGTTTTTGAGATAATTAACTATTTTGGTATTCTTGGACATCTGTGACCTTGACCTTTGAACCCATGACCCTGATCTATGTATCAAAATGATCGTCATGTCAATACCTACAAATAACTGAAAATCCTACGCCATTTTCACGAGAAATGTTAAAAAAATAGCATCTTTTATCAAAGGTCAAAAACTGGGACATGACCTTGACCTTCGACCTTGACATCAATTGGAAGAAAATTGCAAGACAAGATATACAGTGAAAACTCCATACAATTATCTTCAGCCGTTATGAAGTTATAACAATAAATGTCTCATTTTAAAAATTACGTAATTTTACGCAAAAAACGCGTAACCTATTTCTCGTCTAATTTTCATGAAAAACACAATTTTAATGTTCCCAGGTATGCTGAATCCAAATATCCAATCAAAATTTGTCTGCACCTTTTGGTTTCAGAGAAGAAGATTTTTTTGTCTTTTTGCTATTTTTAGTAACAGCGGCCATCTTGTTGGGCTTGGCCAAACCCCGAACACAATTTTGAAAGGCTGTTACCCAGGCATGATAATCACTAAGTTTCATCAAATATGGCCCAGTAGTTTTGGAGGAGAAGATTAAAATGTAAAGTTTACACACGACGGACGACGCACGACGGACGACGGACGGTGATAGATTGCAATAGCTCATCTGAGCCTTTGGCTCAGGTGAGCTAAAAATTAGTCTGTCCTTAACATGCGATCATAAGCGTTTAATATTTAAGTATTGTGTTACATTAATTTTGAAAGTGCTAGAAAATATGGATAAATATCGAATAAGCAATACAATCAACCACAAACACGCCGATCCATGTTCAACTTACAAACATGTAAATCAAAGAAAAAACTTTGTAAACTTTGGCAAATTTAATAAAACATGTGAACTTTCACTAGGGAAGCGAGACTTGTTGCTGCTGAAGAGTAGGCACCTCATGATCATGCTTAAATAGCTACACCCATAAGCGCCACATGTGAAATTAAAATGGGGAAAGAAAGGAAAATAGGTAAAATAATTTCTGATACAGGGTTATCATGCATATCAACAATGCTGTGATGGCAGTTATAAAACTTCCTTTGGCTTTGAAGAGCCAGGCTTGCATGAGTCACCAATCTATTTTAAGCAGTTTGCGTCATGATATAAAGTCCAATAGTGGGAACAGGCGCTACCATGGCGTGTTAACTGTGACACAAATACACTTCAATCAGAATATATAGAAATAGATATTAGTAGTTGATAATAGAAAAATTGAAGTCATCACGTTTGTCATACAGCTTCAAAAACAACATTTTATGTGTATTATTACAATCAAAACTAGTGTTACAAATTACTGAGGTGATTTTATATAATGTGTTTAGGAGAGAGAAGCCCTTGAGGCCAAGTTAAGAGAAGGCGCCGCATTAAGAGAATTAGATCAACAGAGACTACGCGAGCTGGAAGCAATGAAGGAAGAATTGGAGAGGTTATTGGAAGAAGAAAGACAAGCTAAGAGAGATGAAGAAATAGTTAGATCAGTGCAGGCTAGGTACTAATTTATACATACACAATGAAATATAAATAAAATGTGTATAGATGAAGATCAATGTCATAACTTCACAACAATACAATAGTTAATCACCCATGGTCAAAATTTCACAATGACAAAAACGACAGTTACGGTTTATAATATGTTGAAATTCTGTTTTAAAATAATCAGCTTAATGACGATGGGTGAAGACTAGTTAAGAAGATAAAATTTTCTTCACAATACCTTAGCAAGGTTTGTAAATGGTTGAAAGTTTTCAGCCCAACTAATTACTAAGCAAAACAAAGTTGAATCATTTGTTCATGTCATTCAGGCTGTGATCAAATATAAACATATCATTTCAAGTCTGCATCATAAACCAAAGCAAAGTGAAAATTTTGAGAACTGTGAGCTTCTACAAGGAATGTGAGGTCAGGTGCTCTGGACGGTTAGGATTCATGTAAGTTTTATATACACACAAATATGCATATAATTTTGTCTTATTTTAATCAAAGGATACTTGAGGAAGAAACAGAGAAAAGAGAAGAGTTAGAGAAACTAAAAGAACAGCAAGAGGAATTGCTGAAAATGGAAAGACAAAAACGTGAAGGACTTGAGGGTCAAAAGGAACAGCAAGAAAGTTTACTGCAACAGGCTCGAGATAGACTACAAGAATTGGAAAATAAGAGAAAAGAAGCCGATGAGAAACTACAGGTCCGTTATATTATTCTGACGTTCATAAATTACTATACGAATTTATATTTCCCATGCATTTACTCCGGAAGAGTAAGTGCTTCCTGACTTCCTGTTTAGCTAGCTACATCCATCCGCTTTGTGTGTATTCAAAATGTAGAATAAAAGGGATATTGACCTATGGGGCGTCTTATATGTCCATATACATCTAGGGTAATTTTAAAAAACAAAACCAAACAAACTTATAAACAATATGGTGAGGGAGATCATATATCGTTTAAGGGCCTTGAAACGCTTAGAACTGCAATAATCCTGAGTCAACAATTTATTTGTTAGCAGTTTGCTTGGTTGTATAAAGTTCACGGAGTGGGAACAAGCTCTAATTAGCTAATGAATCGTAATAATTACCTTTTACAATTTCAAAATTAATATTAATGTAATTCCGTCTAATACGTTTTATTAATGACAGAGTCAGGTTTTATTTCAAACATTGTTTTTTTTGGCTTTTGCATCTGATATGTAAATATTTCATCTGCAATTTTATATACAATATTTTTGTGTTTTACAACGCCTGTTATATCTTGTTTAAAAGTTAATACAAAGGACCAGTGTAGGAAGACCAGTCGACGATTGACTGTCACATGACAAAGCCCCAAACCAAAGTTGGCAAATTATAAAATGACTTTTTAAATTATGATATTTATACAATTGGTTTTATTTGCTCTAAATTCTTATTCTCAACAGGAAGCCCATATAAAGCTACAAGATGCTGAAAAGGAGCGAATAAAGTTGCAAGACAAGGTAAAGTTGTGGAAAACTCCAAATATCGGACTTGCACGACCGATACAGCCAAAAGTAGACCCACTTATTACACATAGGGGTAAAGGTGCTTTTTGTAATGGAGACTTTGTTAAGCATCAGGACATTGTTGAAGAAAATTCCAGCGATTCAAAGGAAGGTCTAAATATTGTACAGTCAGTTAAACCCACTTCTGACGACCCACCGTCACAGTCAGTAGATAACGAAAGAATATGTGCCGACAAAGATCCTAGTGAAAGTGAAAGTCAACAATCAAAAACCACAGAACATAAAAACGAAACAATTTTTTCTGAGAACACAAATGAAAACAATAGTGTAACAAATGGACACAGTGACAGCAAAACGAATGCTAAAAATAGTGACAATATTGAAAGTGGACATGGCGAAGAAACCAAGACGGATACCGAAAAAAGCGACATTGTTGATAGTGGACACGGCGAAGACAAAACGGATACTGAAAATAGTGACAACGTTGAAAGTGGTGAACAAAGACTGTCACAAAACAGAGATAACGAATCTGAAGAAAACGTAAATAGACTTTCTGGAGATAAGAACCTTTATGAAAATGTTAAACCTGGTATGGAATCCGATTCCATAGAAAATAAGGAAAATCTGGAATCCATTGAGACAACGAATATCAGCGCAAATGACAAAGAAAACGTGAATAGACAGTCAGGAGAAAGACATTTGTATGAGAATGTAAAATCCGATTCGATAGAAAATGGTGAAAATGTGGACACAGTTGACACGCCAAACATAACTGCATATGATAATATGATTTACGAAAGTGTTGAACTTAAGATAGTTGAACCTGGTGATTAAATTTGAATTGGCTGGTCAATTTTCTTAATTACAGTGCAGATCTAGACATGTGAAAAGTTTCTCATAGGGCTAACGGAAAGGAGTCGAAGCTCGACTACCGACTGGCCGATAAATGAATAGCTAGTTGCCGCAAAGCTGCTACCAAAATGGGAATAGCAGGTGCTAAAACGCTGTCGAGACACAGCTAACGAGTGTTTGAGATCAACTGCTGATTCGTCACGAATTCGTTAGCTTTGTGTGAAACTTTTGACTGGTCTGAAATGTATTTAATTAATATGACACTTCATCTGATGACATTCATTCTGAGTGTGAAAAATTGAATGTAATTTCCAAATTTACTAAATTGATAGGTGGCATAATTAGCTTATTACAAAAGTGTTTAGGGGTTCATTGTTGTTTTTATGCTTTGAACATACCATGGTATACCGTGATATTTGTGTATGAAAAAGGAAAATTTCTCAATCATGTGACGTAGTGTTGCTAAATCATTGATTATTATATATATATATATATATATATATATATATAGAGAGAGAGAGAGAGAGAGAGAGAGAGAGAGAGAGAGAGAGATTTGGATATAATGATTGCACATTTGAAAAAAAATTGAATGTAGTCTTCTAATTTATGAAATTTATTGGCAGCTGTACTTGTAAGGCTTTGTGTGGATTAGCTGTAGCTTATGGTAGCTTAGTATAAAAGCGTTTTATTGTTGTATTTGGATATTTTGATATACTGAACATGTTTGTCATTGATGTATAAGAAAAATTAAGCGAATGTAAATTATTGATTTATTGTTTATGGAACATGGTTGTCGTTTCCAAAGAAAGTTGCTAATATGTATTGTTAATTACCATTGTATGTATTATTGATTCAAAACCGCCGGTTCTAAATTTCATTCTGATTAACATGTAATGTGATTTTATTTGTGTGCCCAATCAAATATGTCATTGATAAGCGTATACAATAAATGCATTAAGATTATGCTCATTTATGGCCTTTTCTGTTTTTACTATTGACACACTTCTACCAGACAACTCGCCTCAAAGTCGTAATGAATTACATATTATTAACAGGTTTAATTTAACAGCATTTAAAATTTTATTCATGTAAGATTAAGGGACTTTGTACAACGAAGCAGGCTGCTTGCAAATAAATTGTTCACTCGGGGATTTTGCTAGTCTAGGCTTATCAAGGCCCTCCAAATGTTTTATGGCTGTCATCACAGTATTGTTGATAAGTTTGTTGTCTCTGTGTCAAGGATTGTCCTAGATATATTTGACGTCCCATAGTTCCATGTTCCTTTCACACTATTTTGATTACACACGTGACGGGTGTAGCTAGCTAAACAGGAGGTGTCTATCCTTCCGGAGCACCCGGCCTCACTTTCCTGGTGGAAGTTCACGTTTCTAACCTGACTTGTCAGTTCCCAAGTTTTTACTTTGCTTCTGAATTGTGATTCGGATATGAATTAGTATGTTTGTTTTTGATTAACATCAGAGATTAGTTCATTATTTATTCTTCATTCACTAAGTCAAGTATAAAGACTTTTCAAGTAATATTAACACCAGAGATTGGGTTCTATTATTCATTTATTAATATTATTCATCATCCATTAAGTCAAATTTATATCAATAAGCTCAGGGATTATTCTTCCATGTTATACCAGTGTTAATTTTACAGCACTAGACGGCCGTTTCGGAATACAATTCCTAATAAATAGTGTTTGCAATTGGAACAATTATTTTTAAGACGTTGAAAAGATACCCGAAGGACAAAAATATATTTTACCAAATTTAGCCAAGGAAATGCTTTGCATGGCGAGTATATCTTATTTTTGGGGATTTTCAAATTTTATTTAGTAGCAAATTTAGACAATAGTATATTTCTGACAATAATACACAATTATTGCCTACTGGGTTTATGATTTCCCCGGAAAAAGTCCACCAACAGAAATTATACAAAAAGCCTTCATTGAAATGAATGAGGCAAACAGTACACGCGTTACAAAACAAAAAAAATACTATATAAATAGCCAGAAAATAAGAAGAACAGGGCAAAAGGAATCGTAGAGATAATTCAAAATTTTATGCTAAGGCGAAAATTGAAATATTGGAGAGAAACTTCAAGCAACCTGAAAATCACAGGTGAGCACTTGCGCTTCGTCAATTTGTTTCAATGTTTAAACAGTGTATTGGTAGTATTAGATACAGTTAACTATTTCACATAACTCAGCATTGCTAAGGCGTGATGTATTTGTCTCTCGAAAAAAATGCTTTAGTTTAGATGCAGTTAACTCTTTCACATACGAAGCGAGCACTCTACCAACAGAGCTACCATAGTGATTTGACAGTTTAGCATTTCGCCATTTTAAAATAACTTAGCATTGCTGAGGCGTGGGGTATAAATTTGTCCCTCGAAAAACTGCTTTAGTTTAGATGCAGTTAACTATTTCACATACGAAGCGAGCATTCTACCAACAGAGCTACCATAGTGATTTGACAGTTTAGCATTTCGCCTCTTTAAAATAGCTCAACATTGCTGAGGCGTGGGGTATCAAGTTCTCTCGCGAAACTGCTTCAGTTTGTAATTCTTCACGAAGATCACGTTGTGTCTTATTATGTGTGTTAAATCAGTCTTGGCTAAATCCATATTACTGATAAGGTTCTAACATTAATCGGTATTTCATTGGAGTTTAATCAAAATAACAAAACAAATTAAAACCAAATTTATCCAAATATCTACCGATAAATGTTATGTGTTGCATTTTGTAATACTTTGTATCGTAAAAAAATCAAATAAACATATGACATAGAGATAATTAAAATACTATGTGTGATGAAAATAAACTGTGAATACTGTAGCAGGGGCGTAGCTGGGTCCGAGATATCATGTAGGCACAAACACGTGATGCGCAAACCGCCGATGGGGGGAGGGTGTGGGGGGGGGTTGGGGGGGGGCGTCGGCTCCCTCGGAAATTTTAAAATATTTAATCAAAAAACATCGGAGTGTTTCAATGCCTATATTACACATTATGCTGTGAAAACTTCATACTGAAATCGTCAAATGAAAGAGAAATTTTGACTTTATTTCAGTAGATTGCTGTCAAAGTCAAATGAGATTTTATAGCAGGGTGTTTCTCTGGTTTGTGTTTTTTAAAAATCTTAGTTTCTCGTCATAGTCTATGGTAAATGCGGTAGCTCGGTTGGTTTAATGCTCGCTTCGTATGTGGAATGTCGGGGTTCCAATACTGGCCAGGCAGACCAAAGACTTGAAAAGTCGTAGTCTTTAGCAATTAGAAATGAAAGTCACGGATCCTTTGGACGTGATCTATAAAAGCCGATGCCATTGGCATGGTAGGCGACACATTAAAAACACTCACTAGACATTATCCTACACGCACTAGTTCTAAACTAATTAAATTTATTTTAATTCTTAATACATTAATATCTTTGTCAAAATAATGTGTAAAGTGTAGGCACGTGCCCTTAATTAAGGCAGTTACGCCCCTGTGTAGAAAGTTTCTACTAGAAACACATTATAATCACCAGGTTTTTTTTTTTTTTTTTTTTTTTCTTTTGGACATATTTCCAGGCTATAATTTTCAATTTCGATTTGGTGGGTCACCACTGTTGCTAGCTAAACAGGAGGTGCTTGCCCTTATGGCTGAGCACGCGGTCGTTTTTTTACAAAGTTTTCATTTTGTTTATGGATTGCGGTTTGGACATGGATTGATATATTCGTTTATGCCGAAAGATTACTTGAACAGTTAGACCTACCTCAGAATGCGCTGTACTTCTACAGGTGACATTAGTCACTTTTGACGATTATGTAACGTGTGGTGCTGGTCGTAAGAGTAGTAGAGAAAATAGGAAAGTTAGAACTTGAACAGGTTTAAAGAAGAAAGATGGATAAAAGATAGAATTCCAGTTGTGTATTTCGCCCCTTCAGCTCAAGCCTCTCCGGTTACGATGGCCGCGGCCGGTACAGCCTTGAGCCCGAATCACTGGTAGCTACTTACATAAACTTGGGGACTTAAATCCCCGCTTGAAGATACTAAGTCAGGGGATTCTGCAATATGAACAGATAGACTTTGGAACAGAGGTGGGTTTTCATTAAATTTGAATTTAACGAGTTGTCAACCTTCACTGAAATATGCCTCAGAAATTAGACAAATTATCTCGCTAGAATAAAAAAAATACGAAAGATAAAAACAACTTATCATGACTTTTAGTAATCTTTTAATATTAAATGGGTATGCTATCTTACAGTGATGTAAGGAACTGTTAGTGTAAGGGTTTTAACTATTAGTAGAGTGTTAACCAGTTATATGGCGGATGTGACGGTGCTCCAGAGATTAAAGGAAACTACAACAAGTAAACACGTAAGTACCTTTTACCGATATATCATTTAATTTCATTTAAATAATCGATGTAAAGTTTGTAATTTAAACTTTGTTTTTAATTATGATAGATTATTTGTATTCTTATAGGCCTATTTGAGTTTTGTTCAAATAAATGAAAAAATCCACTCCTGTGCAAAAAGTATCATGCAGAGTTTTCTCCCTTTGTACGAAATCTTCCGGTTACAGCGAAACAGGAAGAAAACATTTTTGTCATTTTCGAAGGTACTTTTCAGAAATCCATGATAGCAAGGGTATTTATGAAGCCATAGACTACGTTGGAAAGAGAAAATACATGTTGTAAATTCAATTAATACAAAATTGTTCTAGGATAATTGCTATTTAACATAATGTCATGAGGCACAAGACTTGGACAGTTGGACTTCAACTTGGAGGAAACGGTTATCACGTGCTTGTGTTTTTGGCTTGTTGTTTGGGCTTCGTGTTGGGTTCGGAACCACCATATCAGGTAAACGAAACAGGAAAATATACTTATTACATTGAAAACCATGACATATATGCCCTGTGTTATTATTGTCCAGAGACTGCCTTCAGATCTGACGAAGATGCCGTGATACAAGACACTCGATGTATAAGTCAAAACTTCGATAGACTTGATCCCGAAGAAAAAAAGAATAATTGGTACCCGTATTGTAACAAAGGGTTGGTACCCAGTTGTAAAAATCCGCCACAAATTCGAAATGGTAACCTGACAAAAATTACTGGTTTCCCTGGATATTCTGTGTATTCAAAATGGCAGGTCATTTGTCACAATGGATATCGAGTAAAACCTGGAATACAGGCACTGTATAGGTGTGCAGAAGATAGGAACTGGTCCTCAAAAATATATGTCTTATCGACAGAGGTATGCATTCCGGAGATATGTTTGCCATTACCAGAGATACTGAATGGTACTTGGCACTGTAATCACACTCAAAAACCAGTTCCAGTGGGAGGAGCCTGTCACCTTCGCTGTGCTAAAGGATTTCTTTCAAATACAAACAGTACTCGCTTTTGTAATAATGATCTGAAATGGGAAGGAACAAACAATACTCTCTCTGACTTCTACTGTAATAGACTGGATCCTGTAAGTGTATCAGAGAAACCCAATGACCAACCAATCGCCATCATTGTAGGCGGAGTAATAATACCTTTTCTGTGTGTTCTGGCTGGTGCTCTTTTTTTAGTATATATCAAGGTAATTCGCAATAAACGTTCCACAGGTATGTCTATTTATCATGTTGAATCAGACTCTGAAAGTATTGAAATGACAGATTGTACAAGTAAATTATGTAGTGAAGGAAGATCAGATTCAGGTACAACAAAAACATGTTCTCTTTCTTCAGAACATGAAAAACAAAATAAAAATGGAAGCGTTTCTTGTCAGAAAAACACAAAGTCAATAAATTCAAACAATACGAAATCCAAGACTAAATATAAAACTTTAACTCAGTTTATGACAAGTAAAAGTCAGCAGAACAATGTAAAGTATGACGAGGAAGAAAATGTAAAATCAGAAACGTGTGTATCAGGTGTTCCAGAGGCATTGCGTGACAAAATACAGAACTGTGTAATATATCGCAGAGAATTAATTGAAAAAGAAGAAACTTGTGTACCAAGTGTCCCCGAATCATTGCATGCCAAAGCAGAGAACAATGTAAAATATGACGAGAAAGAAAATGAAAAAGCAGAAAAATGTGTGTTAAGTATCTCTGACGCATTGGATGACAAGAAATTGAATGATTTTTTTAGGAGAACATGTAAAATATTTGATGGGTTGGATGAATGGCCAGGATTAGTTAAAACTGTATTAAACGTTGATGAGTACACTATTAAAAGTGTGGAAAAACACAGAAAAGGAGATCCTGAAGATGGCTTCACTAATTATTTTATCCATGGTGAATTCAAAAGCCAAAATACCAAATTGGGACATATATTGAACTATATTGATAAGGCTTTCAAAACTCCCAAGCATAAGAATGATGCTATGAGGCTTTTCAAGGAATATCACATGGATTGTGAATTTTGTTGTAGTATCTATTCTTGATAAGACAGTTTATAATTAGTGTAACTAGAAGCTCATTTATAATACTGAATCACCCATCAGCGATATATCGGCAGAGCGTTTACAAGGGTGGAAGAGTCTATATAATGTTATTAGGGATCGTATAAAAAAGCGGTTTTGACAAATGAAAAAATGTATATGCATATGTTACAGTAACACAGTATTAACACCTATTTGTGTAAAATAGACTTGCCTGTGTTTATTATAAACACTCTGCCAAAATATCGCTGACAGACTATGTATTAGTGTAGGCAAACAATATTGACCTGTCTGCTTGACCTTTCCCTTTGGACTATATTTATACCCCATTCATATGAAATTTAGGTAGAGGGGGGTATAGGAATCTCGTTCCATCTGCATTTTCATCCCAGTAACCCGTCCTTACAATATCTTCCATGCCTATTGACGAATTTTGATCAAATTCAGGGGTTCAAAATTCCCTGGGTCCGAGGTCCGGGACCTATTGATTTTACCTTGGGACCATTAATATTTAAATTGTAAAAGTCCGCTGAACCTGCCATTTTTACCAGAATAATTCTACTTTTTCAATATAATTACATAATTGCACATGGATCTTTCAATGTTGATATTGGACTTTCAGAACTTTATGTGGGACCTGCCAAAAATAAAGACAAAAGGTCCTGGACCTTCCATTACAAAACATAATTTTGAACCCCTGCAAATTTGACACAAATGAAACAATTGTCATGTGCCATGTACCAAGTTTAGTTCCCTCCATCTTGGCAATTGTTGAGGAGGGGTGATATTTGTCTTCCAAGATACAGCTCTAGTTTGTATAGGGGTATCCATGTTTACCTTATACATGATTGACAGTTAAGAAATACACGAACTGCTATGTTTTCGTTCTTGGTAGCCAAAATCACCATCCGTTTATAAAGTCACCTATTTTAGCAAATTTGTGAAAAATACTTTAAGAAGGACTATACTTTCACAAATTTTAGAAAAAATTTAGCTACCAGTACTTATAATTTAAAATTTGCAGAAAACTGAAAACTACACAAACTCATACATGTTGCACACCTGTAATAACCAACTTTATGTATACTACATGTATCTTAACCACTTGGCAACAAACTCTACCTATGGATAGGTTTGAACCATTCCCACAATGTAGACCAAATAAAACACTTGTTGTGTTCTCTCTATACATACATGTACTAGTGTATAGTAACAGGGTTCGTACAGATATTTGGACTCCAAATTTAAGAACTTTTTAGGGTCTTATTTGCAAATTTAAGGCCTAACCAGAGGGATAACTTTAGCAAAAAATATTATTTATTTATATCAGTCTTTTTGCAACCACTAACTATTGAAATACAGGCACCCAACCGGCTAAATTCAAGGGCCTTTTAGGGCCTTCAGGATAAATTCAAGGGCTTTTTAGGGTAAGACTCGTTTTTAGGGTCTCTTTAGGGCAAACCTCAAAATTTAAGGACTTCAAGGCTTGTACGAACCCTGAATAAACACTTTAAAGGTCAAGACGACAGGTCATTGTTGTTTGCCTATACATACCCGGTACTTCTGAGGTCTAGTTGTTCAAAGCTCTTTTAGCCTAACCACTTGGTCAGTGAAATTTTGTATCTTGCATACAAGGAAATATTTTTTTTAATTTCTGTTCAAAAATAAATGCATACCATTGACATTATCAACAGAAGTGGTTTATGTGAAATATGTCAAAACTATGTCAATAAATATTTTTAATTTTTATTTTGGTAACATTTGGATATTTCAATTACCGGTAAATCAACACCTGTTTGGTTAAAGGTGACAGAGCTTTAAACAGTTGGGCCCTGGTGTTATTTTTGTCATTGGTTAATTACAGTATTGAAATAGTGCCATTATTTGTCTCAAATCAAACCCAGGTATTCTGTGAGTTAATTCAGACAAAAACCCAGGTATTCTGTGAGTCAATTCAGACACAAACCCAGGTATTCTGCGAGTTAATTCAGACACAAACCCAGGTATTCTGTGAATTAAGACACAACTTTATCTTTGTTTGTCTGTCATTTACTGATTAAAGATACAAGAATACTAACCATTTTTATTGCTGCAGGAAAACTTATTTTAAGCAGTGTTCAATTTTAAAGGGCCTTTTGTGTCATTATCCCCAAATGATAATATTGTCCCCGAATAAGGTACCGGTACTATCTATGGTCCAACATCGGCCCATCATTTTAGTCTTTCTGGAGTTTTAAATATCCCAAAGCAAGAGTTTTCACATATCAAAACTTATTGAAGATAAGATACCTTGGTTTTCCAAAGATCTCATAAAAATTCTTAAGGATGTTGTAGTCTGTATATTAAAACTTTCAGAATTGATAAAAATCTGTATTAAAAGAAATGTTGGCCTGTTTGAAAGATTGCAGCTAAAATTCATCAAATGCCAAATTGAAAATTGTTATTTGAGAGTTCACTCCTGACACCTTAAGTTCATACATTGTCATAATATAACATTTCACAATGATGACCCCTAGCTATTTCAAGCATGTCATATAAATATAGTTTGCTGTATGTTTAAGAATGTAAAAAGCAGAAGATGGTAAATATTATAATGTAACATAAAATACTGGTTAACATGAAAAATTTCCCTCCCCATGATGCCAGGAATCAGACCTGGGTCACCCATTTATAAAGTAGTCGCTCTACCTTTTCACCTAAAAGGTACCCATAGGTGAGACAGTAGTACCTGTATGTCTTAACTGTACATAGTACATACTTTATCATGTAGCTATAAAGTCAAAATATATATATAAATAATAAAATAATAAAAAAAAAAATAGTTAATATAGCATCACATATTAATGAACATAATTAATAATAACACAATTAAAACCAATTAATAATAAATATCCAGCCAAAATATATTGGCTTATGAGACACTTTTATACAGTATATATACATATACTGTCAAGTTACTTTTCATCCTAAAATTATTTGAGCATTGGTTGAGCAAACATTTTGCAAGATGAGCATGTTACTTCAAGATCTATGCAATAGCTATTGTCAATTAGAAGCAATTTTAAGTCAGAATTGTATGCGAATAAATATTTTTAATTTTAATAACATTTTTGAATTTTTACTGAATTTTCACTTAATAACATTTTGGTTAGGCTATGACAGAGCTTCTGATGGCACATTGTTCTTCAATTTATGCCACATTAGAAGACGACACCTGTTAAAAACTTGAATTTGTTACAAGATGAACACATGCTCCCTATGTGTTTACATGTTTGATGTCTTTTGAAATGTTTAATGCCTTTCAAATTTAGTACCTTTTATTCCTTGTTATATAATCCAACTTTGTTTTGTTTGTTTGTTTGTTTTTTTTAATAAAGTATTTATAATAAGTTCATTATTCAATTGATTCTGCTTGAACAATTAGAAATTTTCTGAAATACTATAAAATCAGTGCTGAAATGCTATAAAATCAGTGAACTTATTTTATTGTTCATGGCAGCTTGTTACAAATTTTTCACTTTCAACCATGACATATAGAATGTACTAAATGATGGAGGGTTTCTTGTTCCCCAAGTTTGATTAAGTAGTGCTTAGTAACATACTTAAATGGATTATTATTATTTTTTGTTTTGAGATTTTTAATTGTTTACAGACTGTGATACTTTGTATATATATATAGCCTGTGTGTGTGTGTGTGTGTGTGTGTGTGTGTGTGTGTGTGTGTGTGTGTGTGTCACTGTGTGTTGGAGAATGATGAAATCCAATCACATCAAACAGACACTCACAGACACAAGTTTATAAAATGCTATTTCATATAATTCATTTAAATTTAAAAACATTCCTACTAAATTATTACAAAAGTTTAGCATATCAGGGGATACCACTGCGGTAGCTCAGTTGGTAGAGTGCTCGCTCCGTAAGTGGGAGGTCGTGGGTTCAAACCCCGGCCGGGTCTGACCCAAGACTTGAAAGTTGGTAGTGACTGTTCCTTCGCCAAGCACTCGGCATTACGAAATGAAAGTCGTGGTTCTTTCGGATGGGAACTTAAAACAAACGAGGTCCTGTGTCACGGTGGGCTTGGCACGCTAAAGAATCCTGCTGTATAATGCCATCAGCGCAACGCACAGGCAAAATTTCTGCACCTTCTCCTATAGCTGGCAACGTCTCGATATAAGTGAAATATTCTTGACTGGGACATTAAACACCATTACTCAACTCATATCAGGGACATATATATCTAGCATATTTAGCTAGTAATATACGTCCCTGGGTTAAGAATTACTGAAATGGCTAAATTAAATGTATGAATTTCATCTTCATGGCAACATTTGAATATTGATGTTCTTAGACATATTTTGTTTTGAAAAAAATATTGGAACTTACAAAACCCCATTTAGTAATGTTTTAATTTAGATTAAAACAACATCATTGTTTATTTGTTTATGTGATGAAAAATATTGTCATTTATTTTTTGACATTTAAAAAATTTGGAGGTGATACTTATAATAATGTTTATGTCACAAATAGCATGGTCTTGTAAAATAATAATAAACTAGAATAAGTTATAACTGAATGGAATGACATTTCCCAAGTGGCTCACCACCCAAACAAACCCCAATGTGGAAATCCGTGTTTTGCAAGATCATAATATGAATATAGCCAATGGCACATCTTAGTACTCCACTCAAAGGTTGTTCCTGATGTCCTTTAATAGTTTTCAGGAAAAGTAGGTGCTGGGCAAAACGACAAAACATTTGTGGAACAAATGGAGTAAGTTTAACACTCCCCACCCCACCCCCCTTTGTTTGGGGAACATATGGCAATGATAATAAATCAAACCATAATTTACACCTATTTAGTTAAGTTTTAAAAAATTCAGAAATATACTTTATACATTGTTGATATTATTGTTATCAAAGTTTAGATGTCCATCATTTTACAGGCAAACAACATTAGCTTGTCTGCTTGACCTTTTATCAGGAATATTCATATTGAATGATCCACCCTGTACATTGGTAGTATTAGAACATGAACAATGCAAGGGAAACCAAAACATAAACATTGCAGGTTTTCTATGATGTAGACGAAAAATACATATGTGTGTTATATAAATATGACTGTTCTGGTGTGAATAAGATAAATGTTAAATTAAAGGTCAAGCAGACAGGTCAATGTTGTTTGCCTGTATAGTGTTGAAATTGTTGACTTCTATCATTTTATATTGTTGTTGTAATCAAATATTTAAATTTTATCTAACATTAGACTAGTTTTTCTATCTGATTTGATGAAATACAAGTTTTATCGAACACGTTTGATACAGAATCTTGTATCACCACACTGTGGTGATACAACATTGGCGGTAAAGCGCATGTGCACTTTCTCATTGTTACGTCATCAGGGAGTCTTGGATTTGTCGGTCATAACATAGTTCAGTGGTTTTCTGTGGTAAACTGTAATTTTTTCACATAAAGTATTGTTTTTTTCATTATTTTAAATAACCTAATTGGAAATGTTAGATAAAAATATTATATACACAGTGTGTATGTACAATCCTTCATATCAGGTCTTGTTCTTTCTTCGTAGTGCGACTTCGTCGCAAGCGCGACTCGTAGTGATACGGCTACGAAAAAAGGACTCGACCTGATACTCAGTGTTGTATATACACACTGTGTATATAATATGTATTTATCAAAGATTGAATTTATTTCTGTAGAAAAAATTTACACTATATATAACATATACTAATAAGTAATAAATAGACATTTGATATAATCGTGATGGTATGCATAATTATATATGCAAATGTATCTAGTAAAACCTCGTTATAGTGCCTGTCACAATAATTTTTCCACCCCACTTACTGCCACATTATTTTGAAGTCCCAAAACTGATTTATTCTATGTTTTTCTTTAAAATCTTTCTCATTTTTTTTATATACCAAATTCCTTTATAATGCCAAATCTGACTAAACAAATAGGGACAATATGTAATAAAATATGTTAGCAAAATTTCCTGCACAAGGTGTAATAAGTAAAATATATATAAGACAGCTCACTAGATTTATAACAGTTCACTTCATCCATCAGGAAAACAGTCATTGTTAAAAATATAGGGTGCCATGCCAGCTGCTTGATATAATTATAGGATTGATTTTTAACATATCAAGTGTCTGTGCGCAGGGATTCATCAAGGTCCTAAATTCATCCCCATTCCCAATGAAAAAAACACGTTGATTTTTTCCCAAAATCAGCTGAGAATATTTCCAATTACAAAATTATGTTGTTTTTAAACGAAAACGAAAGTAAATTTTGTGACACCCCCAAATCAGCAAAATGAAATAAAAGATTCTAGATTATTTTAAAACAGCATCTTCAAAGGAAGATGAAGATACCACTTCTACATCAAAGGCTTCCAATGTCGTGAGTAAACCAACTTCTGACATGAGGTTTTCCCAAAATGAGCAAAAAGTTGATAGTTTTTCCCAATTTTTAGTTAAGAACCTTTTCCCAAAAGACTATCAGATAAAGATAAATCCCTGGTGCGCCATGCCTACCAATAGGATGTGTCATCAGTTTTTAATGTCTCTGAAGGACCTCATTCCCATTTCATTTATAAACATATATACATGTATAACATAAACTTATTTTCCTGTAATTTTATAATTACTTATATATATATATATATATATATTCTGTAATTAATTTTATTATCTATTTACATGTAATTCAAAATTGCCATAATTTATAATTTTGTGATACATTATAACAGTGAAACTTTGATACTCAAATTGCAATACAGGTCCATTTTAACATTATTTTGTAAATTTGCAATACATTCGTGGTGGAACCAAGTAATAATGTCAAGATTTATCCATGGATTTAAAAACCATGTTTATAAAGTTGTCAAAGTTCCACTGCCATCTATATTTAGCTCACCTGAGCCAAAGGCTGTAATGAACTATTGTCATCATTACCCGTCCATCTTGTGCCATGTATTGTCCATAAACTTTTTACATCTAAATTTTCCCTCCAAAACTATGTAACCAAATTTAATTTGGCAATAATCATATCTTAGACTTTATTAATATACCCCGGTACATGTAAGTGACCAATGAACTTCTACAGGAGGCATTGATCATAACCTCAGGTGAGCTTTAAGGCCGATGGGCCTCTTGTTAAAAATACTGAGGTTTATATGCTTGAGTTATCAAAGTTCTACTAGATTTGTCAGTTCCATCTATTTTTGATAAAATATTGAGGTTTATAATGTGTAACATAAAAATATTATCAATTATTTTTTTTGTCTTGAAGTTTAAACTTATTTTGTTATTGAAATAAATTTTTATCATTTTTAATTGTTTTGTTATATTGTTTTTTATTTTAAATTAAGGGGCATACCAGTATTGCATTTTGACATTTTTTCACAAAATCAAGTTTTCATTTCTGCAGGATTATTTCCATCTCTGCAATATTATTTTTACCTGCATAGGTAGGTATTAAGATTGGGTTAGCTCACTGAACATGTTGAAGGTTGTTTCTTTTTCTCTGGACACTCTGGTTTTCTCCACCATTGCTCAACTGACCAACCGGATGTAAGTGAAAGAATCTTGACTTTGATATTCTACTCCCACTGATCAAGAATGGAAGAATGCAGTGTACCAGGTTATATACTGATTAGCTTAATACTATAGACATTCAGCAAGAACAAATCTTAATTGCTGACAATTTGAAACAAAATGTCTTAGCTTATCTGTGTATCTAATCCATCAAAACACTTAAAAATTAACAAGTGCTATCAGAAGAATATCACAACTCGCTTCATATCCAGTTCATCAAAAAGCTTTAACCAACAAAACACTATCTGTAGCTCAGTTGGTAGAGTACTTGTGAGAGGTTGGGGTTTGAACCAGACACGTATTCAGCAAGTATTTAGAAATGAAAGTCTAGGGGTCCTTCTGGTGAGGCTTTAAATACAAATGTCCATGCCATGGTTGTCAGGGCTCACTAAAAACCCTTCTAGCACATTGCCCTAAACATGCTGCAAAAGTAAAAATTTCTGCTACTTCACATAGCTGGTGACATATTGATATTTAGAGATTATTATATGACCATTTTGATATCACACCCCTTATCAGCCAGAGAGTCCTGATTAGGGGTGTGATATCAAAATGTTCATATTATAAACTTTTTATCATATGTTTCATTCAAAGAACTAAACAAACTTGTAAAATTAACAACATTATAATTAACACAATTTTTAACAGGTAACATAAAATAAGTATCACAGAACTTTGTATATTTTGACCAGTGGACAATATATCCATAAAAACCACTAATAGAAACTGACATAATTTTCTGTGTCAGTTTCTTCACCAAATTGATTGTCTATTAAAGCATCTAACTCTAATATTCTGTTGGCAAGACTGCCCAACACAAGTTCTTGTTCCGACATTTTTGTTTGTAAACAGACGACCGTCGCTAATTGTTCAAACGTAACGATAAAGGAATTGACTTCAAATTTTTTTCATATCAGCCCCGGGGCATGATATAATCCGGTATCAGCCCTAGGGCTGATATGACTTTTGAGAATTCTGACTCGTATCGCATATACAAAATCTATCATATTATTTATAAACATATGATAAAATCAAATATTCCTGACTGGGACATAAAACCCCATTTTATCAATCAATCATTTAACCAACTAAGATTTGTCAAAATAGCATCAAAGCTCACCTGTTTATCTTATCCATCAAATAATGATGACCAACAAGAGTTAGTAGAAGAACAAGATATTGGTAGTCAACCTGCATATCAAGTCAATCAAAAACTTTAACTAGCAAGAGTTGACAGAAGACAAGGAACATCTCACCTATACATCACAAATTTTAACACTGGATGCTGGCCCTCATACATACAGTTCTGTACAAGTAAACAAATCATGACATCATGTAATAGAAGCCGTAGTGGCCTAATGGATAAGACGTCAGTCTACAAATCCAGGGTCTATCACTGCTGTGAGTTTGAGTCCCTCTCAGACCACATGTGGGAAAGTGAATTTTCCTTGCTATTGGCCTTTACTGGTTCATCTGGTATCACTAAAATGGACTGGGAGAGTGGTACACTTGTCTGCAGTGTACTGACTCAGTAAGCTAGCACTTAAAGTCGCCCAGAATGTGCGCTAGTACAAGGCAGACCATACAGCACACTAGCTCTTCACATGCATATATGAATTTGTTTGATTAATCCATTGAGATTTATAAAATAGTTATCGCGAATAGCTGAAAAATTGCTAATGCGACATTCAACCAACCAACCAACCAACATCATGTAATACATTGATAGGTCTGTTTAAATTGATATTAAAACAAGAGGCCCATGGGCCTGATACGCTCACCTGATAACTAATGGCTAGCTGATAGATTTAAAGAAAACATAAATACTAAACCCCAATGACTTTTTTCTTTACATCATGATAACCATTGTATCATTACCTACAACATTCTAATATACATGACTATACAAAAAGTTAATAGTTTTCAAGATAATTAACCATTTCAGTATTGTTTCACATCTGTGACCTTGACCTTTGAACCCATGACCTTTTTCTATACATCAAAATGATCGTTGTATCAATACCTACAACATTCTAATATACAAGCCCATACAAAAAGTTTATAGTTTTCGAGATAATAAAACATTTCGGTATTGTTTCGCATATGTGACCTTGACCTTTGAACCCATGACCTTTCTCTATACATCAAAATGATCGTTGTATCAATACCTACAACATTCTAATATACATGCCTATACAAAAAGTTTATAGATTTCGGGATAATTAACCATTTCAGTATTGTTTCATATCTGTGACCTTGACCTTTGAACCCATGACCTTTTTATATACATCAAAATGATCGTTGTATCAATACCTACAACATTCTAATATACAAGCCTATACAAAATGTTTATAGTTTTCGAAATAATTAACCATTTCGGTATTGTTTCGCATCTGTGACCTTGACCTTTGAACCCATGACCTTTTTCTATACATCAAAATGATCGTTGTATCAATACCTACAACATTCTAATATACAAGCCTATACAAAATGTTTATAGTTTTCGAGATAATTAACCATTTCGGTATTGTTTCGCATCTGTGACCTTGACCTTTGAACCCATGACCTTTCTCTATACATCAAAATGATCGTTGTATCAATACCTACAACATTCTAATATACATGCCTATACAAAAAGTTTATAGATTTCGGGATAATTAACCATTTCAGTATTGTTTCATATCTGTGACCTTGACCTTTGAACCCATGACCTTTTTCTATACATCAAAATGATCGTTGTATCAATACCTACAACATTCTAATATACAAGCCTATACAAAATGTTTATAGTTTTCGAAATAATTAACCATTTCGGTATTGTTTCGCATCTGTGACCTTGACCTTTGAACCCATGACCTTTTTCTATACATCAAAATGATCGTTGTATCAATACCTACAACATTCTAATATGCAAGCCTATACAAAATGTTTATAGTTTTCGAGATAATTAACCATTTCGGTATTGTTTCGCATCTGTGACCTTGACCTTTGAACCCATGACCTTTTTCTATACATCAAAATGATCGTTGTATCGATACCTACAACATTCTAATATACATGCCTATACAAAAAGTTTATAGTTTTCGAGATAATAATTATAATCAGAGGTAAAAAAAATTAGGTCACGACCTTCACAATTGACCTTGACCTCATTTTGAAGATACTAACAAGAAGATGTCAAAACTGAAAACCCCATGTCATTATCTGGTCAAATAGTCAAGTTATAACAATTTGAAGCTATTTTACGATTTTTTTAAAATTAAACGCAAAAACGCGTAATCTATTTTTTATCTGAATTTCACAAAATAAACAAACTATAGGCTTAAGACCCTAGAGAAGCCAAATATCACATCAGATTTTTTCTCCAATCAGTACTTTCGGAGAAGAAGATTTTTTAAGATTTTTGAACCCCTAAGTCACCTTGACCTAGTTATGGTAGCCATAGCAACGCCACGAACAAATCTGAATTGCACCGGCCCATATATACTTCTGACAAAGTTTCATTAAAAACTGACCACTAGTTTCAGAGGAGAAGTCGAAAATAGGTGTTAACGACGCACACACGCACGCACACACGCACGCACGCACATACACACGCTGCGCTATGCCATAAGCTCACATGACCTTCGGTCAGGTGAGCTTAAAAGACTTGTTAAGTTGTTTAACATTGAATCAGCAAGTTTATTAATCTCTAAAATGTCTAAGGATTCTAAGAACAAGTTTTTGTATGTACAAGGTGGAAATTATATTTAATAAACCCTCTTGTTCTAGATGGCACTCGGGTGATTTTAAGGGGGTAGCTTACAGAATCAGTATGCTGCAGACAAACATACAACTTCTTCGGCCACATTATACAGACTTCAGATGAACCTTCTGATACTCGTGATACCCAGCACCAGTTCAGAAAGCTGTATCTCATAATTTCAGTCTTATGTATAATAATCAAAATAGAAAATAATATTAAAAATTATTTAAAGTGTCATCTTAAAACTAATTGGCATGTATAGAGTATCCTATTTATAAATTACCTAATGGATAGACGTCAGTTTACAAATCTAGGGTCTCTCACCGCTGTGAGTTCGAGTCCCGCTCAGACCACATGAGGGAAAGTGAATTTTCCTTGCCATTGGCTTTCACTGGTTCACCTGGTATCAGTATAATGGACTGGGGGAGTGGTATGCTTGTCTCCGGCGTACTGACTCCGTGAGCTAGCACTTTAAAGTTGCCCTGAGTGTGCACACTCGCACTTCACATGCATACACGAAATTGTTCATAGATTAATCCATAGAGATTAATAAAATAGTTCTCGACACGAATAGCAGAATAATTGCTGATGCAACGTTAAGCAACATTCAACCAACCAACCATCAATGAAATGAAATACTAGTATTTTTTAATTTCATACATAAACCTTTTTTATTCATAAAACATTTAACAGATTTCATTTACACATAAATATAATTAAAAAAACAAACATAATTGATAACAACGGGTAGATAATAAGTAAAAATTTGCCACCAACATTTAAAATAATAAAAATTTGGTGGCTAAAATGTACTAGCATTCTTTTTCCCAGTTTTATGTGTACTGGTACTTGTATATTTCATTGCACACTTTTTTCCAAATTTATATTTCTTTATTAGAATTTTTTCATACTTTCACTTAAAATTAAAAGATAGGATATCATTTTTACAGCCAGAATGTTTAAACACATGGTATATAACACTACAAGTAGTGTGGAAGGTAAAAAAAGAACAAAGTATGAAACACTAGTCCTTCATGAGATGTCTGTCTAAAAGGTCATACAAGGGGACCAGTAAAGGTGGCTTTTATGAACAGGTGGCCCTTATACACTGTTATATACAAGTTAAAAAAAACATGAATATACAGTAGATGGGATAAAATATTGCTGGCCTTTAAAAACAGGTATCCGCTATATATACCTGTAGGTGGGCTCTAAGGTAGGTTTGACTATATCTGCTGATACCTATTCAATTTATAGTTGGGCAAACTTAGTCTTGCTCAAACTTCAAAGATATACCTAACAGCATGACTAGGGTTTGAATCAACTACCTTTAAATCACAAGTTCTATATCACTTGGCCATTTGTTTCAATGTTATGTAGCCATGACATATATACTGCTTGAGTGTTCAGATAATGTCTTACGATGACACATTATTTGAGTGCTCAGATATTATCATATGGCACTGCAAGTCTAATGTTATAGTTGTAAGCCTCAGGTTGGTCAAATGTTGAAAGACATTCCTCTGGTACACCCTCCGTCATCTGATCCACAGTAAAATCATAGATACTAATGGTTCCTCGCAACCTATAAAAACAAACAAAGATAGTAAGATTAATAGATAATACAGTTTTTAAAACGTCACAGTATTTCAACATTCATTTGATGTCACAAAATAAAACTGCCACTACATAGAGGCTTGAAATTTATATGTAAAAATATCATTGTTGTAAGCACATTCACTGACAGCCTACATTAATATTTTTAAAATCTGACAATCACCATTATATTTCATATAAATTTCTTGAGCTATGACTGGTCAATTTCTAATCATGTGTCATTTCAAATTTTACTATGTCAAAACAGAAGGTCAACATCGCCATCTCAATATGCAATATTTCACTTATTGACACAAAAACCAGACTGAAATGGAAAGATTAGACAGATTTTTCCATTTTTATGGGTTTCAATAATTAAAAGTACTAAAGAATCTGACATTTTGTATGGAAATTGTACCAAAATCAAACCCTTAACAATAAAAAAGTACCTAAATGGTAACTTTGAACACTAAAATGTAACAATCTGGACAAATAAATAAACTTGGTCAGCCTGAAAAACATAGATTTATATTGAAATTTTCTGCACATTTGTAGTCCAAATTCAGATTATAAATGCACACACTTGCCGTAAAAAACCCATGTACTTTGCGCAACTGTGTAATTTACGCAGGTGATTTCAACATTATTGTCAAGGCAGGTAATTAATCTTTCACTACATAGAAAATTCTTATACCTTTAGAACAAGATATTGATGATATGAGTAAGACATGTATGATGAAGTAAATCTCTGAACAAATAATTACCTTGAGGGAAACATTCCTCAATACTCATATTCCCATCAACCACGAGTATTTTGGAGGTCAAAGTTCAAACCTCAGCTGGGTGTTACCAAAACTTGAAAATATGTAGAAACTTTGTCTCACTAACCACTCAGCATTTAGAAATGAAAGTTTCCAGGTCCTAGGGAATGCAACTTAAAACCCAAAGGCCTATACCATTGTAGGCATGACATGTCTAATGAACCTCTGCCCTCAAACATGTCAAAGTATAAGTGAAAAATCTTTACTGGGGTATAAAACTCCATTAAAGCAAAAAAACACTGATGAAACTTCACGATGCCGTTATCAAATGCAGATGATATTATAATGTCTATACCTTTTAGGAATGTAAGTTTCAAATTCATCTAAAACTTGTGTTTTAACACTTGGAACATTTCCTACAATCAGCCTTCTTTCACTAAAGTGACAGTGTTTAACTGGGGAACTAAAACATATAAAATATAGATTTTAAGTAATTATGTGTATAATCATTTACTGTACTTCTGATTAAATTCTATGAAAGTGATTGGCTAAAATGAATCACATGACCAACCAAGAATCATTCAGTACATCATGTATATGGCCACACACCCAAAAATACTAGGTCAATGAGGCTCATATTGGGTGGGTTAGAGTAACATCCTCTGTCGCTAATGGAAACATGGTAAACGTCAACCAAATTGATGTGAAGAACATTCTGCTGAAGATATTGATTTATAACGCATCAAAGTATCAGTGCGAGACACTAAAAGCCAAAAACAAATGTCATTAGACTCCTTCAGTGTCTGTTTATCTTGTTATATTTTACTACAGTCAGATAATCTATATTTTTTTAACTTTTCAAATATAATTGGCAATATTTTTATATTTTAATTTCTATTTTTCAATAAGGCCAGGGTCATTAGATAATCTGGTCATCAGTAGGGTAAAAAATTTACATGTTTTGTAAGTGTCCAGTATGGAATGATACAGGGTCAGTAGTAAAGATGCCAGGTGATGTTTCAAACTTATATTCTCACATGACCTGCGTTTTCCTTCATATGAAACATGAAAGGAGCCAGCGGTGGTAAAACAAACCATATACCCATCGCTGTTCCGTTTTAATGACTTGCTCCCTTGCTTATCTTATGACGTCATGTTATGTGTCGCGAACAATGCTTGGTAATCAATGGAGGTAATCTCAACAGTCGAATTTTTTCAATTTATGCAAACAGATAGTAAAATATACTTCTAAAGAAAAAGTTCGCAATGTTGATTTCAATCATTTTAATCCAAGTCATGCTAGAATTGAAATGTTCAACATTTACCCATGGTATATCATCGAATAAAACACAGGCAATCGTTAACAAGCGGCAAATATGTCATTCGGTGACAAACCTGCCTCGTAATATATTGTTCCGCATGTGAACATGTTGAACTCTGGCCAGTGCATTATTTGATGATATACCACAGGATAATGTTGATTATTTCTTAAATACATACCCTGGTATGTATTTTTAGTAACCAAATTTCCAAAATGTGCGCCAGTCAGTATAAAATTTTAAACATTTAAAAACATTTTATTTTTATGTGTTGTTTATCTCGTATGAATCTACACCAAAATACCATTATAACAAGATTTCCTATTTCATATTTCCGATTGTACAGACTCAAAACTTTCTGTGAAAATAATCCTTGCATGAAATAAAACTACAAATTTCAATTCAGTCAAAAATGCTAACCATTTACTGTTATTTTAATACTCGAGTACTTATAGACATCCGTAAATGTAACTAAATTTCAAATTATTTAGACTGATAATTTTCACCAACCTGTTGTGCCAGTCCCACAATTTTGTGGCCATTCTCTGATCCCAAACACACACAAAGCCATCATCTCCACTGGAAACAACTTTCCAGTCATCCATCTGGACACTGGTCAAGGAATGTAATCCTGCATAAGTGACCACTGGGTGATTTACTCTGATATCATAAACTCTGATTCTACAGAAAATGTAGAAATTGAAATCATAAGTCAAACAAGCAAATTCAGTGGATTAGAAACCCTGCTAGTGGGTACTACATGTATATAGAAAGCTAGGGGCCAATACAGATTACACCTAGAAAAACTGTGAGCCACAAGCTCACAAAAAATACCCCCGCTCCCAAAAATCCATCGGACCAAATTTTTAAATAGGAGGTGCACATCTACATTATATCACAAAGATTGTGTGAAAGTTCCATGAAAATCCATTGAAGAGTTTAAGAGGAGTTACGGATAAGAGATAGGTACCCTTAGGTGTAACGGAAGGACAGACGGACACCCCTATCACTATATATCGAGGGGAATAACAAATGATGTTGGATTGTATCTGTAGCTGATCCAGCAAGGTGGTCCATGAATGTGTGACTCAGGGCACTATGAATCATGAGTAGAAAAAGATCATTGCAAAGCATAAGTTTGAATTCTGCAACTTCACATAAAATCAATATTTAAAAGAAGAATTTTCATACATTTTACAAAGGCAAAATTTGCATTTACCATAAAGGACAGTATCACTTCCTGTATATATAACACTTACTTCCTGTCCCCACTTCCTGTAACCACCATGTTTGTTGGGCTATTATGGGTATTCATACAAGTAACAATCCAAGTTGAACCAAGTAATGTAGATATTAATTTGTTGGTATTCACATCATATATCTTTATCTGAAAAAAGAGGAAACCACTATAAATGTAATTTTTTGTGCACATACTGGTATTCTGAGAGTCGTATTAAGATTAAACTTGAAATTAAAAACAAATTTTGCAGAAGTAATACAAGGAAATATAAACATGTATAATGAGAGATTTTATTTTGTATCTCTCTCTATCTCTGGGTGACAGAGTGGTGGTCCAACATGTGGACTTACAGATCACAGTGTCTCTCATTACCATGGTTTGAATCCCACTCTGTTTTGATATGCAATAAACCTCTAGAAAAGGAGGGGCCTCTAATGCCAAGGGCTGGCACAAAGCCTCTCACTGCCTCGGTTGAAATCCTACTTCATCCTGTGTGAGAAAGTTTGTCAGTTCGCTTGCAAAAGATCAATAGTTTTCTCAAGGCACTCCAGTTTCCTCCACCACTGCAGAACTGACAGCCTCAATATAAATTTAAGTTAAAGAATCGTGATGGATGTAAAACACAGTTACTCTAATCCACTCACTAGTAAAGGATCCTAAGATACTGACTGGACATTCCTGTGTCAGAAGTCCATAATCCCTGACTAAATCTAGTCCAACAGTGAACTGTGAAGTTTCTGGTGTCTATACAAGTCACATAACCCCAGTTCATAGTGCTGCTCACTACTTAGGCTCGAATGCCACCTTGTACATATCCTAGTTTGAGAAAGTTTGTCAGTTTGATTTCTGAAGGTCAGTGGTTTTCTCCAAGCACTCCCATTTCCTCCACAATCCCAAAACTGACTGCCTCAATATAAGTGTCTTGATTAGGACATAAAACACTATTATTCTACTAAACTCCACTTTCTAGTAAAGAATACCTACTGGATATTCATGTGTCAAAAGTCCACTATCCCCAACTAAATCTGACATATCTAATCCGACCGCTAACTGTGAAGCTTCTGGTCTGACGTCTATACATGTCACATAACCCCAGTTAACTAAATGATTGTGAATGTCAATCATCTGGCTAGATGAATGATCTGGTTTATACATTTTAACGGCATTTTCTGTTGCTATGGTAACCACTGGATCAAAATTTATACCATCACCATATATTTTAGCACTGTGTATCTGCAATTATCATGATGATAAAAAGTTACAACATAACATTCCTTCTACAACAACAAAGGCATTACTATATCTAGGCCCTAAATTTAACCAAGGCAGATTTTTAGGCAATGATGTGAATCTAAAGTGCTGATCAATGCTTAAAAGTAATTTTATGTCAAGCAAGCCATGCTGTCTTGACCTCTGTAAATGTCTTGATTCACTTGTTTTCTTTAATTACTTCATGTACACCACATCATTTGAATTTTTGAAATATACCAGCAAGTAACATGAGTAGTGAAAAATGCTGTTTGCAATTTTCTTATACCTGTATAGATAGTTCCCATGTGATGTCACACAGTCCACTTTACAGGTAAAGAGTGGCCATTTTGGTAGGCATTAGAAATTGAGTCTTATTCTTTCTAAAATAAGGTGTGTAAAATTTATTGTCACATCATTGTTATGGGGACAAAAATCTTATAAAATATACCAAATCAAAGTAAAAACATTGACGATTTTATAAATTAAAAATTTGTATTGATATCCTGATTACTTTTTGAAAAACAATAATTTAAAAATCAACCAATTTGGTTAAAATAGATAGATAAATGATATAGATTGCCTAACAAAATGGTGACCACTGAAAAATTTGTCTGCTAGAGGTCTATGGGAACTATCTATACAGAGGCATGTCTCAGGTTGCCTAAAATGTAGCTATGGTAATGATCAGGAAAACTTGAAAACTTTATATCATTCACATGGTCTTGATCCCTTTAAAATAAAATTATTGTAATCAATTATAATTTTATCATCATATGGTAAAATTGACAACAGGTATATCAACAAACAGACTAAAAATACAATTCCAACGGCAGAAATACTGCATTGAGATATAAACTGTAACTCCTTAATGTTGGAGGAGGCCTCTGGGGCTAAAGTCCACTTAAACTCGCATTGCATCTCATCACTTAGGTCCAATTCAAAATTAGTACAGATCCAAGTTTAAAAAAGTTTGCTGGTTCGTTTGTCAGTGTTTTTTTTTTTTTCTATGGACACTCAAGTTTTCTCCAACATTCCTGAACTGGTGGCCTTAATATAAGTGAGAGAATCTTGACTGGGGCAAAAAACTTTATTAGTTTACTTCACTCCATAATGCAGAACTCAGTCCAAGTATCTTAATTTGCAACTAAAAAATTAGTTCAAAGATTCTGACCAAGACTTAACATCGCATCTTGGTCAAAATTTTCAAACAAATTAAAAGTGTATAAAGCATAGTAATACCCATTTGTCTAAATTGATTTCGTCTTTTAGTGTCAACTCTTCTGTTTCATCGTTGGCCTGGTAAACTTTTAAACACTGACCGGAGACAGTGACCATTACTTCTGAGTGTGTAGCCAGCAGTATGTCTTTGTTTTCCTTGTTTCTATGGTTACTTCTAGCATTACTGTTATTCCAGCCAACTCTAAGTGTCTGTATTGGATCAGTGCCCTCTGACCTTCTCCACACATCAACATTACCTTGAATATACAAAATAAGGTATTAAGTAAACAATATTGACCTGTCTGCCTGACCTTTGACTTTAAATATTTTGTGAACTAGTACTAGTACATTTAAGTATAGGGACGCTGGTGTAAATTTTGTCTACATCTTGGGAAACATTGTATTGTTTATATATTATTGCGAGTCCTAACCCTACCCATATATTGGGTAGATCATGGTATATGAACATTTCTCATGAAAGGTCAATTAAACAGGTGAATGTTGTTTGCCTATATCATTATAGGAACGAAATCATTTTTTTGGTTATAGAAAAATGAAAGATGTGATTATTTTGTACACTGCATATTAATTTGTGTACCTATCTTACATTTACAAAATTTCTAAATTTCAATCTGTAGGACTGGTAGCTAACATGTAAATTTTAATGAGGAGGCAATATGCCATGAGCTTTTCTGCAATTGAATTATTTTATAGAGTTAATATCTGAAGGTGGTGGTGGTGATGGTGGTGGTGGTGAGAGGGGGGTGTAATTGTGTTTAATGATCTGGTCAAGAATCATTCACTTCTATTGAGGAGGTCAGTTCTGGGTTGGTGGACCAGGGTGCACAGAGAAATCCACAGTTCCTTGGATAAGGAAACTGACAAATATTCTCACACTAGGATCTGCCCAAGTGAGATACGAACCTTGGTTGTGAAAGGCATTCATAAGCACATGCGTTAAACTACTGGGGCACTGAGGTCCCCCTGATTTCTGAAGGGACATTAATTCTAGCTGTTTAAACTTGTCAAATACTGGTTTATCAAACAGTGAATGTTGTAAAAATACAAAATCTGTTTTCTAGACAGTTACGATTGAAAACAATTCAGTTGTCAATGTGAGCCATACCATGTTTATAAGCTGCAGCTACCAGTGTCGATGACAATGCAACATGTGTTATGGAGTTTGAGATGGTCCCTAATTCCTCATCCTCGTCGATGATTAAGGCTGTATTAGATGGATTAAATACACATTGATCCTGGTCTTCGATGTCCCACATTTTAACCTGTCCATTTGTATAACTGAAAAAAAAAATATTTTTATGACAATTTTTTCTGGTTAATTACTAAATTTTACATTTTTCTTGACTATGGGTGTCTTTCCTACTTCCTGACCAACACCTTTTTAGAATTGCTGATTTTAATATTTTAATTTTTTTTCAATTAGATTTTAAATTTTACAGCTTTACCCTTTTCTTTTCTTTTGTCAATTAAACCAAAACTTTTAGATAACAATCATACATACTCTGATACTATACCGACTCCAGTTTGTTTGAGAGCGAAACCTGAAGCAAACATCTTTTTGTTTAATCTTATAAAAATGTTTTAATCTCATTGTTACAAAAAGTGTATTTATGAAATCATGAAAATCATTAACTTACTGTAAAACTTCCATCTATTATATGTATACAGGTTACATGTAAAAAATAACATGCATGATGTACAAAACAATTCATACCAGTAATCATTGAAAAACAAAACAGGTTTCCAAAAATGTTTATAAGAGTAGACCGGAAAAATGAAGTTTAACACCCACTTCAAGATTTTTCACTTATATTGTGGTGGTCTGTCCTGGGATGATGGAGTAGAATTATGATGCAGTTTTACTCCCACTCAAGATTCTTTCACTGATATTGAGGATGTCAGTTCTGGGATGGAGGAGGAAACCTGAGTGTCGAGAAAAAAACACCGAATGACAAGCTAACTAATAAACTTTCTCAACAAATGATCTGTCTCCATTGAGATTTGAACCTTGGCAGTGAGAGGTGTTGTGATCCGTAAGTGTGTGCTTTAGACCACTTGGCACTGTTTATTTGGTTGGAATTGACTTTGCTTCATACATATACTTTACCCAGCAACAACAGTTTCTCCGTCAGATGTTACAGCACATAGATAACCTCCTTGTATATGTTCTAACTGTGTTACTTTACCAATTCTATTCTGAAAATATAATCAATAACATGTTGTGTTTTTTACAGAAAGTTATATGGGCAAGATAATTATAGTCTTTAATTTTTTTTTTGGTGTATATTCACAATTTTTAACAATTTGAATTATACATATTTTTGTTCATTCAATGTTCACATATTCTAAATGTTATGTCACAAATTCTTGGAATAACATAATATTTACAGGAAAACTCAAAATTATTCCATTCAAATTATTGGTAAAAATAATTTCCACACACATGCTATGTGGTATCTAGTATGTGGTACCATGGTGAATATGAATGGAGTGGAACCTTGGAGTAATAGACATTTAAACCCCAATCAAGATTCTTTTACTTATACCGGTACTCAGGTAGTCAGTTCAAGGATGATGAAGGAAACCAGAGTGTCCATAGAAAACTACCAATCTTTGGCAAGCAATATAACAAACTTTCTCACACTAGAAACTGTCCTGAGTGGAATTTGAACCAAGACAAACAGAGATGCTGTGATCTTTACAAGCAAACGTTAGACCACTTGGCCTAAGGCCCAGGAGATCTCAACAGCAACCAATCTATCAATATATCCAAGAAATTTTTAAATGTGAAGTTAAATATAAATACCCTCCAGTTCAAGTCCAATCTCCTTTTTGTTTCCACATGGTTACGGACGATTGTTTTCCAGTTTGTTCTATCAACAGTATGGAATGATTCCTCATAACCATTTCTATGACATATACCACACCAAAGTAATTCATCTTCAGCCAAACTTCGCCAGCTTCTACTCACCTGAAGGGACAAATATTTCAATATATAAAAGAGTAATAAATATGATGTTCATTTCTTCTATTCTGACTACAGTAAAACTCCATTATAAATAAATGCCTTTTACGGTAAAACCTTGTTATAATATGCCCCACCTCACCATGCTCACTTATCGCCACATTTTTCTGAAGCCAAAAAAGTCAAACCTGCCTTTAAGACTACCTCTTTAAAAGGACCATTTCCTTTTTAAATCCAGTGCAATTTTGTCCTACTTACTCTACTTTGTGTTACTTGAAGCTGTATATAAGGGCTTACTTCCTGTAAAGGCCACTTTAATTGGTCCCCTTGTGTGGCAAGTTTGACTGTACTCTGTTTCTTTGTTTTTTTACAATCTGTTGATTTATCGTCAATACCCATGATAAAATTTGACTGACCATATGGTGGCAATGAATCAAAGTTTTACAGTATTAATCTTTAAAGTAGCAAGATGTATTTCTTTTATGTTTTTTTTTTCATTGTAAGTCTTTCCCATTTTATCGCCAAACTCCTTTATAACACCAATAATCTGGCTTAGCATATGGTGGTAATGGATCAAGGTTAAACGGCATAGTTGCAAAAATCGCCAATGGTTACTAATATCTAATGAATAATTTCAAAAAGTAATCTTTGAAGCAAATTTGTGGGAAAAAAATTCAAAAGGACTATATTTTCACAAATTTTGGAAATTTGATTACATATAATTTTAAATTTGTGGAAAGCTAGCTTTATCTAAATTTTGACTGAAGTTACATCATGTCAATTAAGCTAATGCTGTTTAAGGTCATTAATACAGAATAAGAGAAATGTTGTAATTCAATATGTCAAGCAATTTGATTATAACCTACAATAAAATTTTACACTCACATCAAGAATATTTCACTTCTATTGAGGCAGTTAGTTCAGGAATGATGGACAAACCAGAGTGGACAGAAAATCACCAACCTTCGGCGAGTGAACCAACAAACTTTCTCACACTAGGATCTGTCCCAAGTGGGATTCAAACCTAGGGGTTAAAGGTCACTGTGATCCATAAGTGCACACATTAGTAATATATATGTGAAGTTTGTGGATATGTGATAATTTTTTCTTACCTGGGCACAACTGCACAGATCTCTAACATCAAGATACTGAAATATTTGAATTGCTATCTCTCTGGCTAGTTTTATTTCAAAAAATGGGATTTCATTGATTTCATCCTAAAACGACAAAAGATAAAACAAAATAGGTACAAATATTTGATTATCATAGCATTTTCATATATCTTTCGCATGTCATTTATCAAAAATATTTTTGTATATGTAACAGTCTGGGTAGCTCCGTGGTAGAGCACTCGCCTATAGTGTGGGATGGGATGCCCTGGGTTCGATCCCAGATCCGACCCTGCATTTTTTTCTCTTTCTTGTTTCATATTTCAATTTTAATACTTACAAAATTAAATTACTAATTACATAGATATTTCTAAAAGGAAATAAACAGATTTCATGTAAATGGTACAGCCGATAAGTCATAATAAAACCCTGCCTCTTTTTGAGATCAATGTTATTGGAAATTTTGTCTATTTTAAATACCTGACTTGTAAAAAAGGGCTTAAGTTATTTAATTACCCAGCTAAGTAAAAATCCTGTAAAATAAGTAGATCAAACTATCTGCATGCTTTAACTGGCTATTTAACAATATTAAGTAACTTTTTGATATGGCTACTATTGCATCTATTACATGCAAAGGTATTACCACTGTTAAGACTTAATCCAAGGGACCACTGCTGTAGCTCAGTTGGTAGAATGCTTGCTCCATTAGTTGGAGGTTGTGGTTCAATCCCTGGGTGAGCCTGACCCAAGACTTGAAAGTGGGTAGTGACTATTCTTTCACCAAGCACACAACATTACAAAATGAAAGTCACAGTTCTTTCGGATGGGAACTTAAAATAAACGAGGTCCCGTGTCACTGTGGGCTTGGCATGCGAAAGAACCCTGCTGTATAGTGCCATCAGTGCAACACACACTCCGACAG
This sequence comes from Anadara kagoshimensis, assembly GCA_021292105.1. NCBI lineage: Eukaryota > Metazoa > Mollusca > Bivalvia > Arcoida > Arcidae > Anadara > Anadara kagoshimensis. The sequence continues at coordinate 33,434,943 of CM037874.1, read as the reverse complement.
GTAAAATTTCTGCATCTTTGCCTATAGCTATATATTTTATAATGACATCCTGTAGTCCATGATCATTATCAGATCAGACAAGTAAGGCAATGAGCACAAGTATAATATGCTGGTAACTGAACAGGGGAAAAAGTGGAAAACTAATACTAGTCTAACAAGACTTACTGAGCTATCAGTCACATGTCAACTGGTCAATTTGCCAACTGTACTGGTTTCCTTAGTCAACGTAACTTATCACCAGTGTGTGTGCAGGAAAGCTAGAAGGAAAAGAAGATAGAAAAGAAGAGATAGGATAGAAAGATAGTTTTAAAATAAGAGAAAGTTTAGTCTGTCACATGTTTTACCATGCTTACCAAGTCAGCAATAAACTGGTCAAGAAAACCTCCTGCTTCTTCTTTATTCACTTTTTCTTTGAATGTAAATATGTCCTTTAATCTTTTCTTTTTCAAATCATTGCTTTTCTCCAATTTAGTTAATTTTTTAATTTTCTTGTGATCAAATATCAATTCCTTTCCACTCGACTTGGAATCTAGAGATCTTTTCTTGCTTTCATTTTTGTGGCAAGGTGAGCTTTCATCTAGTAGATTGCCTACTATTCTAAAAGGGTAGTATTGTTGGGTTGCCTTATTTTCTCCACTACCTGAAGCTAATGTACATGTATAACTATTAGACTCTCTGAATGCAGGATGTTTTGTACGAGCTGTTAAAACATCACATTCTTTATGTGTTCCTGTGGACTCTTGAGTTATACTACTGGCAGTAGTGGAAGGTTCAGACTTCGTTATGTCACTGTCCCTTTCAGTTTTTTGCCAGTTTTTATCATTTTCAGAGCGATGATTCTCTAATTCTCTTTTCCAGCTTTTTCTGAATTCTTCTAAGTCATCAGATTTAGTTGCCATCTGCATTAAATCCAATCAAATTTAAAAATATTGTTAAAAATTCACTTGACGTTGGAAAACGTGAGGTTTGTTTATCATTTATGTAATCCAAAACGTATCTCCTCTTTGAAGAGCACTTCCGTTTTCATCTTGTTTGCAGCAGCAACTGGAAAGGGGAATCGATTTATTTAATTTGTGTCATAAGTATTGGTAATAATTACACATTAATGGTTTCAGTGATCAGATCTAACCATGTAAACATTTTAACCAGGAGCAGTATTAGGAAAATTTCTGTAAATGTTGAACAGCACAGTTTGAACAGGTAAACAAGCACCTGCCCCACTTGATCTCCAACATATTTCCCTTTATTACCAGGAACACCTTTAATTTGTCCCCCCCCCCCCCCATTTCAATGGGATTTTAAGAAGTAACAGAAATTCTAGGTTTCATCATGGTGAAAAATCTCTCTTTCTAATACACATAGAGGATAAAAAGACTTTCATTTGTATCCTCCACTAGAATTTTTATTTTTGACTGGAAATGTCTAAAAATAACAGATTCAAGTCATTTTGAACAAGGTACCGGTACCCGGGAAATGAATTTAAGGCATTTTATAAAAATATAGTGTATCACATATAAAAAAGAGTATGTGATAACTATATATTTTTTCATAAAATGCTTGAAATCCATTCCCCAGGTACCTGTGATTTTGAACATTTCTGTGAAAAATGATTTTTCAAAATTTAACATAGACTATAATGGGTGGGGGTGTGGGGTTGGGGAAAAATGGAACTCTGACCTAGGGGATTATGCAAAAGCATTAAGATTTACTTGCATAAATTAGTCAACACTGTATCTTTTTACAATTTTGTTTAAAATGATTCCTCCCCTTGCAATGTTGACACAATTTACCATAGTAACCATAAGCAGGACGTTTACACTTGTTCCTCTCAAGCTTTCATACCACAGTAATCACAATCAGTGACCATTTTTTACTTTTCCATTTTTGTTTCGTTCGTGTGTCATGAATCACAGAGTGGCCATGACTACTATAGTCTTTCCATTATATGATGCCTTTCCAACTTATTAATCTTGGACTGTGTACCCCCTTTTCAGGGATTTCCTTGAATCCTAGTCATTTTGGCACCAGGTCATTTCGGCACTTGGCAAGTCATTTCGGCACCAGGTCATTTCGGAACCTTGCGAATACACTTACTATTAACAGCTGATTAATTGGCGTTAGTACTGTATCTATAACTTTGACATATATCAGAGGACAATTATGATAATCCTACTATTGATGTTTTTTCCTCTAAACAACCAAGTGTACACATATCAATTTTATCCACTTTTTACAATGTTTATATGTAACACCCAGAATTTACATTAAAATAATTCTGTTGAATTAAGTTTAAAAAATTCAAAATTTCAGTATTTTAATGGTATGAAATGACAAAATGTTGGCAGAAATTCATTTTCATTTTCTTTTGAAACAAAGTTAAATACTTTTCTATGAAATTTTACAGATATATAGAAATCATTAAAATCTGAGTATAAGATATTAATTGGTTGTATTATTGTAGTTTGTGAATAAAATATAGTTTAAATTTAAATCTGCGTACAAACAATTTTTTTCACAATTTCTGCAGAAATTGGTGTTTTCAATTACTGAAAGAAATTGTATATTGTTACAATACTTTTGACTTGTTATTGTATTTTATTTTAGGTAAATATATTCTTGACTAGCTACAAAAGTAAAATATTTTGCAAAGTGGCATATTCTTGATTGGCAACTCAATTAAAATATTCAAAAACTTGAAAAGAAGCATATTAAACACATGTAAAAACATATTTCGGCAACACCAATCAATCCATGTGGCCCGGATTTCAACACATTTTCCAGTCTAATCCACCAGTCCACGCCATGTCTTTATTATTACATAAATCTAAAGAATTTGAAAAGTAAATAATCACAGAACCGCTGATACCGGTAATTATTATTATTAATATTTTAATTTATTAATTTTTCAGTATTGCTACTAAAACACATTCTCTAGTAATTTTATTGAAATGAAAATTAAAAAAAAAAAAAATGGGGGGGGGGCTGAAGTGATCGATCGTAGATGCCAAAGTGACCTATTGTAGGTGCCGAAACGACCTGATGCCAAATTGACTCGGTGCCGAAATGACTTTTTCTACAGGTGCCGAAGTGACTTGCACCCATTTCCTTTATGTGACTAGTCGATTGTACAATCCCACTCTGAACAGATTGTTATGTGAGAGAATGTTTGTTGGTTAGCTTGGCAAAAGTTGGTTTTCTTAGGCACTCATGGTCAAGGTTTCCTCCACCATTGATTGACCGTCTTAATATAAGTAAAGGAATCTTGACTGTTGGGTGTAAAACTCCATTCCTCCACTACACTTTTTATGCATCTCCACAATGGAGTATGGTTCTGTACATGTAGTTATATCTATTAAATATTGTCACGATTCATACAATGTATGTACAGTTAATCAGAGACTAGTTATGCCCACTTGTAATTTTGATGAAGAATGAGGATTTTTGAGAGGGGATTTTTTCATAAAATATAAAAATTGGATTTTTTTCTGACACTTAAAGGGAAAAGTTCAAAAAATTTTGGTTGTGCTTCTACTTGATAGTCAAAGTCAAGCTAGTGAAGAATGGGGAAAATATGAGATGTATGTTGAAAACAATACAATATAGGATATATTTAAATTTAAACCTTGTTACAATGCCTCAATAATTTTGCCACCTTGTTTATCTGCCACACAATTTTTAGTACCAAAATCCATTTCTTCCTTTTCTTTGTATCCCTTCCTTTAATTTATTGCCTAGCCCCTTTATTTTGACACCAAAATTTGACTGAATAAATGGCTATGTTTCCATTTCTGGTACCGGTAGCCAAAATCTCCATTGGCTACTAAATTCTTGACAAATTCTTTCAAAAAGTAACCTATTTTAGCAAATTTGTGAAAAAAGACTAACAAGGACTATATTTTCACAAATTTAGGAAATTTGACCACTAATACAGGCAACCTCTGTATAAAGGGTGCCTGCTTATAAAGGCCAGTAAAATTGTATCTCAATTGTTATTTATTCATATTATTTGAACCTGTATATAAAGGCCACCTGCCCATCAAGGCCATGTCACTTTTACTGGTTGCCTTGGGTGACCTTTTTAGACAGGTTTGACTGTAATTTCAAATTTGTGGAATTCTAGAAACGGTTGTGATAAATCAAGCTTTAACTGTATTGTAATTTTCTGTTTCAGTGTTGGCTTAATTGAAGTAAATGTCTTCTAAAGAACCAAACTATACGTCTCTGCTACAACTGATAAACCTTGATGTGGAGTCTAAAAGATGGCATATTGTTTTTATTGTGTTCTTTATCAGTGTGATATATCTGTGGAAAAAATCACATAGAAACTTTCCAAATGGTCCCTTGGTGTGGCCATTGATAGGAAATTGGGATTTCTTCAGATCAAAGTCTCACATACGTTTGACAAATTTGAAAGATAAATATGGAGATGTGTACAGTCTCAAGCTTGGAAAACATGATGCCATCATTGTGTGTAGTTTTGAAGGAGTTATGGAACTTGCTAGGGCAGATCAGCTATATGAAGTAATATACGGGCGACCAGATTTTATGTCTCACCATGTCCTGTACCAAGGGGATAGACAGAGAGGTAAGAACATCAACTGATTGATTGATTGTTTGATTAATTAATTGAATGATTCGTCAATTGATTGATTAGTTGATTGATCGATTGATTGATTGGTTGGTTGGTGGGTGGGTGGGTGGTTGGTTGGTTGGTTAAAGTTTTACGTCCCAGTCAAGAATATTTCACTTATATTGAGACATAACCAGCTATACGTGAAGTGGCAGAAAATTTTAACTTCACAGTGTGCTCAGGACAATTTGCAGGGAGAGCTCATTAACATGCAATACGTACTTTGACATGGGCATGGGTCCTGTGACTTTCATTTTGAAATGCAGATTGCTTAGGGAAAGAACAGTCACTACCTTTTAAATTTTGGTCAGACCCCTACCAGAGTTTGATCCCACAACCTCCCACATAAGAAATGAGCTGTAAACATAGACTTCATGTCTCAATTTATCTGGATTAGAGGAAATAATATAAATAGGAGAGTTGAGTAAAGTAATGGAGTATTGTGCCCCAGTTTGAATCTTGATAATGGAGGCAACTGGAATGCCAAGAGAAAACCACTGACCTGTTGGAGAAGTAAACTGACAAACTGTTAAAATTAAGTTGAAATGGCCATATTAGAAATGAAAATTAGAAATTAGAACAGTAGGCCACAAGATCCTCATTACATATATCTCAACATTTTGTTGGAAACAACTTTTTAGCTCACCTGAGCCAAAAGCTCAGATGAGCTATTGCAATCTATCACCGTCCGTCGTGCGTCGTGCGTAAACTTTACATTTTAATCTTCTCCTCCAAGACTACTGGGCCAAATTTGATGAAACTTGGTGATTATCATGCCTGGGTAACAGCCTTTGAAAATTGTGTTCGGGGTTTGGCCACGTCCAACAAGATGGCCGCTGTTACTAAAAATAGCAAAAAGACAAAAAAATCTTCTTCTCTGAAACCAAAAGGTGCAGGCAAATTTTGATTGGATATTTGGATTCAGCATACCTGGGAACATTAAAATTGTGTTTTTCATAAAAATCAGATGAAAAATAGGTTACCCGTTTTTTGCGTAAAAATACGTAATTTTTAAAATGAGACATTTATTGTTATAACTTCATAACGGCTGAAGATAATTGTATGGAGTTTTCACTGTTGATCTTGTCTTGCAATTTTCTTCCAATTGATGTCAAGGTCGAAGGTCAAGGTCATGTCCCAGTTTTTGACCTTTGATAAAAAATGCTATTTTTTCAACATTTCTTGTGATAATGGCATAGGATTTTCAGTTATTTGTAGGTATTGACATGACGATCATTTTGATACAAAATCAGGGTCATGGGTTCAAAGGTCAAGGTCACAGATATCCAACAATACCAAAATAGTTAATTATCTGCAAAACTATGAATTTTTTGTATAGGCATGTATATCAGAATATTGTAGGTAATGGCACAATGGTCATTTTGATATATGAATAAAGGTCATGGGTTCAAAGGTCAAGGTCACAGATGTAAACAAGTACTGAAATGGTTAATTATCTCAAAAACTATAAACTTTTTGTATAGGCATGTATATTGGAATATTGTAGGTATTGGCCTAATGCACATTTTAATATACAGATGTTTTAGCTGTTTATAAAATATATTGTAGCTAGACTTTAGATATGTTATATATAGCATACTTATATAATAATTATTATAATTAATTTGCAAAAATACTTGCATATTATTGGCCCTTACTGCTGAAAATTTTGATATTCTCTTTTATTAATGTCATTGACCATTGAACCTCTGCATAAGATATGTACTCTTCCTCAGGTGAGCGTTAAGGCCCATGGGCCTCTTGTTATCTCTTGACAGCTTTTTGGCCCCTAGCTAACCATATCTCAGACACTAGGTAGCAGATCTTTGACTACTTTTTGTTAGCTCATTGTTAAATTAGACCCCTAGCTAACCATATCTCAGACACTAGGTAGCAGATCTTTGACTACTTTCCGTTAGCTCATAGTTAAATTAGACCCCTAGCTAACCATATCTCAGACACTAGGTAGCAGATCTTTGACTACTTTCCGTTAGCTCATTGTTAAATTAGACCCCTAGCTAACCATATCTCAGACACTAGGTAGCAGATCTTTGACTACTTTTCGTTAGCTCATAGTTAAATTAGACCCCTAGCTAACCATATCTCAGGCACTAGGTAGCAGATCTTTGACTACTTTTTGTTAGCTTATTGTTAAATTAGACCCCTAGCTAACCATATCTCAGACACTAGGTAGCAGATCTTTGACTACTTTTTGTTAGCTTATTGTTAAATTAGACCCCTAGCTAACCATATCTCAGACACTAGGTAGCAGATCTTTGACTACTTTCCGTTAGCTCATAGTTAAATTAGACCCCTAGCTAACCATATCTCAGACACTAGGTAGCAGATCTTTGACTACTTTTTGTTAGCTCATAGTTAAATTAGACCCTAGCTGACCATATCTCAGACACTAGGTAGCAGATCTTTGACTACTTTCCGTTAGCTCATAGTTAAATTAGACCCCTAGCTAACCATATCTCAGGCACTAGGTAGCAGATCTTTGATACTTTTTGTTAGCTTATTGTTAAATTATACCCCTAGATAACCATATCTCAGACACTAGGTAGCAGATCTTTGACTACTTTCCATTAGCTCATTGTTAAATTAGACCTCTAGCTAACCATATCTCAGACACTAGGTAGCAGATCTTTGACTACTTTTCGTTAGCTCATTGTTAAATTAGACGTTAAATTAGACCCCTAGCTAACCATATCTCAGACACTAGGTAGCAGATCTTTGACTACTTTTCGTTAGCTTATTGTTAAATTAGACCCCTAGCTAATCATATCTCAGACACTAGGTAGCAGATCTTTGACTACTTTTCGTTAGCTCATAGTTAAATTAGACCCCTAGCTAACCATATCTCAGACACTAGGTAGCAGATCTTTGACTACTTTCCGTTAGCTCATAGTTAAATTAGACCCCTAGCTAACCATATCTCAGACACTAGGTAGCAGATCTTTGACTACTTTCGTTAGCTCATTGTTAAATTAGACCCCTAGCTAACCATATCTCAGACACTAGGTAGCAGATCTTTGACTACTTTTCGTTAGCTCATAGTTAAATTAGACCCCTAGCTAACCATATCTCAGACACTAGGTAGCAGATCTTTGACTACTTTCGTTAGCTCATAGTTAAATTAGACCCCTAGCTAACCATATCTCAGGCACTAGGTAGCAGATCTTTGACTACTTTTTGTTAGCTTATTGTTAAATTAGACCCCTAGCTAACCATATCTCAGACACTAGGTAGCAGATCTTTGACTACTTTTTGTTAGCCTATTGTTAAATTAGACCCCTAGCTAACCATATCTCAGACACTAGGTAGCAGATCTTTGACTACTTTCCGTTAGCTCATAGTTAAATTAGACCCCTAGCTAACCATATCTCAGACACTAGGTAGCAGATCTTTGACTACTTTTTGTTAGCTCATAGTTAAATTAGACCCCTAGCTGACCATATCTCAGACACTAGGTAGCAGATCTTTGACTACTTTCCGTTAGCTCATAGTTAAATTAGACCCCTAGCTAACCATATCTCAGGCACTAGGTAGCAGATCTTTGACTACTTTTTGTTAGCTTATTGTTAAATTATACCCCTAGATAACCATATCTCAGACACTAGGTAGCAGATCTTTGACTACTTTCCATTAGCTCATTGTTAAATTAGACCTCTAGCTAACCATATCTCAGACACTAGGTAGCAGATCTTTGACTACTTTTCGTTAGCTCATTGTTAAATTAGACGTTAAATTAGACCCCTAGCTAACCATATCTCAGACACTAGGTAGCAGATCTTTGACTACTTTTCGTTAGCTTATTGTTAAATTAGACCCCTAGCTAATCATATCTCAGACACTAGGTAGCAGATCTTTGACTACTTTTCGTTAGCTCATAGTTAAATTAGACCCCTAGCTAACCATATCTCAGACACTAGGTAGCAGATCTTTGACTACTTTCCGTTAGCTCATAGTTAAATTAGACCCCTAGCTAACCATATCTCAGACACTAGGTAGCAGATCTTTGACTACTTTCGTTAGCTCATTGTTAAATTAGACCCCTAGCTAACCATATCTCAGACACTAGGTAGCAGATCTTTGACTACTTTTCGTTAGCTCATAGTTAAATTAGACCCTAGCTAACCATATCTCAGACACTAGGTAGCAGATCTTTGACTACTTTCGTTAGCTCATTGTTAAATTAGACCCCTAGCTAACCATATCTCAGACACTAGGTAGCAGATCTTTGACTACTTTTCGTTAGCTCATAGTTAAATTAGACCTCTAGCTAACTATATCTCAGACACTAGGTAGCAGATCTTTGACTACTTTTCGTTAGCTCATAGTTAAATTAGACTCCTAGCTAACCATATCTCAGACACTAGGTAGCAGATCTTTGACTACTTTTCATTAGCTCATTGTTAAATTAGACCCCTAGCTAACCATATCTCAGACACTAGGTAGCAGATCTTGACTACTTTTCGTTAGCTTATTGTTAAATTAGACGTTAAATTAGACCCCTAGCTAACCATATCTCAGACACTAGGTAGCAGATCTTTGACTACTTTTCGTTAGCTCATTGTTAAATTAGACCCCTAGCTAACCATATCTCAGACACTACGTAGCAGATCTTTGACTACTTTTCGTTAGCTTATTGTTAAATTAGACCCCTAGCTAACCATATCTCAGACACTAGGTAGCAGATCTTTGACTACTTTTCGTTAGCTCATTGTTAAATTAGACCCCTAGCTAACCATATCTCAGACACTACGTAGCAGATCTTTGACTACTTTTCGTTAGCTTATTGTTAAATTAGACCCCTAGCTAACCATATCTCAGACACTAGGTAGCAGATCTTTGACTACTTTTCATTAGCTCATTGTTAAATTAGACCCCTAGCTAATCATATCTCAGACACTAGGTAGCAGATCTTTGACTACTTTTCGTTAGCTCATTGTTAAATTAGACCCCTAGCTAACCATATCTCAGACACTAGGTAGCAGATCTTTGACTACTTTCCATTAGCTCATTGTTAAATTAGACCTCTAGCTAACCATATCTCAGACACTAGGTAGCAGATCTTTGACTACTTTTCGTTAGCTCATTGTTAAATTAGACGTTAAATTAGACCCCTAGCTAACCATATCTCAGACACTAGGTAGCAGATCTTTGACTACTTTCCGTTAGCTTATTGTTAAATTAGACCCCTAGCTAATCATATCTCAGACACTAGGTAGCAGATCTTTGACTACTTTTCGTTAGCTCATAGTTAAATTAGACCCCTAGCTAACCATATCTCAGACACTAGGTAGCAGATCTTTGACTACTTTCCGTTAGCTCATAGTTAAATTAGACCCCTAGCTAACCATATCTCAGACACTAGGTAGCAGATCTTTGACTACTTTCGTTAGCTCATTGTTAAATTAGACCCCTAGCTAACCATATCTCAGACACTAGGTAGCAGATCTTTGACTACTTTTCGTTAGCTCATAGTTAAATTAGACCCCTAGCTAACCATATCTCAGACACTAGGTAGCAGATCTTTGACTACTTTCGTTAGCTCATTGTTAAATTAGACCCCTAGCTAACCATATCTCAGACACTAGGTAGCAGATCTTTGACTACTTTTCGTTAGCTCATAGTTAAATTAGACCTCTAGCTAACTATATCTCAGACACTAGGTAGCAGATCTTTGACTACTTTTCATTAGCTCATAGTTAAATTAGACTCCTAGCTAACCATATCTCAGACACTAGGTAGCAGATCTTTGACTACTTTTCATTAGCTCATTGTTAAATTAGACCCCTAGCTAACCATATCTCAGACACTAGGTAGCAGATCTTTGACTACTTTTCGTTAGCTTATTGTTAAATTAGACGTTAAATTAGACCCCTAGCTAACCATATCTCAGACACTAGGTAGCAGATCTTTGACTACTTTTCGTTAGCTCATTGTTAAATTAGACCCCTAGCTAACCATATCTCAGACTACGTAGCAGATCTTTGACTACTTTTCGTTAGCTTATTGTTAAATTAGACCCCTAGCTAACCATATCTCAGACACTAGGTAGCAGATCTTTGACTACTTTTCGTTAGCTCATTGTTAAATTAGACCCCTAGCTAACCATATCTCAGACACTACGTAGCAGATCTTTGACTACTTTTCGTTAGCTTATTGTTAAATTAGACCCCTAGCTAACCATATCTCAGACACTAGGTAGCAGATCTTTGACTACTTTTCATTAGCTCATTGTTAAATTAGACCCCTAGCTAATCATATCTCAGACACTAGGTAGCAGATCTTTGAGTACTTTTTGTTAGCTCATTGTTAAATTAGACCTCTAGCTAACCATATCTCAGACACTAGGTAGCAGATCTTTGACTACTTTTCGTTTGCTTATTGTTAAATTAGACCCCTAGCTAACCATATCTCAGACACTAGGTAGCAGATCTTTGACTACTTTTCGTAAGCTCATTGTTAAATTAGACCTCTAGCTAACCATATCTCAGACACTAGGTAGCAGATCTTTGACTACTTTTTGTTAGCTCATTGTTAAATTAGACCTCTAGCTAACCATATCTCAGACACTAGGTAGCAGATCTTTGACTACTTTTCGTTTGCTTATTGTTAAATTAGACCCCTAGCTAACCATATCTCAGACACTAGGTAGCAGATCTTTGACTACTTTTCGTTAGCTCATTGTTAAATTAGACCCCTAGCTAACCATATCTCAGACACTAGGTAGCAGATCTTTGACTACTTTTCGTTTGCTTATTGTTAAATTAGACCCCTAGCTAACCATATCTCAGACACTACGTAGCAGATCTTTGACTACTTTTCGTTAGCTTATTGTTAAATTAGACCCCTAGCTAACCATATCTCAGACACTAGGTTGACAGATCTTTGACTACTTTTCGTAAGCTCATTGTTAAATTAGACCTCTAGCTAACCATATCTCAGACACTAGGTAGCAGATCTTTGACTACTTTTCGTAAGCTCATTGTTAAATTAGACCTCTAGCTAACCATATCTCAGACACTAGGTAGCAGATCTTTGACTACTTTTTGTTAGCTCATTGTTAAATTAGACCTCTAGCTAACCATATCTCAGACACTAGGTAGCAGATCTTTGACTACTTTTCGTTTGCTTATTGTTAAATTAGACCCTAGCTAACCATATCTCAGACACTAGGTAGCAGATCTTTGACTACTTTTCGTAAGCTCATTGTTAAATTAGACCTCTAGCTAACCATATCTCAGACACTAGGTAGCAGATCTTTGACTACTTTTTGTTAGCTCATTGTTAAATTAGACCCCTAGCTAACCATATCTCAGACACTAGGTAGCAGATCTTTGACTACTTTTCGTTAGCTCATTGTTAAATTAGACCCCTAGCTAACCATATTTCAGACACTAGGTAGCAGATCTTTGACTACTTTTCGTTAGCTCATTGTTAAATTAGACCCCTAGCTAACCATATCTCAAACACTAGGTAGCAGATCTTTGACTATTTTCGTTAGCTCATTGTTAAATTAGACCCCTAGCTAATCATATTTCAGACACTAGGTAGCAGATCTTTGACACCTTTTTCGTTAGCTCATTGTTAAATTTTAGACTGGTCTGCACTGTATACTGTAAACCAACTTTATTCGCAGATATTAACATTCACGATTCTCTTATTAAAACCATTTCTTGACTATTAACTTTTGTGATAAGCAAATTAGCTGAATATATGGTACCGGTATTAATAAAACCGTTTTCAGAAACAAATTTGCATCCATCAACTTTCACAGTGTTTTTTGTCCTGGCAAATCACAAAATTCGAAAGTATATCACACGCAAATAAAAGTTGGTTTAATGTATATACTAGTACACATATGTTCGTTTTATATTTCAATTAGGTATTGCAACGGCAGATATGGATGAGAAGATGATTATAAAACGTAAATTCTTAGTGAATAGTATAGATAGTTATTGCTCAACAGAAACTGGGATCGAGGACAAGATCTCGCTAGAGGCCTTAAGTTTGACTTGTTTCTTTATGCAACAGACTAGTCCATTTGATCCAGCGGAATGTTTTCAATTTGCTCATTTGCATATTATGATGTCATTAGTCTTCAACCAGAAGTATAACCCCGAGGATGAAATTCTTGATGAAATATTTGAATCTTTTGAAGAACGTTCCGATGCCAAAAGGAGAAAATTTTATGATTTTTGTCCATTTTTAAATTCATTTTATCGAGAACAGTTTCAACGAATTTCACAACGGACCACTTTACAAATAAAACACCAGAAGATCATTTTAAATCACCATAAAGATATGTATAACCCAGCCAATCTTAAAGATATGACTGACCATCTTTTACATTTTATTGAAAATAATGAGGACCATTGTTTAATTGATAATGATGACATGGATTATCTCCTCTTGGATTTAGCTAGTTCAGGGTTTGCAGCTGTACCCTCATTACTGACCTGGTTGCTAGGATACATGGCATTGTTTCCTCAGGTGCAGGTCAAAGTTCAAGAAGAATTGGATTCTGTTGTTGGAAGAGACCGATTTCCTTCACTACATGACCAGCCTTTTGTACCTTACACAATGGCGGTCATACTGGAAGTACACAGAATTGTAACAGTATTTCCATTTCTTCTACCATACAGGACCATCAAGAACTGTATATTTCAAGGTGAGAAAACCAAAAATTATCCTGGTTTGATTGGAGATGTGGTTCTAGATGGTTTACATGGCACCCATTACCAGTGACTAAAAGATCATATTCTCACAAGTTTAGACTATTTTAGTGTGATGCAAATGTTTATTATAGTAAAATACTTGGAGCACTTAAATGTATGCTAATATATATATATATCATCAAAAGCAAACATACCAATCCATGTTCAAATCAAAATCACACAAACAAAATACATGTAATTAACTTTGAAAACTTGCAAATTGAGTCAAACATGTGAACTTCCATCAGGAAAATCGGGGCTGGGTGCTACAGAAGGGTAAGCACCTCTTGTATAGCTGGCTACATTCACTACATGTAAAATCTAAATTGAGAATGAATTGAACATGGAACTATGTGACATCAAATACCAGTATATCCAGGATAAATACATCATACTTATCAATATGTAACCATGGTAACCAAGACACTAGAGTAATACCTTGATTTCCATCATTTGTTTAGTCAGATTATGGTGTCATAATAACGAGTTTGGTGATAAAATGAGGGACACTTAAAAACAACTAATGATCAAATGTTAAAAGTTTTGTATTTTCTAATAATCTACCATTAGTGAACATTATATAATTTTAGGTTATGATCTGCCAAAAGATACCTTGATGTTTTTCAACATATGGAGTATTCACCATGACAACCGATACTGGAAAAACCCAATGCGATTTGATCCAGAAAGGTAATGTAACATATCCAGATATTGCTTTTGCATACTACTGTGAATGTATTAACTGCAAGTGTGTTAATTTGAGCAGTTTTCACAATGAATCAATAGTGCTAATTTAAATCCTTTCAACCATAGTGCACAAAAGCATGCCATGTATTTGAATCCAACCAGGGAGAGACCTGTAGTGAGAAAGTTTGTCAGTTTGCGTGTCGAAAGTTGATGTTTTTCTCCAGGCACTCCAGTTTTCTCCACAAAAAAGAAAAAAAACTGTATGCAGCTAGCTCTATTTCCTCCTTGTAGATTGTAGGATATTGATCTTTGACATGGTTTTCTCCAGGCACTCCAGTTTTCTCCACAAAAAGAAAAAAACTATATGCAGCTAGCTCTATTTCCTCTTTGTAGATTTAGGATATTGATCTTTGACATGGTTTTCTCCAGGCACTCCAGTTTTCTCCATAAAAAGAAAAAAAACTATATGCAGCTAGCTCTATTTCTTCTTTGTAGATTGTAGAATACCGATCTTTGACCTTGTTGTCCTTGATACTATATGTTTCCAATTAACATTTCAGATTTTTGGACGATTCCAGAAGCTTACTCATTCCAGACCATTTCATTCCATTTGGTGTAGGCGAGAGGCGATGTCCAGGGGAAAGTCTGGTAGAGGTTGAAGTGTTCATTTTCTTTACCAGCATTTTACATCAACTGACCATTCAAAGCGGTCAAGATGGACAGTTGCTAAAATTAGAATCGGAATATGATTATGTAATTAGTCCTAAGTCATTTCAAATATCTGTGATATCTAGAGAAGAAGAGTGATATATATTGTAAATGTATTAATTTTAGAGTGTACAAATTTTAGAGTCTACAAATTTTAGCATGTACAAATTTTAGTGTGTACACATTAACAAGTACAAATTTTGGTGAGTATATCTTTAAGCTGAAATGATCACACATATTACCATGTACACAATTTGGTGTGTACAACTTTCAGCATGTACACATTTCAGTGTGTACACATATTAGCATGTACACATTTTTGTGTGTTCAAATTTTAGCATGTACACATTTCAGTGTGTAACATATTTTAGCATGTACACATTTTTATGTGTACAAATTTTAGGCACAAATTGGGTAAATTCATGTGGACTAGAATAAACATGAATCTCATCAATCACCTTGTGCGTTAAGATTGTATTTAAGTTAGTGGTCAATTTAAATTAGCAGAACTCTATCATTGCAAAAATTGCTAAAATTAGTACACCACTAAAATTAATACATGTACAGTATTGGTTTATTTATTTATACATACCTAAAATTGTAATATGCACATGTATTGCACATTTACGCCTTAAAGGTCACCTCTGTGTAATGTCCACCATGCTTAAATAGTAAATAAAAATGTTACTTTTTCTTATTTAACTTTGGTATTCAAAACTGTATACATGCAAAATATCCGCTTGTTCATTAAGGTCCTTTTTCATGGCCTAGTGTGAGAAAGTTGGTCAATTTGCTTGCCAAAGATATCTCTGGGCACTCTGGTTTCCTCTACCATCCCAGATTTGACCACCCAAAATAAGTGAATGGATTTTGACTTGAATGTAAAACTCCATTACTCCCTTATTATCATGGCTTCCATAGGAGGTTTAGGCCCTCGGTGGGCAAGTGATCTCAAGTGCTAGCTTACAGATTGCATTGCTTCTCACTTGTTACATTAACATCCCATTTAAGTAAATCCTTGATAGTTCTATAAGAATACTCTGGGTTTCTCTTCCATTCCAAAACTGACTTCCTTCATATTAGTGAAGTAATCTTGACTGATGCATAAATGCCATTTGACCTAACTCATCACAGGCCTTACAAGATCTTTTAGATAGGTTTGAATATAGTGGTACTATTCTTCCACCACAAATTGAAAAAAATCCATAAAATATTGGTGAAAAATATCTCCAACAAGCTCAACATTTATCAGTGAAATCAGAGGTTTCATAAAAGATTGGTGAAAAATATATCTTTCAAGCTCAACATTTATCAGTGAAATCTGAGGTTTCATAAAAGATTGGTGAAAAATATCCCTTACAAGCTCAACATTTATCAGTGAAATCAGAGGTTTCATAAAAGATTGGTGAAAAATATCCCTTATCAGTGAAATTAGAGATGTATCTTTGGTTGAGATTAATGTTTTATTGAATTGATGTGCATGTATTTTGTGACACAAGAAATAAAATTGGTCACTGTTTGTGGTGCCAGATAGGGAAATCTCAACCTTCATTCTAATATATGGACTCCAGAACTCATCAAATCTCATTGTGGACCATATACATGTAAATTGGAATTCAGGTTGAATTTCCATCGTCTGGTACTACAAGTAGTGATAGATTCTATTAATATTTTTGTAACATTGGTTCATTATCGTAAATGTAATTATAAAGTAGTAATCTCAAGAATGAAGGTAATCAATTCTGTTTCTTTAGACATTGAAATGACGGTGACCATTTAATGCAACATTCAAAACATCCAGTAACTCAAAGTGCATTAGATTTTGATTTTGAGGGTGAAGAAGAAAATCATTATCAGTTGGGATCAAAAAAAGACTTTTGAGATATACATGGTATTGATGGTAGAGAAGGAGAGAGAGAGAGAGTTTGCTCCAATGTACTATATATTTACAAAAATTTAGAGCTGTTTTACAAGTAAACAAGAATCTGAAATCTTTAAAATCCATAATATGGTCCATAAAGTATGTTTTTGCTTGTTTCATCACATTTTACATTTGTTGTTCACAATGATGTTAAACAGTACACAATGGGAATTGCTAATGCAGTCCATAATCAATACGCTAAAACATTTCAGGGATTGTGGAGGAAACCAGAGTGTCCTGACCTTTGGCAAGCTAGCTAACCAAGGCTGGTAGTTTTCTATGGCCACACTGGTTTCCTCCGCAATCCCTGAAAGGTTAAGGTGTACTGTAGGTGGAGGAAACAAGAGTGACTGGAGAATACCGCTGACCTGAGGCAAGAGAACTGACAAAGGTCAGTGATTTTCTCTAGACACTTGTTTCCTCCATCATCACTATAAAACAAACATAATATAAGTGAAAGAATCTTCATTGGGGCATAAAACACTGTTACTCTACACCTTAATGTTGTGCTGAATGTTTTGGAAAATGTTTACATCACCAATTCCTAGAATAAAATCATTTTTATAGAAAAACATAAAATGTCCTGATTCTATAACCAATATCTAAAAGAAATAACCAGGGCTCTCAAGTCACCTGGATCGTGTGTGTCACCCCCTTAAATTAAGACCATGACCCGCATAACACCAGCACCCATTTAATCACCCGCAAATTTTCATATGACCCGGGAATCCTGAAGTTCAAAGTCTTACGTAAAGTAATCCTCAATTACTACAGTTATTATAACTGTTCCACAGAAACACAAGGTATCATGTGTTACACTGGCAAACCTCATTGTTATAGCTTTATTTTTAATGTTTATTATCGTAACAAATTTTTGCAGATACATTTCCATATTTATTGTTATTTCTATTCTCTATACATTGTTAGTGTGTTATATTTGTATTAACTTTTAATATACAGTGCAATCTGAAAACAGAAAATATAACCTGTTTTCCAAAGAAATACATGTACTTCAGTCAACATGGTCCAGAGAGTTTCCTGTTTAGACAGGTTTGACTTTATTAAGATTGTCATTACTTAATATTAAGATTATCATTTACTACAGTATTTTTTGATAATATTAAATGTATTACATATATAATATTTGACATATTTTTCACAAAATTATTTATAGAATAAATTTATTTTTTAAACCTAATATGTTTCCAATCCTGGTAACCAAAATTGCCATTGGCCACTAATTTCTGTAAAAAAAATTCAAAAAGAAACATATTTAAGCAAATTGTTACAAAATGTATGTACGGTTCTTTAAAAAACAACTATATGTTCACAAATTTTAAAATTTTGGCTACTAAAAATTTTGAATAAGTGAAAACCTAACTTTACTTACGGGTACATGGGGTATGTGCAATAACATTGATCTCATTTACGTCTTTTGTCTTATATATTGATTGCATTTTAAAATTCCATAAATTTTTGTTGCAAGTATATTTTTCATTCGCTTAAGGTCGCATTAAGCATGAATATATTATAATACAAGGTGTTAGGTAATCTGCAATTTTTTGGGTAAAATATGAATATTCATAACTTACAAACTCATTAAATTCCACAAGCATGTTTAGATAAGTTTCCATAAGTCACAATGTCATGAATATATTGAGTGTTGAATCTAGAAGGGGTCCTTGTGCCAGTGACCCTTTAAAGAAAATACAGGCTCCATAAATACTGTCAATGGGCCAACATTAGCCCATTTTTTCAATATCAGTTTGTTGAGTAAATGTGGTACTGTACACGCTCCTCCATTTCTTTGTCCTAAAACTTGACTGATAAATATAATAGTTTTCAAAGATGATATGTAGCATTTACATAAATATGTGTGGCTGTATGGATTTATTACAACTAGTACTAATCTTTCTAAATGAAAAAAATAATCCAGATTACAGCTTTAAAAAAAAAATTAATTTAGTTTGAAAACATGTAAAATAATTTTCATAACTTTATTAGATTGATTGATTTAATGGGGTTTTATGTCCCAGTGAAGAATTTTGCACTGCAATCAAGATGTCATCAGCTATATGTGAAGTGGCAGAAATTTTTAGCTTTGCGTTGTGCTTAGGGGGGATCTTTAATGTGCCACACACTCGTCTTGGGACAGACCCAGCCAGGGTTCAAACCCACAACCTCCCACTTATGAAGTGAACGCTCTACTACTGAGCTACCATAGTGGTAATTTGTTAGAGACTTGTAAAACTATGAAAATTCATTGATGTAGAAATAACTGAAAAAAATTGACTTATAGGTGAAAATACTTCTCAAAAATGGCTCAAAAATATGGCCTTTAATGTTTATCATTTACTACTTGCACATAGTTGTGCGTAATTATTATTGGCCTGAAATTTTTTACATATTTCTTGAATCTCTGTATCACCAATATACATAATCACTAGATTGTTAAAAAAATTTTCGTGTTATTTGTTGTATTTTACTAATGTTTTATTAATTAATTTATTTGTTTATTTGTTGATGTTTATTTTAATTAATTTTTAAGATGAAATCATATGTATTCATGTTTTGAAGTTGTTACAATAAAAATTTATAAAATAGATTTTATTATTTTAGATTTATTTCATTACCAGTACTGCACTGTTGTCAATAAAGTATTCATGAAAGAAAATTTTTAACATCTATAACCTGCTATAAATACCAATATTCTAGTTAATCTTTAATAAAGAAATGGGGTCTGTAGCTATACCATGTGATACCACCTAACGTTTGTGTGGAACAATTATTTCCTTTGGATATGGAATAATATCAGTTCACATTTTCTCGTTAAAATGACATACTTCATGGAAATCTTGACAAAAGCGTTTTCCATAAGTCCCACACAAACATTAAGGGGTGTTGATCATTGTTACAATGGCGAATGCCAAATATTTTTCTGTCACTTTTTTTTAGCATTTGGTTATTTACCATGTAAATCTATCAAATTTCATATCATAATCAGGAAAACATGCATTCTTTATTTTTCAGTGGTGTATTAAAATGGTGTTTTAAACCCCTGACAAGATTCTTTAACTTATATTGAAACAGGCATTGGTTTAAGCTTAGGTGATGTTGTTGTAATGTTGTTTAATGTCGTATAGCAATTTTTCAGTTATTTGCAATGAGATTAATCAAGTTTAATATATTAATCCCTAGGAATTAATCGGTTGGCGTTTGAGTTGAGTTTAGTAATGATGTTTAATGTCTCAGTCAAGAATATTTCACTTATATCGAGATGTCGCCAGCTATAGGCGTAGGTACAGAAATTTTGCCTGTGCATTGCGCTGATGGCATCATACAGCAGGATTCATTATCGCGCCAAGCCCACTCTGACACAGACCTTGTTTATTTCAAGTTCTCATCCAAAAGAACCGTGACTTTCATTTCGTAATGCTGAGTGCTTGGTGAAAGAACAGTCACTCCCCACTTTCAAGTCTTAGGTCAGACCCAGTCGAGGATCAAACCCAGGACCTCCCACTTACGGACCGAGCACTCTACCAACTGAGCTACTGCAGTGCAGTGGTGGTTGGTGTTTGACAGCATGTGTGTGTGACATGTGAGTGTTTTATAGTCTGCTTTATACTAGTATATACTTGTGAGGACTTTAACTTGTTTGAGTTGCTAGCCCACAGAGTTGGTATACCGCATACAAGGATGCCACTCCACCAGTCAAATTATACACAGTTAAGACTAGACAAGAAAGCAGTATCTGAAATTGTGTATGACCTGGACAGGGTTTGAACCCAAGACCTCTCACTCTTGAGGATGCTCTACCACTGAGCCAACACAGTTATCAGGTAAAATGCATGATAAAAGAAAATACCTATCACAAACTGTCTAATTAATACCATTCTAATGCCATTTGTCTTATTGATTATCAAATATGTATGATTTCAGAATTTTGTCATTTCACAAATTTACACAAAATTAGAATCATCTGAATGCCTCAAATTATTTAATTGTGTAAGTAAGAATAATTCTAATAACTAACAACATTGACAAAGATCAACAAATAGTCTACTTTTACCAAATATGTCACTAATTTTTTTTTTTTTAATGTCATTTTAGTGGTACGCCAATGAAAGGAGGGATTGTTATTGAACCGGAACATCGTCCAGGTCTTTGCCTACTCGCCTTTTACTACTTTCAAGCGTTTTAGCGACATTGACATAAACATAAACCCCAGCATGGCCTCAAGAAAATATTTGCATTTGCTTAAAAAATCAGGCAATCTTTTAGGTGTTTCTGGTTGTGTTATACTAGGATATGTATTGTATGACAAATACAAAAAAGAAGGAAATGTTTATGCATCGTGGACAACAAATTTTGAACCATCGGTCAAGTGGGATGCAAACTGGGACAGGTACTTGCCAGTCTTCAGCCTCCTGTCCTTAGAGTCCATATTCATGCTATCGTACATTATTTATTTTCAACAATTTTGTGATGACATATCTTATGAAATCATTAAAAGCTATGTGGTACATGGAACAAGCATGATTTGAGTGTTCGGTTTGTCCTGTTAATTTCTTTTATGTCTAGGGGTTTCTGTCTTCTTAGTTTGTTAGTAGTGTAACAGAAAAGGGAAAATGTAGCTGCCAAATTAAAGTCTGGCCCGCCACATTCTTGTTTTTTTTTCAACTCCATTAAATCAAAACCAAAAGGTTCCATCTTGGGACCAACCTATTGGTCGGTCACTTCCCAAGGTCGGATGAGCCCCCAAGTGTAACAGGAAAGGGAAAATTGCAGCAGCCAAACCAGGACTTGAACCTGGAACCTTCCCAATACTAGCAGGATTTATACCCACTGAGCTACCTAGTCGCCTATCGAGTTCGGCCGGCCTGTGTTATGCAGCCTGCACTAAGTGACTTGAGGATTAAGTTTTTAATGTCATATAATATTGTGGGCAAATGCCAATCAAAATACTAGACACACCCCCCCCCCCCCCCCCCTTGCTCGTCAGTGAGAGGCTACTAGTATGCTTTTAATTAGACCAAATTATTTCTGTTGTCAACAGTCCTGTTTATTGATGATAGAGAACAGTACCAATTCCCGTTTCAAAATGTGGAAATTCATCACCTCCAATGTAGGTGGTCAATTCTACTGTCTCAACAAATTATTATCAACATGGTTATCAACTAACATGCAGTTCTTGAAACTAAAACATATTTTTTTTCAAATTTATGTTGAGATTTCATCCAAATTTGCCATCTGACACATGATGGAGACCATTTCCAAGGAGACTTGTTTTGCCAGCCATTTTAAAAAATTGGGTGACTTGTGAACTGTAAATCAAAATTTAGTGCAAAGTATTGACAGTGATATAAGAATCATGTAAGCATGCTCAACATTCACCAGAGTTTGTTTACCCATTTTTCTTGGAGTTCTGACCCTATAAGTTTGACGTTTTTAATAAGAAATCCTTACCAGCAGTAAATCTACAAAAATCTACAAATTTAACCTAAAACACTTCTACGCAAGCTTTTGAACAGATTGATTTTTTTGCAAATGCTGTAAAAACAGATATTTAGTGTATAATTTTCTATCTTTACTTTTGACAGACGGGAACCTACCAGTATGGTAAATCCAAAAAAGGTTTCCAAAGACGGCGGCAATTATGAATCAAAATTAGAAGAACAAACACCAACAGCAACCAGACATTTAATTCTGATCCGACATGGACAGTACAATACAGATGGAGATACTGATAAAGAAAGAATACTCACTGAACTAGGTATATTACACTAGATTTTCACAAATTTAAAATCATTTGTAGCAATATTTTAAAAAATGTGAAAATATAGCCCTTTAGTGTTTTTCTAGGACTTTTCATATAGAGTTATTTTCAAACAAAAAAAAATCCTCTAAATCATTAATTTGCAGTCATGTAATGTTAAATCAGTGACCAGCTCTTACCCTCTCCCCCATCTAGAATAAACAAGAATAGAAATATACATATTATCTTTGTTGCACACATTAAAATTCATTTAATAATTTTCAATCAAGTTATGTTATAGGTGGGATCATTCTGGCCCAATATACCTTGGAAAAAAGAGGCAAACTGAAATTGTTTGTTAGAAGTGAAATTAAAAAATTTACAGAATGTACAAACTTTTTTAAACAAGATTTTGAGAAGAGTCAAGAGAGTGAAATTGTACATTATGCACTACAAATTTGTGTGTAAAAAACAGCTACAATCCTAGAAAAACAGGGTTTTAGTAATTATTAATATGTTTTGGATTGTTTTAGCCTATAGTTAGACAATTTTATACATTAACATACAAATCATGTGCCTACTAGGCCTCCTGGTTTTGATGCTAAAATCTTGTATCTAACCATGAATTTTAGAAATAACTTTAAAGTTGTGGTTTACTGGGTTAAAGTGGCAATTCTATGATATCATAAATTGTTTCACAATTTTATGAGAATTGTCACTTGCCAGTGGCGGATTTAGGGGAGGGGTTGCGGGGGTTGCAACCCCCCCTTTGAAAAATTTAAAGAGAGAGAGAGTGAGATATTGATTGATTAAAATTATTTTCTTGGCCCCCATCGGGGCTCTGCCCTAGACCCATCGTCTTTGGAAGCTCGCGCCTTTGGCGCTTGCATCTAGCATTGATATAATTCTCGCCCCTCCCCTTAAAAAAATCCTGTATAGATCTCAACCCCCCTTTTTAAAAAATCCTGGATAGTTCTCACCCCCCCCCCTTTTCAAAAAATCCTGTATCCGCCCCTGCTTCCTAATGTTTTTGATACCTAGTAATCAACAACAAATGGAAAGTTATTTCTTATATTTACAATATTCATCTTTTACATTTCTGCTTAAAAGTTGTGATAGGCCAGTCATTCTAGTAGTTTTCATTTCTCATCCACTGGTTTTGTCAGTGAACTGAACAGCACCATTCATCCCTTCACTTCAGAGCATTTAGCCATTTTTTTTGACATCATTTCATCCCTTCAGAGCATTTATACACACCTTCTCTGATGTCACAGAAGTAAACATTATTCTTTTCAATAAGTTTATGTAAGAAAAAATCAGTAATTGTTAATTTACTGGTATATACTTTAAACACTAATTAATGGTTTTTAGAATTTTTCAAATTTTATTTGTATAGGTAGAAAACAAGCAGAATATACAGGCCAAAGATTAAAAGATATGAATTTTCCATACACTGATTTCATTAGTTCAACAATGTCTAGAGCTGTAGAAACAGCTGGTATTATACACAAATTTATGCCATATTTAGAATGGAAACAGTGTGATATGTTGCGTGAAGGTGCTCCTATTCCTCCAGAACCTCCACATGGAAGTTGGAGGCCAGAAAGACAAGTTTGTATAAATTTATTAGTATTATTATTATCTACAGTCAAATCGATACAGGCCACACAAGAAAAGCAGTAAAAGAGGTCTTTATGGGCAGGTGGCCCCTATATACATGTTTAATCAGCATGAATAAATAGCAGATGGGATAAATTTTTACTGGCCTTTAAAAGCAGGTGGCTTTAATACAGGTTTGCCTGTAAAAATACTACACAACCTTGTTGGCTCAGTTTGAGTTCAAACAATGACCAAATCATAATCAGTATTAAGAGGACAGAGTTCGGTATAATGTGATTGGTGGAGTGGAATGCTTGTTTATGGCATACTTTCTCTGCGAGCTACTAACACCTTAACTACTTAAAAGTCACCCATGGTGTGCTCTAGTACAAAGCAGACCATAAAACAAATGTGTACATATCACCTATACACAAACATGTTTTTACATTAGTTTTTAGAGAATAATAAAATTTGACCTTGTTGTGAATAGCTGAAA
Source organism: Anadara kagoshimensis (assembly GCA_021292105.1). Taxonomy (NCBI): domain Eukaryota; kingdom Metazoa; phylum Mollusca; class Bivalvia; order Arcoida; family Arcidae; genus Anadara; species Anadara kagoshimensis. The sequence goes on along the minus strand of CM037874.1, from coordinate 33,410,418 downwards.
AATTGAGGACAAATTTAGAACTACAACAATTTTCAAAAGTTCAGCTTCATGATCATCATTTTTTTTGAAGGGTGTTTTATGTTCCAGTCAAGATTTGTCACTCATATTGGGGCAATCAGTTTATGAAGAGTGAGGAAAAAGGGAGAAAACCACTGACCTTTTGCAAGCAAACTGACTTACTTTCTCACACTAGGATTTGTCTCGATTAGTATCTAAACCTAGGGTGCTGTGAAGCCTTAGAGCTTAATCTAGACCACTCGGCCACTTAGGTCCTTATCAACTACAGATCTATCATAAAGTGTCATAAGTTTTGTGACCCAATGTTGTGTTCTTTTTATAACCAAATCCTGAAACACCCTTTCTTCTGAAATAACTCGGTTATAAGAAACAAACTTAGGATGGAAGGTCCTTAACTGGTAGGGATTCAAATTTAAACCTATCATGTAAGTCTGAATTTCAAATGGTAGACATTAAAACAAATTGCAAAAAAAACTAATAAATTACATGTTTCTCAATGTATCTACTGATTAATTTAATAAAGGTTTTTGATAGATTTCATGTGCAGGCTAGCTATGATGTTCTTAAGCTTTTGTAAGCTCACCTGGCCTAAAAGCCATGTGAGCTTTTGCCATCACTCAGCGTCCGTCGTCCGTCAGTCCGTCAGTCTGTCAGTCAGTCAGTCAGTCAGTCAGTCCGTCTGTAAACTTTTCACATTTTAACTATCTCCTCTGAAACCCCTGAACCAAATTTAACCAAACTTTACAGAAATGATGTATAGAAGGTCCTTTACTTAGATTGCCGAAATTATTTTGATCCGCCAAAAAAACATGGCTGCCAGCGCAGAAGATAATTTAACATGGGACCCTATGGGAAAAATGCATTTTTGACTATTTCCTCAGAAATGACTGAAGCAAATTTAACCAAACTTTACAGGAATGATGTATGGAAGGTCTTTTGCAAAGACTGCCAAAATTTTTCTGATCCGCCTAAAAACATGGCTGCCAGCGGGGAACATAGTTTAACATTGGACCCTATGGGAAAAACACATTTTGGCTATCTCCTCTGAAACTACTGAAGCAAACTTAACCAAACTTTACAGGAATGATGTATAGAAGGTCCTTTACTTAGATTGCCGAAATTTTTTTGATCCGCCAAAAAACATGGCTGCCAGCGCAGAAGATAGTTTAACATTAGACCCTATGGGAAAAACATATATTTGCTATCTTCTTTGAAACCACTGAGCCAATTTAAACCAAACTTTACAGGAATGATGTATAGAAGTTCCTTTACTTAGATTGCCGAAATTTTTTTGATCCGCCAAAAAACATGGCTGCCATCGCAGAAGATAGTTTAACATGGGACCCTATGGGAAAAATGCATTTTTGACTATTTCCTCAGAAGTGACTGAAGCAAATTTAACCAAACTTTACAGGAATGGTGTAGGAATGGTCCTTTACTTAGATTGCCAAAATTTTTCTGATCCATCAAAAAAAATGTCCGCCAGCACAGAAGATAGTTTAACATTAGACCCTATGGGAAAAGCATATATTTGCTATCTTCTTTGAAACCACTAAGCCAATTTAAACCAAACTTTACATGAATAATGTATGTAAGGTCATTTACTAAGATTGCCCAAATTTTTCTGATCCGCCAAAAGAAATGGCCGCCAGGGCCAAACAAAGTTTAACATTGGGCCCTATGGGAAAACGCACATTTTGGCTATCTCCTCTGAAACTACTGAAGCGAATTCAATAAAACTTTACAGGAATAATGTATGGAAGGTCTTTTGCAAAGATTGCCGAAATTTTTCTGATCCGCCTAAAAACATGGCTGCCAGCGGGGAACATAGTTTCACATTGGACCCTATGGGAAAAACACATTTTGGCTATCTCCTCTGAAACTACTGAAGCAAACTTAACCAAACTTTACAGGAATGATGTATGGAAGGTCTTTTACTTAGATTGCTGAAATTTTTTTGATCCGCCAAAAAAACATGGCTGCCAGCGCAGAAGATTGTTTTACATTGGACCCTATGGGAAAAATGCATTTTTGACTATTTCCTCAGAAATGACTGAAGCATATTTAACCAAACTTTACAGGAATGATGTATAGAAGGTCCTTTACATAGATTGCCAAAACTTTTCTGATCTGCCAAAAAACATGGCTGCCAGCGGAGAACATAGTTTCCCATTGGACCCTATCTCCTCTGAAGCTAGTGAAACAAATTCAACCAAACTTTACAGGAATGATGTATAAGATAGTTAAACATTGGACCCTATGGGAAAAACACATTTTAGACTATGTCCTCAGAAATGACTGAAGCACATTGAACCAAACTTTACAGGAATGATGTATAGAAGGTCCTTTACATAGATTGCCAAAATTTTTCTGATCTGCCATAAAACATGGCTGCCAGCGGAGAACATTGTTCACATTGGACCCTATGGGAAAAGCATATAAACAAATTTGCTTTAAAAGCATTTTAGTCAGGTGAGCGATACAGGCTCAACCACACTGAGCCTCTGGTTACAGTAATGTTTTATCTATTATATGTTTAGCAGTTCTTTCAAGATGGTGCCAGAATTGAGGCAGCGTTTAAAAAATACTTTCATCGAGCAGATCCAAAACAAAAGACAGATAGTTATGAAGTTTTTGTGTGCCATGCTAATGTGATTAGATATTTTGTATGTAGGTAAGTAATCTGTATTCTGCTTATTATTATACATGTGTTGTCAAACAAAAATTACCTGTCTGCACTACCAATATATTAGGAATATTGATAAAAGAGGACCCACTCAATATATCAGAAGTGTTAGGATTTGCAGATTATATCAGTACATACCTAGGTTTCCATAAATTTAAAATAATTAGTAGCCAAATTTCCAAAATTTGTGAAAATATAGTCCTTTTTAAAGTATTTTTCCACAAATTTGCAAAAATAGGTTACTTTTTGAAAGAATTCCTCAGAAATCAGTAGCCAATGGCGATTTTGGCTACCAGGAATGGAAACTTGGACATACATGTATAATCAATTAAAATTGGCATGATAATACTAAAATAGGCATGTATTGTCAAACAACATTGGCCTGTTTGCTTGAAATTTTCGTAAGAATATTCATATAGGAGGATCCACCAAATATATGGGTGTGTTAGGACAAGCAGTTAATACATACACAATTCCTGTGTTGACTCTTTGAAAATAGTGTTTCCCCATTATGTTCTTGTGTTGCCTGTTCATACTGGTCCACAATAAACATTTAAATTAAAACCCAAGTGGACAAGTCCATGTTGTTTACCTATGATACACTTATAATGGATACAGCTGCTGTAAAACCTCATTACAACGCATGATGTTCAATAACTTTGCCAACACACTTATTGCCACAGTATTATGATGTCCCACAATCATTGTCCAAGATTGATTAATTGATTGAATTTTTGATTGATAATATTTTACTTTCATGTATGTCGGGATATCACCAGCTAAAAGTGAAGTTGCAGAAATTTTTACCTTTGCAGTGCACTCGGGGCAATGTGCAAGGAGGGTTCTTTAATGTGTCACATATGGGGCATAGGTTTTTAAGGTCTTTTCCAAAGGACTCTATGACTTTCATTTCTAGGTGGCGAAATCTTATTCCGAAAAATCATGCATTTAAATCCAGGTGAATGAGACCAAAAAGTTTTATCTTACCTTTATGTGGAGTTTTGTCATTGGGTTTTTATGAACTAACCTTCAAAATGAGGTCAAAGGTCAAGGTCATGTTCAAGATTTTGACCTTTATGCTTTTGCTATAATTGTAGCTATTTTTGTAAATATTCCAATGCAGACATTAATTCTTGGTGTTTTTACCATTGTTTTTTCCCCATGAACCAAGGTTCAAAGGTCACTGTCATGAACATTTTGTTGAAAAACTTTTGAATTTGATTTATCATGACTATATGTAAAGATTTTGACATTTCATTTTGGTGTTTTCTTAAAGCATTTGAGCAAGCCATTATTTATCAGATGATAACATTTGGCCCATTTGACCTCTTGTTTTATTTTGGGGACATTGGTGCCAGGACCCATTCTAGATTGAACACTGACTACTTACTTAGTCCTCTTCGTGCATGTGTGCACATAAGGCCACAACCAGCTCTCTCCACAACTGTCTGTCCTTAGCCTTTTTTCCGCTTCCTTTCATCCCATCCCCATCTCTTTCAGCTCTTTCTCTACTGTCCCCCTCCATGTTTCCTTCAGTCTTTCCCGCTTCCTCTTCCCATCTGGTGTTCATTTTAGCGAGACTCTGGTGGTACTGTTGTTGTCTTGTCTCATCACATGTCCAATCCACCGCCATCTACGTTGTTTTATTTCTTCTCTGATATCCTTCTGGGCACAGATTTCATGTAGTCTCTTGTTACTTATTTTTCTTGGCCAGTAGATCTTGCATATCTTTCTGAGGCAGGTGTTATGGAATGCGGACAGTTTTTGAAAATCAGTCTGGGTAACTCTCCAGCATTCTGAACCATGTAATAGCACAGATTTCACATTGCTATTGTAGATTCTCAATTTGGTGGTTTTGGAAAGCATTCCTGATTTCCAGATGGAGTGTAGTTGTCTAAAGGCTGATCTTGCTTTACCTATCCTGGATTTGATGTCTTTGAATGCTCCATTATTATTACTGATGGTGCTGCCCAGATATGTGAAGATCACTGAAGTCTTACTTTACACATATTTCATTTAATTATTTTGATAGAAAAAGATCTGTTCTTCGCAGTTCTTTTTTCTTTTTTATATCCTTTCAGGCATTTCAGTTTAATGTTTTCTTAAGATATTTTAGCTAACCATTATTTATTAGGTGAGATGTGAAGTAATGTTATGCTTCAGCCTATTTCATCTTCTCAGTTCATATTTTCTTTTTTTTCAGAGCCTTACAGTTTCCTCCAGAGGCATGGTTACGTATCAGTCTAAATCATTGTAGCCTTACTTGGATATCTATAAGGCCTAATGGCAGAGTTGGAATCAGGATGTTAGGAGATTCAGGCTTTATGCCAGTTGACAAATTATCATCACTATAAAATAATTTATTTATAATAGACATGTATAACTTTTTTGATATAAAAAAAACCAAAAAAAATTGATAGTTGTGTTATGATATATTTTTTTTTTTGAAAAACGGAAGAGAAAAGAAGGGGCATAAGAGAAATTTTCCTATCTGAAAGTTGTTTTTTTTTTTAAGGAACTAGTCTTTGAGGTATAAAACAGAAATGGAGAATTTTGCTTTCAGAATAAACTTTATCATGATAGTACAGTTGCTAAAAATTAAATTGGAGTCAGTTAAATTCATCGATTCAATCTGCAAAGGAAAAGAAGCAGTCTTCAAGCATGGATGTCAACCTTTAACAAAAATGTCATAAAAGTATTTTTTCCACATTTGTGGGAAGATAATCAATCACTCCGCATTGGCAGCTGGACTAATACCTGGTGCTAGTTTTCCTGTGGTACTTCCACATTGGCAGCTAGACTAATACCTGGTGCTAGAATGCCTGTGGTACTTCTACATAGGCAGCTAGACTAATACCTGATAACCTGATGCTATAGTCCTGTGGTACTACCACATTGGCAGCTAGACTAATGTCTCTGGTTCCCTTAGGTGACCTTTATTGACATGTTTGACTGTAATATTATGCCTGTATGATTTTTTAGCTCACCTGAGCCAAAGGCTCAAGTGAGCTTTTCTGATCACAATTTGTCCGTTGTCTGTCGTCGTCGTAAACTTTTCACATTTTCATCTTCTTCTCACGAACCACAGGGCAGATTTCAACCAAATTTGGCACAAAGCACCACTAGGTGAAGGGGATTCAAGTTTGTTCAAATGAAGGGCCACACCCTCTTTAAAGGGGAGATAATTGAGAATTATTGAAACTTTGTTGGTATTTTTCAAAAATCTTCTTCTCAAAAACTATTCGGCCTGTAAAGCTTAAACTTTTGTGGAGGCATCCTTAGGAAGTGTAGATTCAAGTTTGTTCAAATCATGGTCCCCGGGGGTAGGGAGGGGTCACAAGAGGGGGATCAAGTTTTACATAGGAATATATAAAGAAAATTTTTAAAAATCTTTTTCTCAAATACTATTAGGCCAGAAAAGCTCAAATTAAAATGGAAGCATCCTCAGGTAGTGTAGATTCAAGTTTGTTCAAATCATAGTCCCTGGGGGTAGGGTGGGGCCACAAGAGGGGGGTCAAGTTTTACACAGGAATATATAGAGAGAATCTTTAAAAATCTTCTCCTCAAAAACTATTAGGCCAGGAAAGCTCAAATTAAAATGGAAGCATCCTCAGGTAGTGTAGATCCAAGTTTGTTCAAATCATGGTCCCGGGGGTAGGGAGGGGCCACAAGAGGGGGATCAAGTTTTACATAGGAGTATATAGAGAAAATCTTTAAAAATCTTCTTCTCAAAAACTATTAGGCCTGAAAAGCTCAAATTAAAATGGAAGCATCCTCAGGTAGTGTAGATTCAAGTTTGTTCAAATCATGGTCCCCGGGGGTAGGGAGGGGTCACAAGAAGGGGATCAAGTTTTACATAGGATATATAAAGAAAATTTTTAAAAATCTTTTTCTCAAAAACTATTAGGCCAGAAAAGCTCAAATTAAAATGGAAGCATCCTCAGGTAGTGTAGATTCAAGTTTGTTCAAATCATAGTCCCTGGGGGTAGGGTGGGGCCACAAGAGGGGGGTCAAGTTTTACACAGGAATATATAGAGAGAATCTTTAAAAATCTTCTCCTCAAAAACTATTAGGCCAGGAAAGCTCAAATTAAAATGGAAGCATCCTCAGGTAGTGTAGATTCAAGTTTGTTCAAATCATGGTTAAATAATAGTGTATTTTCCATGCTGTATTCTTTTATATAAGTATTTTGATATAAAGTTAAATATATTGTTCATGAGAAATATATTAATTGTACTTGTATTTAAAAGCTAATTTTTAATGTAAATCCTGCTGTATTCTATAATTTCTATTTGCCATTTCCCGATTACAGTATTCGGCCTATGCATTTTCTCTCTTTTGAGATTGGTAGATTGCATGATGAAAATTTTTTTTAAAATTATTTCATTGGTTGAAATGCTGTAAGAAAAAGGTAACGGAATAAGCCGAGGCTTGTCGAAACATCAACCTTTTACGGTACATAGAAATACTTACAAATTGTTTAGTGAAAAGCATCGGTAGGAAGTATAGATTTCAGTTTGTACAAAACCTCCCTCCCCTGCACTCACTTCAATACTGAACTCATTTCGGCTTCTACCTAGCAAGTTGCTCAGGTGAGCGATGTGGCCCCTGGGCCTCTTGTCTTATTTATAGCTTGATCAATGCTATAATGTGTGACTGTGATTTCTATATTGTAGCTAGACCAATAGTATTGTACTGGGCCTTTGCAACTGTGTGTTTACTCTACTTCAGAGAAAGCAAAAATACAAATATTTTGTAGATTTTCAAAGAGACTGGTTAAAATCAATACATCATTTACTTACATAGCGAAATCTTGACTAAAAAATTCTCATATTAGGTAATAAATACTATACATTTATTTCGCCCTCGGGAAATGTGACTTGTTAAGGGTGAACAAATGTTCATATCTCCCTCACTCACGGGCAATAAATTGTTTATTATACTGAAAGATAACCATGGTAATAAGAAAGGCAGAAAGAAAGAAAAATATTCTTTAAAAGACAGCATGAAAACATCAGTCCTTCTTCGATCGGAACTCATCGGAGGCAAACGCTAGAACGTCATGGTCGATTCTCCATCGATGACATCATATCATTGTGACGTCACAGTGTGTTCCAAAGGGGTGGGATATGATGTTTTCAGAGGGATACACAATGTTTTCTCCACCCCAATCACATGATCCAATGATCCAATCAAATTACAAATCGTGTCGTATTTGTCTAATGAGGTATAATATTGAATATATACGAAGTATTTTTATTTTTATTTTATCTGAGGTAGAGTGTGTGTGTATTCAATCACACATGTGTATGTATGTAGTTGCAATAGCATATAGTGTGTGTGTTATTTTTTGGAAGATATTAGGATGTTGAGCTGAAACAATATGATAATATTTTTGAAGTTAAATATTTGAATGAAATATTTTGTATAAATTATGAAACAAAAATATAAAAGTTTGGAGAAAAATGAAATTTATTTCTTATTTCTTTATTCTGCTCAAGTAATACATTATCTTGCTTTAAAAATTATCAGTGTTTTGTCCACTGACTTTATCACATGAGATATTACACACCACTTGCCTGGACAAATGTTAAGCCAGTCCTGAATTTGATATGTTTTGTGTACCCAGAGAGGGCCAAATTCAAGGCCTTCAAACCGCTATAACTTTCTTATTTGGTCATCAATTTTGATGCGGTTTTCGATATTGTGATATATAAATGGTATTTAACTAATATATGAAATAAAAAAATTCCGTTAAAGGTACTCTTTAATGGTATAATTGTAACAGTTTATTTTATCCCCCATGAAATATTTTCCTAGGATAATTTTTTCTTGTAAGATTTGTTCCATAGACAATTTTTTACAGGTAAATATTATCCCTGGATAATATTTTATGGAATAAGCCATGACATTTATTGCACAAGAAAGATTTTACCATGAAATTATATCCTCCCAGACACATTTTCACCCAGATAAAATTACGGATTATATAATCACCTGTAAAATCCATGCAATTACTGTATTTCCATAAATTGAGTGCACATGGTTTTCATTATTTATTTCTTTCCATTGAAAATGTTTCCATTAAACTATCAATAAAATGCATTTAAAATGCACTGACCTAACCAAATTGTATTTTTAATAAAAAAAATTATTATTTAGTTCTCCTGGACATAGAGAAATGTTGCGAAAATTTTGGAAATTTGATCAAGTTTATACACCGATTGGGCCTCATTCAAAGTTACATCAGGGCATTTAGGGTCAGGTAGGTCATTGTTGTTCAGGTTTTTTCTAGGTATGATCATCATAAATATTCTAATTATAGTTGTTCCAAGTAAGAAGGTTCAGAAGGGATAATTTTTGACATAGTCATATTTGTTGTTTTGTTAAAAAGTTAAAAAAAATTGCTCTATGTACAGAATTAAATTCACTGATGGATGAATGAAAAATATTTTTTCCTATTTTGTCAGTGTATTTTGTATCGAGTTTTGACAATTTTTTTGTGAGTTTGTTGGAAAATATGACTTTATTCTCGCATTTTCCATGTGCACTGAATTTGTGAAAATTCAGTAGGTCATGTACTAGTAATAAAAATCGTATAACACTATTGTATTAATCACTCATGTATCTGTAATCCACAATTTCATCCAGGTAAAAATATGCCCGGGAGGATATAATTTCATGGTAAAATCTATCTGGGGGAATAAATGTTAGGGCTTATACCGTAAAATATTATCCATGGAATAAATCTCACAAAAAATGTTATCCTAGGAAAATATTTCATGGGGGATAAAATAAACCGTCACATATCCATGGTAAATGATGTTGCATAATTTTAAAATCATATTATGACATCATATGTTTGGCAAAAGATCACACTTGCGATTTATATTGGGCCAATAAGGTAAAGTTTAAGGTCACTAGTACTATAAATAGATAATCAGTTTTTGAGTTGAATCAAGAATTTGAACAAGGCTTGTTTATTCACTTTAGAATTATTTTCTGATCACTAGGTCAAAGGTCAAGGTCATTGATACTATGGGTAGAAAAATGGTTTTTGTGCAATAACTTCAGTTCTTTATAGAATCAGTAGAATTTGAACAAGGCTTGTTAATTCACTTTGGAATTATTTTCTGATCACTAATTCAAAGGGCAAGGTCATTGATACTTTGGGTAGAAAATTGGTTTTTGTGCAATAACTTCAGTTCTTTATAGAATCAGTAGAATTTGAACAAGGCTTGTTAATTCAATTTGGAATTATTTTCTGATCACTAGGTCAAAGGTCAAGGTCATTGATACTTTGGGTAGAAAATTGGTTTTTGTGCAATAACTTCAGTTCTTTATAGAATCAGTAGAATTTGAACAAGGCTTGTTAATTCACTTTGAAATTATTTTCTGATCACTAGGTCAAAGGTCAAGGTCATTGATACTTTGGGTAGAAAATTGGTTTTTGTGCAATAACTTCAGTTCTTTATAGAATCAGTAGAATTTGAACAAAGCTTGTTAATTCACTTTGAAATTATTTTCTGATCACTAGGTCAAAGGTCATTGATACTTTGGGTAGAAAATTGGTTTTTGTGCAATAACTTCAGTTCTTATATACAAGTTTTATTGTACACGTAAAATAAAAAACAAAATGTTTAAACAAAAACAACTAACTTTACTGGTTTTAAAAAACAATCAACCATCAAAATTCGCCTCCTAAATTATTTGTTTTATGTTGTTATGGTGATGTGCTATTGGTAGTGGCATTTCCGGCGGGAGCCGCTGTTGGTGCTCCTGGGCAGTTTGCCAAGTCTTGTGTTACAAGATAGTTATCATCACATTTTGCCTTGGAGAATTCACAGCTGTAATAAAAGTTAAAAGTTTTAATTATGTTTGATTTGTAAACATGGCATTTCTCAAAATATTTATGATTTTGAAAAATTGAAATTGAAATTAAAAAAAAATCAATATAAGAAATAAGTACAATGGTCATTCAAAACATGTTCTTTGTGAAGTCACAGAAGTGACATGAGAATATGTTTTACATTGAGTGCTCATGAGAAAGTTATCACAAGCTCACGCGAAAGTTACTGCGTTATCACGTGGCAACTATCCCATTATCACGTGAACGTTATTGTATGCTCACGTAAAACATTTAAGGAATGATTGTATTTTTTTTTCTATCTTTGGGGTCATAGATAAAATTATTTGGTGCACGCAGCATAAAACCGCGAAGCGGTTTATGCATACGCGACGTGCACCAAATAATTTTATCTATGACCCCATAGATGGAATAAAAATTACAATCATTCCTTATAATTAAAATCAAAAATAAGTTCAATATTGATAACATTCATGTAATCTTTAAATTATACACATGAAGCAAAAAAAAAACAGCGCATTAAAACAAAAAATGGCGCATTAATCTAAAAGCTGAACGCAGCTGATTGTCAATGGCAACCGCTGGTAGCTAGCCTTGCATGAACATTTTCTGCACAATATAACGTCAAAAAATTCTGTCTATGGGATCATAGATACAAAAAATTTACAACACTGGATAGTATTAAAATTAATTTATTAGCTAGCACGCAATGACTATAGCGCGAGTACATGAAAACTTCCACGTGATTACGGCGTGAGCGTGCACTAACGTTCGTCTACGGAAGCGTATTTAGGACTTCTTAAAATATTTTAAAAATAATCCGTAGGGACGACAAGTAATTCGAGGGAACGGATTATAATTCGAGGAAACAAATTATAATTCGTGGCCACTAATATTGTTTGTTAGATGATGTAATAAAAGTGAATTGTGTTAACTGCAAGAAGTATTTTAGTGTTTAAGTGGTAAGAGAGGTCCTCGTTGGTATAGGCTGATGTTAGTTTATATATTTCTAATGCAAGTGTTTATCAGTGCAGCGCAATAATAATTTTGATATTGCTACCATAGTTTTGTTTTTCGTTGTGCCATGTATTTTGGGGGGGGGTTCCTAGGTGTTTATAGATAAATAAGTGGTACATTTTCCAGTTACGACGTGCACATTGTTATTAGGAATTTTCTATCGGACAAACTGAATTCGTTTATTTTTCTGGTGTCTAATTTTCCTAGTTCTAAGAAACAATGTCATTTCGTGGGTTGGTAAAATCGTGGTTTGTTGTTACCGGCTTTGAACATAGTATCTAAATAAATTGAACATGGAATTTTCCATCGAAAACGACGAAATTAGGGACACAACGAAAAATAATTATTTCGCGGTATTTGGTTTTGATTGTAGCATACTTACCTGTTGGGATAAAGATTGCCATCAGATCCACACATAAATTCTATTTTGCCAAGACATGAAATTCCATCCTTGTTGGTGCAGAACACATTCTTAATGAGAAGGAAAGATGGATCAATGGTTGGTTTGATTGTTGTTGTTGTCTGTGTGGTAGATTCCATCATGGTAGTGGAGACACCTGGGGCAGCAGTTCCTGGGGCGGCTGTTGAACCGGCTTGGGCGGCAGTGGAACCGGCTGGGGCGGCTGTAGAAGCTGCTGGGGCGCCAGTGTTCACAACCGGAGCAACTGTTGTTGCTCCACATGGACCATGTCTGGCTATTGTCAAATGTTCGAACTTGCAAGCAGCGTGGACAAAGGAACAGCTAAATGTATAAAAACAAACTTGTGATAAATGTTAAAACGGGGTCCAGTTTTTTATTGGCCGAATTATCTGCCTTAACAGTCGGATAATGTTATTGATATTGCTGCCATCGTTAAGGCAGATAGTTTGGCATAAACTGCTAAAAACTTAATTACTAAATAATTTATAGTTATCACAGCGCTAATTAATTTGTTAAATATAGTTTAATTAATTATCATCTTTTATTATTTAAGCTTTATGCAACTACATTCAGAACATTTTTAAAAGGCGCAGTAACTGGTGTTGAATGTATGTAGTTTTTTCACATGGAAATTCAAAGATGCGCTTATGTCAAATGGAGTTTTGGGATTATAATCATCGATTTCAATATTTCAATATTTGTTAATCTTTTGTCTTGTTTCCTTTGTCGAGTACTAGCAATTTTTTGTTTTTCATTATTGCATCCTCTAATGAACGTTCGATACTACTGACCTCTGTTTTTGCAGAGAACGGTATATGTATTGAATATACGTATATGTATATTGATTTAGTACGAGATTGAAATATTCAAAGATAAAAATCTAGGAATTGCAAATGTTGTTCGGAGAAGAGGTACTTACGGGCAGTGTCCTACAAGATTCTGAATGTTTCCATACAGATTATTCAAATTGTAGTGTTCGTTTCACTTTTTCATTAATAAAGCGGTAAAAAATGCAATAAATAGTCTTAATGGGACTAAATTTCCATTAAGGATTTATTCGATTATAGTTCTGGTAAATGTCAAGGTCTCAGGTATATTGCTTATATAATCGTCATTCAGGGCTTGTTATACCCCAGCAGACTGAGGGGTGTATATAGGAATCACCATGTCTGTGTGTCCGTGTAAAATCATGTCCGGGCCATATCTCATCAATGCTTTAGACGACTCCCATGAAACTTCACACGAATAATCTTCATGGTCCAAAGGTGTGTCATGACCTTGATTAAAGGTTATATTGGAAAGTTCAAGGTCGCAGGAAAACGTTGGCCGGGGCGGGGCTATTTGGCTCTCGAGAGACCGTTCTAGTTCGCTTTATAAATGTTGATGTCTTAAAAATATTGCTTGTTCTTACTGGTTTTTGTAGTCTAGTCCATCACTTCCACAGATGATTTCGTCTCCGCTAATTGGGTGCTTACTGCAATCAACAAGCAACAAGTCTAGACACAAATGTTGTCCAAAATGGGTATGAAGATCATGTAGCTCGTGATCAACGTTGTCAGGAGACGCTGTTACGTAACCATGGTTACCATGACCATGGCCATGGTTGGCTCCATATACTGAAAAAAGTGTTCTATTTAATTTTGAGCAAGTGCAAGATATGCAGAATACACAGATTTTTGAAAACATGTGAATCAAAACAAACAAACTTATCGATGTCCGAATCATAATCCAAAAGCAAAGTACATGTATAAACTTTGAAACTGACAAGTCAAGTTAGAACAGGGAAGTGAGACCGGGTGCTTTGGAAGGATACGCACCTCCTGTTTAGCTAGCGCCACGTGTGTAATCAAAATTATGTGTGAAAGGAACATGGAACAATGGGACGTCAAATATATCAAGGGCAATCCGTCGCTACTTTATAGTTCGTCATTATACTAAATATGCTAATGCCACTATACTACGGTACCTTAGTTGATAGATGTTATTTAGTTACACATGTACTTTGCAATACTCGGAGAATGTTCTAAATAAAGATAAGCCACGTACATTTCTCTATTATCTCAAACGTTTAGGTTTATTATTTCATTTTAATCTGTTTGTGACCTGTAATCTCTTTTATTTATAAAGGGGTGAATAATAATAATATTAATGTATTCTGAACAGGAAAATTCTATAATTTAGTCAGTTGTCTTAAAATATTTGGCATGATGATAATTTTGTTTTCTGTTTAATTAACTACATGTAGTAATTGTTTAAATTGTTTAGGTTCAACATGACTTTCGTTTTTATACTTACTTTGGGTTTCGAAAAATGTAATCTTTAAAACTTGTTATATATTATTCTTTATTCTTATTCAATGCATGGATAATGTAGAATAAACACAAACAGTATCACAGGTCATTTATTCTAACACATACGTACTGATCCATGTTTAAATTACAATCACAAAAGCTAAGCAAAAACTTTGAAAACTCGCAGCACTTGAACTTCCATCTCGTAAGTGAGACCGCGTGTTCCTGAAGAGCTCCTGCCTAGCTAGCTACCTCGTGCGAAATTAAACATTGAGAATGAGCGAGGTTCTGCTGCATTCTTTTGAATTTTTATGAAATAATACATTCAAAAGTAGCACAGAAATAATGATGCAAAAGTACCACATGACATTTGTAATAACAATAAGTAGATAAAAACAAAAACAATAAATATTTACCTGCCCCAAAACAAAGTCCTACCAGAATAACCAACATGTTTAGAATATAGAGCCTATCTTTGTCCTGAACAAGAAGGTTGTTAGGAATACCTTATTTATTAAGTTCAGCCTAGACAAAACAGACAGGTGCTATCTGCACGACTAATAGATAAGACGATGGTCACCTAAATTTAGTAAAATTCGGAAAAGAGGCCAAAGAACCAACAGATTACATAAAGTCACAATGCAGTGCTCTATTTGCAGTGGGGAAAATAAATAAATGTATGCACTATACATATTGGTGATTTCAAGTACTCAAACAAAATTAAACGTACTCAAAAAATATTACAAAAAGGTGGCCACCTATGTTTCTTAAAAATTGGAAAAGAAGCCAAAGAACGAACAAATCAAAATACAGTCCTCTATTTGCAGTGAAGAAAAACGATAAATTATGCAGTATAAATACTGGTGATTTCAAGTACCAAACCAAAATATATACAAAAAAAAATATTTCAACATCCAACCAAATAGGTTCTGCGTTACAGTAATTGAGACTCCAGGTCATAATTGTGAACAACTGGTTGTTATTGTTCGTGTTTCATTTTCATAATGTTCAAATTGTTACTTTTGAAGGCATGCGGATCCCGGATTTCTTTTAAAAACAATTTCACGTTTGTTTTGTAAATAATTTAACTGAATGAGCAAGTTAGAATAAAACACGAAGTTCTAAAGAAGATCCACTCGTTGTTTATTCACCTTGAACAAATTCAGACCCCCTAGATGCATTTTAAATCGGGATCTGGTTAACTAGAACCACGTCAGAGCCTATTCTGTTAAAAAAAGGTATGAAATGTTCCACAAAACATTTAATATTTCGAGTTATATAATTGTTATGAGGTTGTAACCTTGTAACACTTTCAGAAATAGATGTGACTTAAACTCACGATTTTGTACATGTAAATCACATTATGGTTATCAAAGTAGGTCTTACAAGTATACATTTTGTCTTACAAATACCGTAACTCGTTGATTTAAGTTGGTAGATTGTTCGCTCTGTCTAGCTAGATCTGTGACCATGGGCGGTTATAAGAGTTCGGGGTTCAAATCCTGGCCGTTCTAACCAAAACTGAAAAAATAGGTAGTGATTGCTCTTTCGCCAGCCAGAAATGAAACTCAAGATGAGCTTTGAGAGCCCTAAAAATGTTAACGAATCTACGGTAACTGATTTGTTAGAGTGCTCGCTCCATTTGTTGGCCATGGGCGACCAGGTCGGGTCTGACCTAGACTCAAAAAAGGTAGTGACTGTTCCTTCGCTATCACTGGGCATTCAGAAATGAGAGTCGTTGGACCTTCAAACCCGACTCCTTTGTCATGGTAGGCCCGGCACGCTAAACAACACTCCCTGCACATTGGCCTAATTATACGCGTATTCACGGCAAAATTAGATATTTCTGTCACTTTACATGTAAACTGAGCTGATGACGTCCCGATATAAGTGAAACATTTTTGACTGGGATGTGAAACCCAATTCAATCAATCGTTCCACTTTCAGAAATAGATTTGACTTTAACTTACGATTTACGATCTCACATTTATTGTTATCAAAGTAGGTTTCTATCAAATAGTCTTGTAGTCAAAAGTTTTAAGTTGGAACCCCTACCACTGGAGGTAGCTCAATTGGTAGAGTGCTCGCATCGTTTGTGATTATTGAAGATCGCAGTTAGAATCTTGGCCGGGTTTGACCAAGACTCGAAAAATTGGTAGTGACTCTTCCTTCGCCATCACTCGGGATTAAGAAATGACAGCCCTTAAAACCGATGTCCCATGTAACGGTAGGCCAGACGTCCCGTGTCATGGTACGTAGGCCTGAAACAAATTGTCCTAATTATAATTAAACGCATTTCTGTCATTTCACATAAATATGATTGAAACAGTTTTTGGTTGTGGCATGAAGCCCCGTTTAATCAATCATAAATTTAGACCGTCGACTCAGCCTGCTTGAAATTAAACCTTTGTAATACAGTCAAACCCCTATCTCCGAAAAGCAAGGTAAAGTGACACATATAACGTATAGCTCCTAGTGAACTTTCACCAGGTATGTGAGGTCGGGTGCCCAGTCCTAAACATCAAAATTTCTTTTATCTTTTATTTGTACATACTATGAAATATTAGATCTACATTAAACCCCGCCGTCTTACATCGTTCAGTTCCAACATTAGAAATTTTTCGTACTATCTTGAACTAGCAGGGCACCTAACTCAGAGTACTGAGTACGGAGAAGAGTTGTACTGATATTTATTTATTTATTTATTTATTTATTTATTTATTTATTTATTTATTTTATTTATTTATTTATTTATTTATTTACAGCTGCCAGGACATGGTTTATATATATATGCCACTTAAAAATATTTTATATTTTCCCGCGTTTTAATCCAACCGCATGAACAATACGTTATATAGTAATTATCTCCCTTTATACGATGAGCTCAAACAAGGAAGCCTCTGTAGCAACTAAGATTTGTTTGTTATTTTAATTTGATGTTTAATCCAGTACATAATTTTGCATCCAGATTTTCCTCATCGATTTCACAGTAAGCATGGTATTCCGTCATCATGTTAACTAGCTAATGCATGTCTAACCTTGCTCTTTGTGAGCTAATTAATTACAGGTCTACATCAGGGATGTAAAATTAGTTACTAATAATTATGTACAGTCAAATCTGCCTTAAAATCAATGGTCACCTCTATATAAAGGCCGCCTGTTTGTAAAGCCCACTAAAACTTCATCCCAAACGCACTTCATTTGGCCCTTGTGTCCATAAACATAAGGGCCACTTTTACAGGTTCCCTTGTGTTGCCTTTATAGACAGGATTAACTGTCACCGTATATATATTACCTGTTACCTGTATCACGAGGTCTTCAAGCAGTATTCAGCTATAGACTGTCCGCCTCTTCGACTCATCGTATAAATTTCTTTTCCACATCGTCATTTTGATTCTGTTCTTATACGCCACTAGTGCAATTTATTATTGTTTGTAGATCATAGGAACAGTGACATTTGGTTTTTCACTTTTTATGTGAGTTTACTTGGGATATATAAAAACAATAACAATTTACATTGTGCCTACAGTATTCCAGTGACACATACAGATGCTTTTATTTCAATAACTGGGGTCTAAAATATTCTGTGTCATATTGCAGAGTATAGAGTATCTATTGACACCAATCATTGAAAGTGTCTATGGCCCAACAAACCTGCACAAAATCCATTATTATTATTTTTTCAAATTATTATAATTAATTGATTTTTATTTATTTATTTATTTTTTTATTATTTTTTTTTATTATTATTTATTTATTTATTTATTTAATTTTTTTTTTTTTTTGCTTTTTACCATGCATGCTCACAGTAATTTCAAATGGCTAGTATGAGAGTACCCTCCACTAAAATTTTATTTTGACCGAAACAGCTCTAAAATTATCGATAAAGTCAAGCCATTCTGGTTATTCCTGTAAAAAATAATTTTTCAAATATTTAAAATAGAATTCAATGTTTCAGGGGGTACAAAAGAAATTCTTGTCGATATGATTGTAAAAATTATTGCATGTAGTTAATTTTATTTATAGCTTGGCGACTGGTCATGGTATACCAATATTTGGTGCTATGACATACAAATACAGGACCCAGTTGTTCAAAGCTTGATTAGTTTAATCAATGATTAACAAAAATTCAAAAAGTCAATTGAAAGCAAAATAACATTTTAAAATTGATAGTTTTATAATGATATGGTTAAGTTTGATGGAATTCTGTTCACTTTCAATATTTTCAACATTATTTTCACAAAAGAACTGAAATTATGCGAAATTCTAATTTTGACTATTCAATTGATTAAACTAATCAAGCTTCGGTCAACTGGCCCCAGATATAGAAGTTGCATGTTTTTGCACACTGATTCTGTAGTCTTGACTAGAAGCCACATTGGCTTAAAGCATTAGCCATCTAATCTAAGGTGTCTCATTGTTTTGAATTTCATTCTGGTAGACCTTAAGTGAAGACATTTTTTTAAAATTCATTTTATTTATTTTGGTAATAGGCCTTTACTGGTAGGCTTGGTACCAGTATTATGGACTAAGTGGTCTCAGTCTGCAATGTTTATCTACAACATTGCAGACAAATGGTCTAGCACTCCTAAGGTCACACTAATGGATCAATGGCCTCATGACCCCCTTCTAGAATGAACATTGTGTTTAGATTAATCCATTAGATTAATAAAAAACTGTTATGCCATGAATAGCTGAATATTGCTGATGTGACACAAAACAGCATTCAAGAAATCTAGTCTGATTACTGGTATTTTACACATGCATGTATTTATGGTTTTCACAAATCAAAAATTATAAGTAGCCAAATTTCCAAAACCAATAAAAATATGCATGTTCCCTGCTAGTCCTTTTTTAAGTATTGTTACACAAATTTGCTCAAATAAGTTATTTTTTAAAAGATTTTCTACATACATGTATTTAGAAGCCAGTGTCAATTTAGGCTACCAGAAATGAAAAATTATAATTAGCCAAATTTCCAAAACTTATAAGAATAAACATGTGCCCTGGTAAATCTTTTTTTTTTTAAAATATATGCTCAAATAGGTTTTTTTTTTTTTAAATTCTAAAAATTTAGTAGCCAGTGTTGTTTTATGCTACCAGGCATGGAAATACAGATGTTTATTGGCATATGTTAAGTACATTAGCATGAACTGGTATGTATTTTCATGACAAAAACTTTTAATTATTTGTTATAGGTGATCTAAGAACCTGAAATGGCAGATACTTCAGACTATGTAAGAGGAGGACTGTTTATTGTGGCTTTTCTGTTGACTGGTATCTGGGACCTGAAGAGATGGTTCATAGCAGACCTGGTATTTACATCAATGTCAGGACTTTATATTTACATCAATCCAACATGGTCCATAAATCTACAGGTAAAATAAAAAACAAACAAACTAATCCATGTCCCAATCACAATCCAGAAGCAAAGTAAAAACCTTTGAAACTGACAAGTTAGGTTAGACACATGAACTTCAACTAGGAAAGTGAGGCCAGGTGCTCCAGAAGAGTAAGTACCTCCTGTTATGATAAATAATGTTAATGATATGGCAACTTTGTTACTGCAAGGATTTAGTTTACCTGGCGCCCAGTAGCATGTGGCTCCTAAAAATAAGTCTTGGTCCCTGAACGTTACACATTTTAGCTATTTAGTAATATTACAGCCCCTTGAAAAAAAATTTGGTTTCACAATTTTTGTTCCAATAAAACTGACACAACTGATGTGGAATGGTATTTTGAAAAATCCATTTATTAGTGCTGCAAAATTAACACTGGTATAATATGTAATTACAGCTTTTCTGAAGTGTGCTGTGCCCCCAACTCAAAAATAGTAAGCAATGGTCATGATCATCCATGACTCTGTAAACGTCATTTAACAAATTGCAGCCCATTATGAACAAATCTTCAGAACTGCTGAATTTATTATATAATTAAAAAACTTAAAATAATATACTCTCTCTCTCTCTCTCTCTCTCTCTCTCCCTTCAAGTTGAGGAGAGTTGTTTGCTATTTTGATAACACAACAAACCATTACGTTAGTTGTGTGTGTTAGTGCCCCTTAAGTGATGTCCCTTTATTAAATGCAAAGGAAAATTTAATTGAAAAACAAGAAACAAAATCTCCTTGAATGTGTATTTTTCTTGTTTTATTATTATTATTAATATATTATTATTATTATAATATTATTATTCAGACAAAGGGTATAAAAGTAGATGATTTACATGGACATTTAAATCGAGTATTTGCTGCATTTCTAATTGGACCCATCCTTATCTGGTTATTCTGCAGGAAGTCCAAAGATAAACTTATAATAAGTGCTATGTTACAGTCCAGAACACTGGTAAGAAACAAATACGAGTACAGTCAAACCTGTCTATAAAGACTAATTAAGGGAATCATTAAAAGTGACCTTTAATTACAGGTTAAATACTGGAGACGGGTTTAAATAAGCTAGCGCTTGTTCCTGAATCCAGTTTAAAGTTTGTTTTGTGTGGTATTATTTGTATTTAATGATGAATAAATATTGTTTAAATATAGGTTCAAATAACATGATTCATGTGAAGAAAGAACAATTATGGTAAAATTTTATTGGCTTTTAAAAGTGGGTAGCCCTTCTATAGAGGTGGCCTTTAAGGGTACAGTCAAACACCCAAGAGAACCAGTAAAAGTGGATCTTATTAGCAGTTGACCCTTGTATACAAGTTCAAAAACCATAAATAAAGATCATTTGGGATACATTTTACTGGCCTTTAACCCTCTTGCTGCCAAAATAATTTTCAAGGTAACGTTGGCAGTGCCAAATTGAAGTTCACAATGCAAAATGATATGACGTCAACAATAAAATATGACATCAATTGTGCTTGTCATTAGTAAATTGTAGATTATTATCTCAATAGTCAACATTTTACATTTGTTTACTTAAAGAATTTAAGTATTTTAACCAAGAGTTGTCAATTCCATTGAAAGGACATATGTGTCCGTATGGCAGGTTGTCGGTACAGTACACATATGTCCGGTTGGCAGCAAGAGGGTTAAAAGCAGGTGACACTAATATAGATGTCTTTTTTAAGGCATGTTTTACATTGTTAGGGCCCCGCATCATGATGCGAGTGCCCTATAGTAATCACCTTGTCCGTCTGTCTGTCTGTCTGTCTGTCCGTCTGTCTGTCCGTCTGTCTGTCTGTCCGTTTCACTTTTCGCACGATATCTTGAGAAGGAATGGTGGAATTTTTATGAAACTTTTTTGTGATAATTGGTACATAATGAGGCTGCTGCAATCTAATTGGATGAATGTTTTCCGCATGATATCTTCTAAAAGAATGATGGGATTTTGATAAAACTTGCTTGTGATACTAAGTATATGAGTCCTTGGCTCAAGTTCAATGTTTGACAAATTCCGTGCATATTTAATGAGGCTGCTGCAATCTGATTGGCTGAATGTTTTCCGCATGATATCTTCTAAAGGAATGATGGGATTTTGATGAAACTTGCTTGTGATACTAAGTATATGAGTCCTTGGCTCAAGTTCAATGTTTGACAAATTCCGTGCATATTTAATGAGGCTGCTGCAATCTGATTGGCTGAATGTTTTCCGCATGATATCTTCTAAAGGAATGATGGGATTTTTATGAAACTTGCTTGTGATACTAAGTATATGAGTCCTTGGCTCAAGTTCAATGTTTGACAAATTTCATGCATATTTAATGAGGCTGCTGCAATCTGATTTACTGAATGTTTTCCGTATGATATCTTAAGAAGGAATGATGGGATTTTGATGAAACTTGCTTGTGATAATTGGTACATAATGAGGCTGCTGCAATCTGATTGGCTGAATGTTTTTCGCATGATATTTTCTAAAGGAATGGTGGGATTTCGATGAAACTTACTTGTGATACTAAGTATATAATCCTTCGCTCAAGTTCAATGTTTGACAAATTCCGTGCATATTTAATGAGGCTGCTGCAAACTGATTGGCTGAATATTTTCCACACAATACCTTCTAAAGGAATGATGGGATTTTGATGAAACTTGTTTGCAGGAATGATGGATTTTGATGAAACTTGTTAATCAGTTTACAAGTCCTTCGCTCAAGTTCGATGTTTGACAAGTTCCATGCATATTTAATGACGCTGCTGCAATCTGATTGGCTGAATGTTTTTCGCATGATATCTTTAGTAGGAATGGTGGGATTTTTATGAAACTTGCTTGTGATTCTTGGTACCTGCAGTTTTCATTTTCAATTCTTGCCATGAAATTCATACCACTTTCAATTATTTACATACTGCTATTAACATATTTCAATATTTGTTAATATTAAAAGCCTCATTCATAAGCAGAAGGTATTATGTGGGGGGCCTTCCTCGACATTGGTTTAGTTTTTAGCTCACCTGAGCCGAAAGGCTCAGATGAGCTATTGCTATCTATCACCGTCCGTCGTCCGTCGTGCGTCGTGCGTAAACTTTACATTTTAATCTTCTCCTCCAAAACTACTGAGCCAAATTTGATGAAACTTGGTGATTATTATGCCTGGGTAACAGCCTTTCAAAATTGTGTTCGGGGTTTGACCACGCCCAACAATATGGCTGCCGTTACTATAAATAGCCAAAAGACAAAAAAATCTCCTTCTCTGAAACCAAAAGGTGCAGGAAAATTTTGATTAGATTTTTGGATTCAGGATACCTAGATACACTAAAATTGTGTTTTCATGAAAATTGGACGGAAAATAGGTTACGCGTTTTTTGCGTAAAATTATGTAATTTTTAAAATGAGACATTTATTGTTATAACTTCATAATGGCTGAAGATAATTGTATGGAGTTTTCACTGTTGATCTTGTCTTGCGATTTTCTTTCGATTGATGTCAAGGTCAAAGGTCAAGGTCATGTCCCAGTTTTTGACCTTCGATAAAAAATGCTATTTTTTTAACATTTCTTGTGATAATGGCTCAGGATTTTCAGTTATTTGTAGGTATTGACATGACGATCATTTTGATACATAGATCAGGGTCATGGGTTCAAAGGTCAAGGTCACAGATGTCCAAGAATACCAAAATAGTTAATTATCTGCAAAACTATGAATTTTTTGAATAGGCATGTATATCAGAATATTGTAGGCATTTGCACAACGATCATTTTGATATATGAATAAAGGTCATGGGTTCAAAGGTCAAGGTCACAGATGTAAACAAGTACTGAAATGGTTAATTATCTCAAAAACTATAAACTTTTTGTATAGGCATGTATATTAGAATATTGTAGGTATTGGCCTAACGATCATTTTGATATATGAATGAAGGTCATAGGTTCAAAGGTCAAGGTCATAGATGCAAACGAATACTTAAATGGTTAATTATCTCAAAAACTATAAACTTTTTGTATAGGCATGTATATAGGAATATTGTAGGTATAGGCCTAATGATCATTTTGATATATGAATGAAGGTCATAGGTTCAAAGGTCAAGGTCATAGAATTGAACAAATACTTAAATGGTTAATTATCTCAAAAACTATAAACTTTTTGTATAGGCATGTATATTGGAATATTGTAGATATTGGCCTAACGATTATTTTGATATATGAATGAAGGTCATAGGTTCAAAGATCAAGGTCATAGCTGCGAACGAATATTTAAATGGTTAATTATCTCAAAAACTATAAACTTTTTGTATAGGCATGTATATTAGAATATTGTAGGCATTTGCACGACGATCATTTTGATATATGAATGAAGTTCATAGGTTCAAAGGTCAAGGTCATAGATGCAAACTAATACTTAAATGGTTAATTATCTCAGAAACTATAAACTTTTTGTATAGGCATGTATATTAGAATATTGTAGGTATTGGCCTAACGATCATTTTGATATATGAATGAAGGTCATAGGTTCAAAGGTCAAGGTCATAGATGCAAACGAATACTTAAATGGTTAATTATCTCAAAAACTATAAACTTTTTGTATAGGCATGTATATAGGAATATTGTAGGTATAGGCCTAATGATCATTTTGATATATGAATGAAGGTCATAGGTTCAAAGGTCAAGGTCATAGAATTGAACAAATACTTAAATGGTTAATTATCTCAAAAACTATAAACTTTTTGTATAGGCATGTATATTGGAATATTGTAGATATTGGCCTAACGATTATTTTGATATATGAATGAAGGTCATAGGTTCAAAGATCAAGGTCATAGCTGCGAACGAATATTTAAATGGTTAATTATCTCAAAAACTATAAACTTTTTGTATAGGCATGTATATTAGAATATTGTAGGCATTTGCACGACGATCATTTTGATATATGAATGAAGTTCATAGGTTCAAAGGTCAAGGTCATAGATGCAAACTAATACTTAAATGGTTAATTATCTCAGAAACTATAAACTTTTTGTATAGGCATGTATATTAGAATATTGTACATATTGGCCTAACAATCATTTTGATATATGAATGAAGGTCATAGGTTCAAAGGTCAAGGTCATAGATGCAAATGAATACTTAAATGGTTAATTATCTCAAAAACTATAAACTTTTTGTATAGGCATGTATATTGGAATAAGGTTTGTATTGGCCTAACGGTCATTTTAATATATGAATGAAGGTCATAGGTTCAAAGGTCAAGGTCATAGAATTGAACGAATACTTAAATGGTTAATTATCTCAAAAACTATAAACTTTTTGTATAGGCATGTATATTGGAATATTGTAGGCATTTGCACAACAATCATTTTGAATATGAATGAAGTTCATAGGTTCAAAGGTCAAGGTCATAGATGCAAACAAATACTTAAATGGTTAATTATCTTAAAAACTATAAACTCTTTGTATAGGCATGTATATTGGAATATTGTAGTCATTGGCCTAATGCACATTTTAATATACAGATGTTTTAGCTGTTTATAAATAATATATTGTAGCTAGACTTTAAATATGTTATATATAGCATACTTATTTTATAATTATTATAATTAATTTGCAAAAATACTTGCATATTATTGGCCCTTACTGCTGAAAATTTTGATATTCTCTTTTATTAATGTCATTGACCATTGAACCTCTGCATAAGATATGTACTCTTCCTCAGGTGAGCGTTTAGGCCCATGGGCCTCTTGTTTTTATTATTAAGGCTAAGGCTAATATATGGCACTCAATCTTTGCACTGTGGCACAAATGTCGGCCAGATAACACTACCCCAATGTATCCATGTCCGACAGATTGTATTATGATAATGTGTATATCTATTTTGTACTATTTTGTACTAGCTTGCACTCGGGGCAACTTTTAGGTACTAGCTCACAGACACAATTTCCAAGGTTACTACACCACAAGTACATTATTCTGACACTGGGTAAGTCAGCAGCAATGTGAAATGAAGTAACTTGCTTAGGGTCAAAACATGCCTCCTTGGGGATTCAAACTCTCAACCCTTGGATCTTGAGGCTGACACTCTCCCAACTGAGCTGTATACCATATAAACATTGTAATCCCAAAATGTTTGTAGCTATATACATTAATGCATTCAAGCCATAAAATCTCTGACCACATCAGTGGCTCTGTGGTAGAGTGTCTGTCTCGGGAGCTTTAGGTTGTGGGTTCATAATTATTTATTATTTTATTTTCAGAGTATATTGTTACTAATCATTGTGATGTCATTTGGTCAGTTATCATATGGAAAAATATTTACTGAAAAAGTAAGTGTAATATTTTAATTTGTCAAAGTTTGTCAAATTTTTAGTAACTCAATTTGATTTTTTTGTCAAGGTTTGCCAAGTACTTGCAAGTCAATTTGAATTGGTTGTCAAAGTTTGTCAAATACTGGTAACTTAATTTGTCTTTGTTGTTAAAGTTTTAAGAAGTGGTTATAACTCAATTTAAGTTGGTTGTCAAAGTTTGTCAAGTACTGGCAAGTCAATTGGAATTGGTTGTCAAAGATTGTCAAGTATTGATAACTTAATTTGAGTTTGTCGTCAAAGTTTGTCAGGTACTAGTTACTCAATTTGATTTGGTTGTCAAAGTTCTGACGGAGTACTGGTAAGTGATAACTCAATTTGAGTTGTC
Organism: Anadara kagoshimensis; assembly: GCA_021292105.1. Lineage (NCBI taxonomy): Eukaryota > Metazoa > Mollusca > Bivalvia > Arcoida > Arcidae > Anadara > Anadara kagoshimensis. The sequence continues at coordinate 33,384,060 of CM037874.1, read as the reverse complement.
AAACACAGTGCTTCTACAGTGCTGTTGTGTATTGCAAGTATTGGGAAAGTTTTTTTATGACAATATCAGACACAAAAAGGCAGAGGTTTTCAAATGTGACCAGATAGCTTGTCTGCATTTATTAACCCACCGCTAAAAAAGTGGGGGGTATATAGTGATAGGGGTGTCCGTCCGTGTGTCTGTCCATCCTTCCGTTACACCTTAGGGTACCTATCTCTTATCCGCAACTCCTCCTAAACCCTTCAATGGATTTTCATGAAACTGTCACACAATCTTTGTGATACAATGTAGATGTGCACCTCCTATTTAAAAATTTGATTCGATGGATTTTTTTTATGTAGGGGGAGTGGGGGGTATTTTTTGTGAGTTTGTGGCTCACAGTTTTTCTAGTTGTACATCTGATCATTATATTGAACTTTTCCTCATAAACCTGTCATGGAATACTGACAAAAATGCCAGGGGTTTGAAGATAGGTTTTTTGCACTCCTACATATCTGATAAACAATCTTAACTTAAATGTCAGCATACTCACGGAATGAAATAAAATAAAATTTTAAGCCAAATACATTGTAATTTTGATTTCAAATTTCATATTTTAAAGGTAAAATACATGTAAAGGTACAAAGTTTATAGCCGTTTGAGAGTCTTATTAAATGGCCAGTCACTACAATGCCTGCAACACATTCATAGGCATGTAATCTTCTCTGTAAAATGAGAATATATATAATTTTTATTTCTCACAAATACAACTTATTTAGCATCAGGTACAGTAAATCAGAAATTTTTTCACTTAATTTTATTTTCACATATATTCACTAGATTAACAAGATGTGAATAAAAACTCTTACAAACGTTTTATTGTATATAATTTTTCTGTCTTATCTTGATCAGCCTGTTGCCATCACTTTTAGTAGTAAGTGTCCTCTGTAGCAGTCACAGGTGGCCTACTCTTTTTCAAACTCTACAGAGGTGTCCAAAAGACTACTCTAGTAATAAGATTTTAATAGCTCTTGTATGGGAAGGTGATGAAAATAATCTCAGAAAATTTCAAAGTTCAATGTGAGGTACAAACCCACAAGCCTGGACTTCAAAACCCAGTGACAGTACCACTCAACCATGTCTGACCAATACTTGCAACTACAATTACCATCATCTACATCTAACAATGCAAAAATAAAAGTACAGTCAAACCTGTCTATCAAGGCCACCCAAGGGAACCAGTAAAAGTGGCCTTTCTGGGAAGGTGACCATTATATACAGGTTCAAGTAATATGAATAAAGAACAGTTTGAATACAATTCTACTGGCCTTTATAAGCAGGTGACCCTTATATAGAGGTGGCCTTTAAGGCAGGTTGGACTGTACACAAAATATCTCAAAATGGTGATTCTCACAAAAATTAACGGATGCAAATATTTCCCGATTACTGTAAACCAACTTTTATTCGTGGATATTAACTTTAGCGATTCTCTTACTATAACCAATGTCGCAACTATCAACGTTCGCGATATGATCTTTAGCTGAATATTTGGTATAAATAAAACATTTTCATAAACAAATTCGGGACGATTAACTTTCGCGATTATTTTATCTTTATCCTCGCGAAACAAGTGAAAGTTAATCGCACACGAATAAAAGCTGGTTTACAGTAACAATAACTGCTATTACTTAATTGTTTATTTACATTACTACTTTGCAGCATTTTTGGTTTGGATTTCTTGGTAATATATTATGGTGGCTGGCTAATGTTATACAGCTTGTAAAGAATGACCAAGGTCCAGCAAAGGTCAACATGCCACGAGGAGTAGCACTGACCATTATATCCAGGCTCAACCTTGTCTTTCTAACACTGGGAGCCATAACTTACCTGATGTCACCAGAACAAACCATAGAATTTGTTAAGGTAAATTTTATGTATTGCAAGACATTTTGCGTAAATAAATGTCACAACCATATCATCTAGTTGCCATGGAGATCAGCTCATTTTTCCCCATAACTGCCAAAATTAAAGAAATTATGAAATCATTACTTATAATTTCTGTAGAAACTGTATTTTGATTACCACAGACCTGTATATAAGGGCCACCTGCCCATAAAGGCTACTTTGATTTGTTTCCTAAGGTGGCCTTTTCACGGCTCTTTCAAATTAGAACTTAAAATAAACGAGGTCCCGTGTCTTGGTAGGCTTGGCACGATAAAGAACCCTGCTGTATAAAGCCTTCGGCACAACACACAGGCAACATTTTTGCACCTTCGCCTATAGCTGGTGACTTCTCAATATAAGTGAAATATTCTTGACTGGGACGTTAAACACCATTACTCGACTAAACTCAAATGTTGGACAGGTCTGCACTGTAAATAAAAATGGATTTATTGGCTGATTCATCTACTACAGTAAAACCTCATTATAATGCCCTCGATAACTATGCCAACTCGCTTATCGCCACACTATTTTGAAGTCCCAAAAATCCATTTTGTTTATGGTTTTCTTTATCCGCCTCTCCCGATTTATCGCCAAACCCCTTTATAACACCAAAATTTGACTGAACAAATGGTGGCGATGAATCGAGGTTTTACTGTACATATATATAATAATGATTTAGGCCATCTGTCTCACTCTTTTTTCAATACATTTTTTCACTGATTTTTAATTATAATAAACAGCCACTTTACATCAAAACGACAAAATGTCAAATTTTGATTTTAATTAAGATTTTTTACACCAAAAAGACCCTTTGTATAATATAAAGTTTACCTGTCTATTACAACCACCCCTGGTTATCCCCCCACCCCCCACCCCAGGTAGTCTAGATACATGGTATTCATATTATGACTAATAAATCACCCATCAAACCTGGTCTTCCTTAGTAAAGTCACATCTCCATATAAGTTAAATATTCTTGACTGGGACATTAAACACTATTACTCAACTCAACTCCTTGGCTAATTGGTTTAAAGCATCAGTTTATGGTATCTCTCAACACCTAGATTTGAGTCTGTCTTGGTGCATATCCTACTGGGAGAAAATTGCGTCAGTTTTCTTGTCAAAGCTTGTTGATTTTCTGACTCCAGTTTCCTCCACCATCCTAGAATTGAACATCTTAACATTAACAGTCTATCAAGCGACTCCTGATTTTTTCCTGATTTTGAGCTGTTCTTGATTTTTTTCCTGAATTTGTTAGATAAACTCCTGATAACTAAAATTACTCCTGATTTCCTAATTTTTTTAGTCAAAAAGTGCTTGACAGACTGTATTAGTGAAAGAATCATAATTGGGGCATAAAACACCATTACATTTCACAAAAAATCAATAAGGGGCCTTTGTGGTCTACTGGTCTAAACTGCACATAAGAGGTGCACTATTACAGTTCCTCACTTTCTAGTTTCAAATTCTGCTAGAACAGATTAGGTTCAAATTCTGCTAGAACAGATCCTAGTGCGAGAAAATTTTGTCAGTTCCCTTGCCGAAGTGCATTGATTTTCTGAAGCCAGTTTTTTCTGCAATCCCAATCCTAACCTTAATATCAATAAAAGGATCTTGACTGGGGCAAAAACAAAGCCATTACCTCACATAACTTATCAAACTATCAGTAGTGGGAGGCTTGGCGGCCTAGTGGTTTAAGTTCATGCAAGATGTGTGCCACCACAACGCCTCTCACCAGCTGGGTACCAGTACTGCTAGAGTTGTGTTTGTCAGATCACTTGACAAAAGCTGATGATTTTCTTTCAGTTTCCAAGTGTTCCACATGACCCAGAACTGACTGCCTCAATATATAGGTAGATGAAAGAACCTTCACTGGGTCACAAAGCGGCATTACTCCACTCAAAGCATCAGTAGTCCTTTCTCACAGTGTAATTGAGAAATACCATTTTGAGTGTATTTGTTCACTACTGTCAAACCTGTCTATAAAGGCCACCCAAGGGAACCAGTTAAAGTGGCCTTTATGGGCAGGTGGACTTTATATACAGGTTTAAATAATATGAATAAAGAGCAATCTGCTGGCCTTTATAAGCAGGCGACCCTTATATAGAGGTGGCCTTTATGGCAAGTTGGACTGTATTATGAATGAGAGTTAAATATGCTGTTCCTGATTCAAATATAATGTTGTCTTATATTTACAATCATAAAAGAATTCACAAAATTTATAAAATTATCACTGCAATAATATATTTTATTGTGGAAGCGCGTGGCCTAGTGGTTAAGGCTTTGGACTCGTGATTCGAAGGTCGTGGGTTCGATCCCTGGACCGGGCGATGTGTTGTGTCCTTGAGCAAGACACTTAATTTCACGTTGTTCCAGTTCACTCAGCTGAAAAATAAATGAGTACCAGCAAAATGCTGGGGGTTAACCCTGTGATGGACCGGCGTCTCATTCAGGGGAGAGTCTTGTACTCTCAGTCGCTTAACGCCACGGAAACCGGGATAAGCTCCGGCCTGATGGGCCTAATGGCTCGGGACAGACTTTAACTTTTTTAATATATTTTATTAAATATTTCGACAAACATGGGATTGATGAAACAGCCTTTTTTAAACATGTTAAATAAGGATAGAAATGTTACGTTGGGACTATGCTTGAATGCTGACCAACCAAACAATATGTGACGTAATAGGATGACATTGCATGACCTCATCAGATAGTTTAACATTGGGTAATCAGAGGTCATGACTTGCCCTGTACATGCTGTATTCATGAGCCACTGACCTCTAGCAAAAACAAATTTAATGTAGGTTCATCTAAAATGGGTCAATTGTAACTGTTAATATATCATGCATAAAACTATAATTCAATTCTTTTTTGTTTCAAGCATTTTGATTGGTCAAATTTTTTTGTTAAGTTTGCATGAATGGATGTGACATATCATCTTATTATGGATGATGCACAGAGGCATTTGAATTCCTACACCATAGGCTATGATGAAGGAATTCAAATGTGTGTCATCACTATGATAGCAATGCTATTTTTTTACTTGCTACAGCAATATTGTTATTCAACTTGTTGATTTGTTGTTGAAAAAATTTCTATAAATTGAATTATAAGAAATAAAATTAATTTTTTTCTTTTTGTTATGAAAGTATGAAAGAAATAGTCATTTCACACGTAAAATAATTCACTACGGGAATTATTCAGTGTGCAAAATGTCCAATTCTTTCATACTTCCATTAAGAAAAGAAAAATTAACTTCATTCCTATAATGTTCTTGTGTTTTCAGAATAAAAAATTGGATAATTACCACATACACACAGCCAGAGCTATTGGTGCAGTTATGACTGGTCTTGTGGTATTTTCATGGTATATTCCAAGATTTAAAGAAAAGAAATCCATCAGAGTTGTCTTCCTGGGTCAACTTCTAGTGAGTATATAAAAGTATGAGTCTCAAAATACAAACCAATGATTCACAAGTCTGTGACCATAGTCACCATGTGCCTTCACTCATTGTTACAGTATAAAATGCATATACATGTACATGTATAAATGTTTTTGTGAGAAAGATTGTTGATCATGTCATGGTGACTGCCAGATGTCAGCATATTTTACCATAACATCATTGTTATTCTGTAAGACCTTGCAGTATTTGCTACACTCCACTATGGGCCTATACACACTATACACTCCACTATGAGCCTATACACTCCACTATGAGCCTATACACACTATACATGCCACTATGAGCTTATACACACTATACACTTCTCTATGAGCCTATACACACTATACACTCCACTATGGGCCTATACACACTATACACTCCACTATGAGCCTATACACACTATACACTCCACTTTGAGCCTATGCACACTTTACATTCCACTATGAGCCTATACACACTATACACGCCACTATGAGCCTATACACACTATACACTCCACTATGAGCATATACACACTTTATGCTCCACTATGAGCCTATACACACTATACATTCCACTATGAGCATATACACACTTTATGCTCCACTATGAGCCTATGCACACTATACACTCCACTATGAGCCTATGCACACTATACACTCCACTATGAGCCTATACACACTATACACTCCATTATGAGCCTATACACTCCACTATGAGCCTATGTACACTATACACTCCACTATGAGCTTATGCACACTATACACACCACTATGAGCCTATACACATTATACACTCCACTATGAGCCTTTTCACACTATACACTTCACTATGAACCTATACACACTATACACTCCACTATGAGCCTATACACACTATACACTCCACTATGAGCCTATATACACTATACACTCCACTATGAGTCACACACACTATACACTCCATTATGAGCCTATACACTCCAGTATGAGCCTTTGCACACTATACACTCCACTATGACCCTATACACACCATACACTCCACTATGACCCTATGCACACTATACACTCCACTATGAGCCTATACAATATACACTCTACTATAAGCCTATGTACACTATGCACTCGACTATGAGCCTATACACACTATACACTCCACTATGAGCCTATACACTCCACTATGAGCCTATATACACTATACACTCCACTATGAGCTTATGCACACAATACACGCCACTATGAGCCTATACACACTATACACTCCATAAGCCTATACTATGCCCATACATGCCACTCAAGCCTATACACACTATACACTCCACTATGAGCCTATACACACTATACATTCCACTATGAGCCTATACACTCCACCATGAGCCTATGTACACTATACACTCCACCATGAGCCTATACACACTATACACTCCACTATGAGCCTATACACACTATACATTTCACTATGAGCCTATGCACACTATACACTCCACTATGAGCCTATATACACTATACACTCCACTATGAGCCTATACACACTATACACTCCACTATGAGCCTATACACACTATACACTCCACTATGAGCCTTTGTACACTATACACTCCACTATGAGCTTATACACACTATACACTCCACCATGAGCTTATACACTATACACTCCACCATGAGCCTATACACACTATACACTCCTATGAGCACATATTTTATGCAGTCAAGATTCTGTCACTTACAGTCTATAAAGGCCACCCAAGGGAACCAGTGATAGTGGCCTTTATGGGCAGTAACCTTTATGCACAGGTTTGAATAATATAAATAAAGAACAATTCGGATACAATTCTACTGGCTTTTATAAGCAGGTGGGCCTTATATAGAGGTGGACTTTATGGCAGGTTTGACTATATATTACAATAGTATGTTCAGGGATAGTAGAACAAACCAGAGTGCCCTTATAAACCACTGGCCTTTTGCCTTTTGCCTTCTGGTCATCTGACAAACTTTTTTTCACACAAGGATGTACCCTGAAGGGGTTACAACTTGATGTGATAATTTAAAATTAAATTTCTTTTGTTCGTGTTTACCAATTAAATATTGAAGTAAATATAAATTACAAGCTTATATAAGTAAGAGCGGTATATGTAGTCAAACCTCTTTATAAAGGCTACCTAGGGGAGCCAGTAAAAGTGGCCTTTATGGGCAGGTGGGCCTTATATACAGGTTCAAATAACATGAATAAAGAACAATTTGAATAAAATTGTACTGACCTGTAAAAGCAGGTGGTCCTTATATAGAGGTGACCTTTAAGACAGGTAATGTTTGACTGTATATGTAAAAATTAATTTTTTTTTCAGAGTGGAGTTTTAATCATTGGAAGTTTTTCACATTTGCATTTCTGGTCAAAACTTTTATCAAGGAAAGAGTTTCTATCTAAAGTTGGTTTGACATCACCATTAGTTATAATATCTATCATGGGATTAATAATCACAAACCATTTTCTAACTGGAGATAGTGACAGTCCGACAGATAAGCTGGAGGGATCACCAAAGACTGCTGACCCAGCTGATAAAAAACAGCAGTAACTGGAATAATTTTACCGTACCCACTAGTGCATTAAGACCTGAAGTCATCATAAGCATTTGTTCAGTCAAAAACGATAAATTCCATGCAGATTCTGTATGCTATTTAGCATTTTGCCTGTGGATAGAATTTTGTGATTTGACTCAAAATAAGTCCTAATTTCAAATGCAGTAGCATTCCAAAATTCAAACTCAGAAATCCTGTTTTGCATGTACCATGATGTAATGTGTTGATGTTTCATGTGCTAACATTTGAGTAAATCATGTTTTGTTAGGAAAGCAGTGTGTGTGTGTGTGTGTGTGTGTGTGTGTGTGTGTGTGTGTGCGTTGATCATTTCAATTATTAACATGCATCTTAAGAATAGAAATACTCAGGTAAAACAGGGTAAAATGTTGTACTAAATTAGGCCATACCATTTTTTTGTTTTTGTTTTTGTTTTTTTGTTAGCATTTACCAAATGTTAAAAAAAAAATAAAGGTAAAAACTGAATTGTTTCAAAAAAGATTAAAATAAAAGTATAAAATAAATAAAACTTTAAAATGATAACTTTCCCCCAAAAAAGAACAAGTTCAATAAAAATGTGTTTTTTTCTAGTTTGAAGACTCAAAACCTACCTGTCAGAGAATGCTTAACAAAGAACAAACTGGCATGGCCTAATATAGAATATAGAACAATGTATTATAGTCTTATTCTTTGATCTCATTTAAAGTTACAGTCTCGGTTTCACAATCATTTCATAACTAAGATATTCCTTAACTTAAATGTAGCAAAATTAAAACCTTCATAATTTTGTAAACTGCTAAGATATTGGGAAATTTAAGGTGTCATTTTAAAGATTCCATAAAGCTTATGACATCTGCATTTAGTTTTGAGAAAAAAAATTATTGATAGTTCAAAAAAAAAAAAAGATGGTAAAAATTTGCTACATTTAGTTAAGGGAATTCTTAGTTAATGAGTGATTGTGAAAATTGGTCCAGTAGTTATAATTTTAAGGCCAATCGGTACATCTTAATTTTCTGTACTTGTATACTTATTAAAATTTTGGAAGATATCATTTTGTACTTGTTTTGACAGCATATAGGGATTTAAGGTAGATCCATACCTTACAAATAGCTTGAAAACATTGAAATTTTGATATGTTGTACATGGGCATAAACCATGCAACATGCCAACATTTCAGAGTAGGGTTTTGACTTGATTAAAAATTTCTGAAGCGCCACCTGGTGGTCAATTTCACGACACAAATGATCAAAGTATAACCACCGTAATCAACAAATAACCTTTAGTAATTTTTGTCATGCTTAGAAATCAAAAGTGTTTTGCATTTAAACTTGTTATTATGCCATTTTTGGAATTTTTGGACCAAAGGAATTTTACTTCCGGTCACGTGATGATTTCCTACAGCATCACCTTTCAAGAGAGAGCATTAAAATTCTGGAAAACTAGAAGTAATATCCTTTCCTTAATTTGTAGATTATTAAAAAAAACTAAGTCGAATACGACTTCCGATTTTAACATATATTGCACATGAATATATGTTTGATTTTCGGAAACAAAAATAGGCGGTCCTTAAGCTACTTTTTTCATAAAATTGCATCAAATTCCTGTAACAAGAAAAACGCCTTATTCCTTACATTAGAAATTACCATTATACTACAATTAACTCAATGTTGTTTCGTTTGGTATTAACAAATAAACAAAACACCGATTGTGAGCTATTTGGTTGTGGACAACAAAACAAATTTTAAATATCATATGGTCTGTACCCAATGCAACCGTTACCAAACACAGATGAATTAGTGGAAAGGAAATTTGTATACCGGTACATTGATTCTAGGCTGCCGAAATGAAACGAAACAAAAAGGACATAGTCAAACTGCTAAATGACACAGAGAATAATTATTAAACAGTATGTTTCTAATTTCGTATCATTGTCAGAAATATACTATAATTGTCTAAATTTCTTTCAAGTTAAATTTTAAATTTCTCAAAAACTAAGGTATACTCCCCCATGCAAAGTATTTCCTTAGCTTAATTTGGTAAAATATATTTTGGTCATTTGGGTAGCTTTTAAACATCTTCAAAATAATTTTGGTTTCATAATTTTGGTCCAAACACTACTGATGAGGAATTGTATTTCGAAACGGCCGTCTAGTGCTGTAAATATAAAACTGGTATAATATGTCATGTTAACCCCTGAGCCGATATCTCTGCTGGTAGCTTGTGCCCCGAGGATATCACAAACTCAGTTGGCAATAATTTCGTATTATTGTCAGAAATATACTATAATTGTCTAAATTTCCTGCAAGTTAAAATTTGAAATTTCTCAAAAACTAAGGTATACTTCCTTATGCAAAGTATTTCCTTAGCTTAATTTGGTGAAATATATTTTGGCCCTTTGGGTAGCTTTTCAACATCTTCAAAATAATTTTGGTTTCATAATTTTGCTCCAAGCACTTCTGATGAGGAATTGTATTCCGAAACGGCCGTCTAGTGCTGTAAATATAAAACTGGTATAATATGTAATTTAAACCCCTGAGCCGATATCTCTGCTGGTGGCTGGTGCTCCGAGGATATCACAAACTCAGTAGGCAATAATTTTGTATTATTGTCAGAAATATACTATAATTGTCTAAATTTCCTGCAAGTTAAAATTTGAAATTTCTTAAAAACTAAGGTATACTCCCTTATGCAAAGTATTTCCTTAGCTTAATTTGGTAAAATATATTTTGGTCCTTTTGGATCTGCAATATAATTTTGGTTTCATAATTTTGGTCCAAGCACTACTGATAAGGAATTGTATTCCGAAACGGCCGTCTAGTGCTGTAAATATAAAACTGGTATAATATGTAATTTATTGAAGAATCGTCAGTTTGCGTCATACTATCTGTATTTAAATTCACCGAAGAAAGTCACATGAAGCAGCATTTAAAACACAGTACTTCAACTTTTAAACAATGTACTAAAATCTGTCAATTATTTGGAATTGTACCCTAAACAGTGTAGATATTTCTAATTTTTGTTAAAATATAAATTTAGTTTAGTTCTTTAAAATAGTACACAACATTGATATTGTGAAATATAATCTTTTGTGAATACAGAAAATTATTCTAAATGATACGCTTAACAGCGTTCCGCCATAATTTTGTGACGTCATAGATGAAAAAGACATCAAATCAGACATTTCGAGCGGATACCTAAAATGTCGACGTCACCATTTTACGAATCTACCTTAACCCTCTTGCTGCTACACCAACATATGTGTCCTCTACCGGCAGCCTGTCATACGGACACATATGTCCTTTCAACGGAATTGACAACTCTTAGATAAAAGACGAAGATATACTTATAATCTTTTTGTAAAATAAAAAAATGCAAAATGTTCACTGTTGAGATTATAATCTACAATTGACTAATGACGTCATATGACTACAAACGCGCCTGACATCAAATTCTATTGTTGACGTCATATTATTTCACATTGTGAACTGCAATTTGGCACTGCCAACGTTGCACTGATAATTAATTTGGCAGCAAGAGGATTAAGATTTAAATTTTTTTTCACTGGCAATATAATTATAAATTAATTCGTTTTCCCAGCATATAGGGATTTAAGATTTAATTTTTTTTAAGAAACAGTTTTGTCACTCGCAAAATAATTATAAATTAATTTGTTTTCCCAGCATATAGGGAATTAAGATTATTTTTTTAAGAAATTTTTTGTCATTGGTAAAATTATTATAAATTTAATTCAACTGTTAAATTCCAAAATGCCTTAACTGAGATTAAAGTTGCAAAATTCATTTTTATGCGATGTCATGGAGAGATGTCCAGTTACAAAAATGTTTAGTGTTTGTTCTTCCTTGATTTATATATTAACCATGTTGTTTAACATTTGTATATAACATTGTACATGCAATAAGTTTTTTGTAAACTTAATGCAATAAAGTTTTGTTCTAGCATAAAAGTTTTTAAACCTTTAACAACTAATTTATAATATTGTGTATATAAAATGAGCCAATTATTTCCAAAGTAAATTTTATTCAAAATTTATTGTCAAGTAAGTACAATATACCTTGTGATGTGCAAAAACGGCCAGGGTTAGGGTGTTTCCATGGGTAGGAACCCCTTTTTGTTCTGTTCATAATATTATTTGTATGTGCATCACTTGCAATTAAACCTTGATTCATTGCCATCAATTGTTTAGTCGAAATTTTGGCATTTTGGTTATATATTGAAGGAGGCTTATAGATAGTTCCTGTGTGACGTTCCAGGTAAAGTAGCGGCCATTTTGGCAGACATTAGAAATTGAGTCTTATTAATTCTTTTTAAAATAGGGTGTATAAAATTCATTGTCACATCATTGTTAGGGGACAAAAATCTTATAAAATATACCAAATCAAAGTGATTTCATTTTAAAAACTTCATTGATATCCCAATTACTTTTTGAAAAACAATAATTAAAAAATGAACAAGTTTGGTTAAAATAGATAGATAAATGATATAGATTGCCAATCAAAATGGCAACCACTCCACTGAAATATTCGTCTGCTAGAGGTCCATAAGAAATATCTTTACAGAAAAAACATAGAAGGAGTGGATTTTGGGATGTCAAAAGAATATTGCGATAGTTGAAGGTGCCAAAGTTAGTATGGACATTATAATGAGGTTTTACTGTATTTGAAATTATAATGCATGTACAATTATCCAAGAGTCTCAGTCCCCTGTCCTTAGTTCCAGCGACCATTTAATAAAGGAACCTATTAGTTTTACTTTTGTAATTTTTTGGATTTAGCAGCTGCACCGCTATTCTTACCGACGTTGGACAGATGAGTGAAAGCAATAAAAAACACAAATAACCAAAAAATCAATTTTCATTAGTATTAAACTCCGTTGATGTACATTTTGTGTTTTAGATATAACAAGCTGTTTTAATATTCAGATTTTATCAGTATAAAAACATCAATTTTTATAAGTATCAACCACGTTGATGTACATTTTGTGTCGTAGATATAACAAGCTGTTTTAATATTCAGATTTTATCAGTATAAAAACATCCATTTTTATAAGTATTAACCACTTTGATGTACATTTGAATCAATTTGATTATATAACTAATTATCCTATATACATTAAAACGAGTCAGGTACTATATAAATAAGTAATGTGGATTTATAATTAAACATATCGTTGGAAGGCTCTAACTGATGAAATATACAAAATATTTCTAAAATCACTCCAGGCTGATTTTTTTCAAACAGGAAAATGAAATTTTTGATAGTCAACGTCGTTGTTTTAGGTAAGTCTTCTTAACTTAGTTTCGTTTCTTTGTTTTATGGTAACTTGTAATGTTTTCTTGGGTTCAAAAATGCAAAACATGCATATTCTTCATTGAGAATCAGTATTAGTAGCGGTATAAATTGCTAAAAAAAAAAAAAAAAAAAACACAACTGAAGAACGTAAAAACTAATTTTATGTCAGATTAAGAACAAGTTAATTCTAAAGTAAATTACCTAGAAAACTAATGTAAAGAAATGTAAAATCTGGCTTGAATTCAAATGTCTAAAATATAATAAAATTTAAGAAAAGTTTATAAATATTGTAAAAGTTCAGAATTACTAAAAAGTCCGCAGTCACAATTATCATAAAAAACAAACATACTTATCCTTGACCGAATCACATTCCAGAAGCAAAGTAAAAACTTTGAAAGTGACAAGTAATGTTTAACACGTGAATTTCGAACGAATGGAGCCAGGGTGCTCCGAAAGGGTAAGGCTTACCCCTTGTTTCGCTAGTAGCTACACGCACCACGTGTGTAATCAAAATTGATGAAAGGAATATGAAACTATAGGACTTAAATATATCCAGGGCAATCCTGGACAGAGAGATATCATACTTATCAATTTATATAAGAATTTTTGTCATTTCAGTTATGTGTGGTATAGTACGTAGTAAGGACATACCATGCAAAAAAGATAACGACTGCGAGAAAGTTCAGGGGATAGTTTGTGGTTACGACGAAGCATTTTATTGTGACTCTGGTGCTCACGTTTGCAAATGTGAGCTAATTCAATCATGCCAAAAACATACAGATTGTTTCTGTAAAGAAAGCACAAAACCTAAATGCACAGCAGACGATTCAAAACACCCTCACGAAAAGCATTGCCACTGTGTTTAATGAGGTCATTGTAATCAATGAGGTATGTTTACATTCTGTTGTTTTAATGTATAGTCCAAAGTTGTATAGTCCGTCAGCGATATTGTGACAGAATGTTTATAAACACGGACGAGTCTATATAATGTATATAGCCTACGATAGGGTATATAAACGTGGAGTTGACAAATGAACGCATGAAGGCGTGAATATAAGTGTACGACAATGCGGAATTAATACCTATTGGTGTATAATAAACTCGCCTGTGTTTATAAACACTTTCCCACAATATTGCTGACGGACTTTAATTAGAAATACATGTAAAAGTACAACTTCCACTGTGAACGTTAATGTGGCGTCACCCATATCTTGCTGATGCATATACACGTGACGCCATTAGTTGGTTGTTATAGTGAATCAAAATGCATGCAGTACACGACAGTGTTTTAAAGGTATATCATGATTTTAAAAAATAAAGCGCACGTCATTCAGTTGATTTTTTACGGCAATGGGTGATATAGCACTGTAAACGCCAGTGTAATGGTTAAATAGTGTTCAGACATAGATGTACCTGTTCAAATCACAATCCAAAAACAAATTTTAAACTGGCAAGTTTGGTCTCTTTAGTCAGTTTAGAAGCTTGTTTTCTTGATGGCATGGCTTGATAAAAAAGTCATAGGCTAATAAACATGTAACCACAATGGTTGATTTCAATTTAAGTTATAATACAATATATTGTTATATTTTCAGACAAAAATGCGACGTAAAAATATAACATCAACATTTTTAAATCGACTTGTTTACAGAAACTGATGTGATTTGGAATGACAGAAGAGATGGAATCTGAAAGTATTAATCGGATAAAATATATTGTCAATAAGGCATTAATAAAACTTTAGTCGCATATATATACATATATACTTCTGTCCTTGTTTGTTTCGGGTAGCTCAACTGGTAGATTGCTCGCTTCGAATGTGAGTTGTAGTGGATTCGAACTCCGACTTTGGCCTGACCAAAACTTGAAATAGGTTGTAACTGTGTCTTTCACCAAACACTTGACATGGAATTGAAAGTCACAGAATCCTTCAGAAGAGGCTTTAAAAACAATGCCCCGTGTGACTTCAAGGAACGTTAATAAATGCCCTGAGCGCAGAAAATCAACAAGCTGACAAAAAATTCTCTCAATAGGTTATGCCCCAAGCTTTAAAATAAGACTCAAACCTTGGCAATGAGAGATGCTATGATACTACTAGTATAACCTGATGCTTTACTGCGTAGGGCCGAATTTGACCAGTGATTTATTAGCCATATAATAAATATCATGTAATATGTATGTAGAAAATATTTTTACATCCGACTCGATTTAAGCGTAATGTAGTTATATTTTGCCAATACAGATTTAACATTTCCTCGTTGGGCATTTGAGTGAAAGCATAGGACAAAAAAGCGACAAAATTGACGTTTGAGCGACGAAGTAATGAATATTTGAACGACAAAATTTTAACCCATTTTTGCGAAATTCTGAATACATGGTAGACATTTGAGCGACATTTTTCTTAACCTTTTGCTTTAGCCAGACTGAAGTTTGTTACCCCGGCTGCTCATCGCAGGGAGATGGAAGTATGATTTTGAGCAGGTTAAAGTTTTTGAAAAGCAGCAAATAAAATTTATAAAATGCATTAAAATTGTCACTTAATTTCATAAAACTGAAAAATTATAATTAAAAAGAATACAGGAAAACAACTTAAAGTAAAAACGTAGTATGTTTTTGAAACGCATCGTGGCAAACATTAATTCTGTAGCGGTATCCATCATATACAGGTGAGTAGGTTAAGACTGTCGTTAAAATGTCCACTAGTTTTTTAATTTTCGCTCAAATGTCCTGCGCCCATTCTTAGACACATTTTAATAGGTATATTAGATGTCACCTGACCTGAAATACCATTTGCATTGTACATAATGGATAGTCTCTGTGTCCAGGATTGCCCTGAATATATTTGACGTCCCATAGTTCCATTCTACTTTCACTCACTTTGATTACACACATGGCGGATGTAGCTCACTAAACAAGAGGTGCTTACCCTTCCGGAGCACCTGGTCTCACCTCTCTGGTCGAATTTCACATGTTTAACCTAATTTGTCTGTTTCAAAGTTTTTTCTTTGCTTTTGAAATTTGATTTAGACATGGATTACTATGTTTGTTTTTGATTTCGAGATTTCATTCCAATGTATGTGTCGTGTGAAACATTGACCTTTGACCTTCTCGCTTAATTTTGGTATGCGACATATGATCTAATATTAATATGCATTTCTTACAAGTTTAAATTAAATCCAAATATAGGACTATTCTTGCATACGCGGGTAAAATATATTGAACCTGTTGAACATTGAAGTTCATGCAACAAATACTTATTAATAGGTCTTCCGATGTGGATCTGACATGCATTATTCGATGCGTATTACACACCAATACAGTTTCAGATGTCGCTGTATCCAAAATTATTGACATCCAAATATTCATCAGTTCCGTGTTCCTTTCATTTCAATTTTGATTTCAAACGTGACATGTGAAGCTAGTCTGAAAATTTTGACCAAAACTAAAACTTTAAGTTTTGGTTAGAATTTAAGGTCTAGGGTGTAGGTATTTACTCCAGAGCGCCCGACCTCACTTTCCCAGATGGGAGTTCAAGTGTTTACTAAAGTTGTCAGTTTTCAAAGTTTTAATTATAGATTGTGTTTTGAATATAGACTGTTATGTTTGATTTTATCAACTATTGTATCTGTGTCGATAGAACTAAGTGTCATTATATAATAATAATAATAATAATTATATACTAAATATTCATCAATAATCAATCGCTGAATATGAATACTTTATTCAAAGTGGAAACATCTGCTTAGACATCGAAGCATGGTAAGCAGTTATTTACTTTCATCACTTTTATTTGACGTCCCATAGTTCCATGTTCCTTCCACACATTTTGATTACACACGTGGCGGGTGTAGCTAACTAAACAGGAGGTGCTTACACTTCCGGAGCACTCGGTCTCACTCCCTTGGTGGAAGTTCACGTGTCTAACCTAACTTGTCGGTTCCAAAGTTTTTACTTTGCTTCTGGATTGTGATTCGGACATGGATTAGTATGTTTGTTTTTGATTAACTGCCCCAAAACCGTGTGTAAACTTTTGTATAACCCGCTTCCCGTTTTGCGGAGTTATATATACAGTTTAAACACCGGTTTTGTGGGTTAAAAATAATAAACCAAAAGAAAATTTAATTCTAATTTAAATGAAACTAGTTCTTAATAAAAAAAAATCATCTTCATTTCTTGTAATTCAATTTATAAAATTTTAAACTAAAATTCAGTGGTAAAAATTCTAGTCCTAGCACTTGAAAATTGAATCCACATCGTGTAAGAATATAAATTGTCCAGTGTGTCGTCCAAATGAACATTACATCAATGAGAGCAAATTCTTTCATACAAAAATAACAAAATGTTCTGATCAATGAAATTGTTAGAGACAAAGAAGAATTGAGTGGTTTGGATTTTCATATCTAAGATTTATTAAGTATTCTTTAACCGGCTTTCTGATAGCTTGATTTTCTGGGGATTTCACTTGAAAATTATAATATCTTCGTATGTAATCAATCAAAAAGCGAAACAAAACAAATAAAAAACATACCAATACTGGTCCAAATCGCAATCCCAATGCAAAGTAAAAACTTTTAAAACTGGCAAATTAAGTAACAAGCGTGAACTTTCACAGTGGCAGGTGCTCCGGAAGGTTGAGCATCTAATGTTTAGGTAGCTGTACCTAACACGCCATCAACTCAATGACAGAATGCACGTTAAAAGTTACATATACAAACGCTATGGTAGAGCTTGTTCCCACTACGGAGAAACTTTATACAACAAATAACTTGTTAACGAATAGATATTGTAACCCTTGAGTTATCAAAGCCCTGTAAGTTTTATGGGCGTCCTCATAATATTGATGATAAGCATGATTACTCCGTATCTAAAATCACCACGGATATATTTGACGTTCAATAGTGCCATTTTCCTTTTATTCTCAATTTGGATACTGTAATCGTATTTAATTTCGCGTGTATTTATTTTCGCAGTATAGGAAATTATATCCGCGTAGTTAAATGTTCGCGTTTTTTTAAATATGCACTATAGCACAATAGGCATAATATAATTTTCGTTCGGTATTAATTTTCGCGCAAAATAAATGACCGCAAAATAAGCGAAAATTAGTACACCGCGAAAATAAATACGCTTACAGTACCACGTGTGATAACAGTAGCTAAACAGGAGAAGCTTATCATTTTGAAGCACTCAGTCTCGCGTTTGGTTTGTAATTTGGACATGGATAATTTTAATTGTTTTTTATACTAATATTAATTTTGAATAAAAATTATTTATTTAAAATAACATTTACTTGTTGATACTGTAATCGTATTTAATTTCGCGTGTATTTATTTTCGCAGTATAGGAAATTATATCCGCGTAGTTAAATGTTCGCGTTTTTTTAAATATGCACTATAGCACAATAGGCATAATATAATTTTCGTTCGGTATTAATTTTCGCGCAAAATAAATGACCGCAAAATAAGCGAAAATTAGTACACCGCGAAAATAAATACGCTTACAGTACCACGTGTGACAACAGTAGCTAAACAGGAGAAGCTTATCATTTTAAAGCACTCGGTCTCGGGTTTGGTTTGTGATTTGGACATGGATGAGTATAATTGTTTTTTATACTAATATTAATTTTGAATAAAAATTATTTATTTAAAATAACATTTACTTGTTGATACTGTAAATGTATTTAATTTAGCGTGTATTTATTTTCGCAGTATAGAAAATTATATCCGCGTAGTTAAATGTTCGCGTTTTTTAAATATGCACTATAGCACAATAAGCATAATATAATTTTCGTTCGGTATTAATTTTCGCGCAAAATAAATGACCGCAAAATAAGCGAAAATTAGTACACCGCGAAAATAAATACGCTTACAGTACCACGTGTGACAACAGTAGCTAAACAGGAGAAGCTTATCATTTTGAAGCACTCAGTCTCGCGTTTGGTTTGTAATTTGGACATGGATAATTTTAATTGTTTTTATACTAATATTAATTTTGAATAAAATTTATTTATTTAAAATAACATTTATTTGTTGATACTGTAAACGTATTTAATTTCGCATGTATTTATTTTCGCGGTATAGGAAATTATATCCGCATAGTTAAATGTTCGCGTTTTTTAAATATGCACTATAGCACAATAAGCATAATATAATTTTCGTTCGGTATTAATTTTCGCGCAAAATAAATGACCGCAAAATAAGCGAAAATTAGTACACCGCGAAAATAAATACGCTTACAGTACCACGTGTGATAACAGTAGCTAAACAGGAGAAGCTTATCATTTTGAAGCACTCGGTCTCGCGTTTGGTTTGTGACTTGGACATGGATAAGTATAATTGTTTTTATACTAATATTAATTTTGAATAAAAATTATTTATTTAAAATAACATTTACTTGTTGATACTGTAAATGTATTTAATTTCGCGTGTATTTATTTTTGCGATATATGATATTTAGACATATCAGCGTAGTTAAATTTTCGCGTTTTTGAAATATGCTCCATAATATAATAAGTATAATATAATTTTCGCTTTTTATTAATTTTAGCGCAAAACAAACGACCGCGAAATAAGCCAAAATTAATACACCGCGAAAATAAATACGTTTACAGTAACCTTGACGGTCAGTAACACACTACAATTGTAGTCAAGGAGTAAAACCGCCAGTTATAAAAAAAACAACCTGGGACGGTTACCAGACTTAGTGAATCAAAACATGTTATCATCAAATACAAGCAAACTATTCCATGTCCGAATCACAATCTAGAAGCAAGGTAAAAACCGACAACACATGAACTTTCTCAAGAGATATGAAGCCGGGTGCTCCGAGAGGGTAAGTACCTCTTGTGTAGCTAACTAAACCCGTGACCAGTGAGGAGTCCATATTTTATTCTACCAAGCAAACTGTAGTTTTACAATCATTTCTTGACTAACATTTTTCGTAACTTATATTTTGCAATTTTTGGCAATCTCTTACAGAACTATAAATAAACATTTTTGACAAGACTAAATACAGACATTATATATACATGTATATAAGTTTTATGCGATTTTCAATATATCACCTTAAATTCCAGAATAGTCCGACTAATCAGACCACTAAGCCCCCATTTTAATTTTTGACTTGTTTGAGGTTTCAAAAAATTAAAATGGGGGTTTAGTGGGCTGATTAGTCGGACTAATTCCAGAATATCTCGGCATTTTTAAAAAGGGAAATTTTAGTGAAGGAATGATTGTGAAACTCTAGTCTGGAAATACAATAACATATTTAGTGATATCACTAATTACATTGTAATATCAAGGTAGTCAGTTCTGGGATGGTGGAGGAAACTGGAGGAGTCACAAAATCAACAAGCTTTGACAAGAGAACTGACAAATTTTTCTGCAAGTGGGATTTGCCAGAGATGAAACTCAAATCTTGGTATAGTGAGTGAGTGAGTGAGTAATGGTGTTTAACGTCCCAGTCAAGAATATTTCACTTACATCGAGACGTCGCCAGCTATAGGCGATGGTGCCGAAATTTTGTCTGTGCGTTGCGCTGATGTCATTATATAACAGTGTTCTTTAGCGTGCCAAGCCCATCGTGACACGGGACCTCGTTTATTTTAAGTTCCCATCCGAAAGAACCGTGACTTTTATTTCGTAATGCCGAGTGCATGGCGAAAGAACAGTCACTACCCACTTTCAAGTCTTGGGTCAGACCCGGCCGGGGTTCGAACCCACAACCTCCCACTTACGGAGCGAGCACTCTACCAACTGAGCTACCGCAGTGGTCTTGGTAGTAAGAGGTGCTATGATGCCATAAACTGATGCTTTAGACCACTTGACCAAGTAAGATTGGGTTTGATCGGTGATTTATTAGCCATTATATGAATACCATGTCCCATGTATCTAGAAAAACGTTTATACTTTCGACTCGACTTAAGCCTAATGTAATTATATTTTGCCAATATAGAATTAACATTTAAATTCCTGTCCCGTCCAAAATAGTTTACCAGTGGTCACAATATGATTGTGTTTATCGTTTCCTGCTTTGCCTAGCTAGCTGTTGCTTGTTAACATTCATTGTTTTGTGGTGTTAATTGCTTTTGGCGTTACCAAGTGCTTGTTTTTTTCAGTTTTCTGTATGCTGGTACTTTTAGTCAGAAAGGCATTGGTTATAAAAACGATGGTTAATATTTTATCATACACCCCCTTTTTGTGTATATAATTAGACAGCATTCATGCAGAAATCAAATATTCTCGAATTAACCCTGCCATGCATCATTTTTTCTAGAACTGGCCTCAATTTCACAATCATTTCAAAGCTAAAATTTTCCTTACTAAATTGAGCAAATTTTGATAATGTTTTTGAAACCACTATTACAATTTTGACACAACTAAATACAAATCGTTTAAGCTAGAGTTTTTTAAATTGAACAATATTACTGAGATTTGAAATTTTGCAAAATTTAATCTTTGTTAAGAAATGATTGTGAAACTGGGGTCGGGTCCAATAAATGTTTCAAACGTGTAAATTTGGATCATACATCGTTTTCGAGTTTAAATCAAAAACAAGCATACCATCCATGTCCGAATCACAATCAAGAAGCAAAGTAAAAACTGTGGAACTGACATTAAATCAGGTTAGACACGTGACCTTCCAAAAGGGAAGCGAGGCCAGGTGCTCTGGAAGGGTAAGCACATCCTGTTTAGCTAGCTACACCTGCCATGTGTGTCATCAAAATTGATCCATGTTCCTTTCACACAATTTTGATTCCGGAGCACCCGGCCTCGCTTCCCTGGTGGAAGTTCACGTGTCTAACCTAATTTGGCAGTTCCTAAGTTTTTACCTTGCTTCTGGATTGTGATTCGGAAATGTTTTTGATATGACAATCATTTGTCACTAACTTAATAATCAGGCTGACCAATTCGACGGATTTATCCGATACATTATAAATTATAGATGTGAATACTCTTGAAGTATTTATTCTGTTTTACTTTATAATGGAAGTCTATTAGATTTCACAATAATTTTGTCGGAATATTTAGTTCCAGTAATAAGTTAATCGTTCCACATTTAGGTTCGCCAGTGAACTTTTCCGGAAGGATATCTTAAACGCGCACCTGCTTTAAAATTTCTACCGTCGTTTTATTTATTTCCGCCAGGTGTCGCGTTAACATCGGGTTCACATGTGATTAGCGTCGTATAAGTGATTCATACCCGTCAAGCTGTTAAAAAATTCATAGCGTCAGTTAGGAGCGTAAATTTGAAGTTTAAAAACGGACAAAAGTTGCAAGATGGTGAACTGCTACGATTACATCCGTGCAGCTGCATTAATTGCAGGTTTTGCAGCAGGATGTCGTCAGAGGAAAAATGCGATCATTGCCGACATGGTTTTTACGGGATGGTTTGGCGTTTGTCTTTATTTTTTCACACAACAATTTATGGAACAACAGGTTAATAAATTATTTGTTTTTAGACCATAAGAAACACTTTGTGTGGAAAGTGGAAACCCCAACGTTTGGCTAATTATATGACAAATAAGTAACTTCATTAATATTCCAATAATTAAAATTTAATAAAAATACTTAAAGTTAAAAGTGCATAAATGGGTTTATTTTATGATTTAGGTCTAGTTGAAATAAGGGGAATGTATAATTTTTGATTGACATTGAGTATGCATTTGCAGCTGTTATTTATCAAATAAATGAAACGGTGTTCACTGGTATACCATGACATTGGTAGGATGCAATGAGTGTTTAAAAAAAAACCCTTTTCAGATATACTGTTGTGCTGTTTTTAGGGTAAAGACCTATTTTTAAATTATTTCATTTCCTTGTCCCCATGTCCCATATTATGGGACATAAATGTATACTGCTTTTGTATACATCTAATGTCATGCCACCTGACTTTTCAGGGCCCATACTAGCACACAATTTTTTGTCTCAAAATTTAAACGAGAGTAGAAACTTTTAAGTCTTCTAGAAGATTTTTTGTATTTAAAGATGATTTATTTATTTATTTTTTTGTCGCAATCTATAAAAAGTGTCGCATATTGCGACATTTGCGACTGACAGTGTGAGCCCTGCTTTTGCTTACTCATCCCAACTTTTGTTCCTAATTATTTAAAGTTTAAATGGATTTTGTCACTGTATCATTTAATCAATACCCCTAGTGTTTTGTCGAATGTTTTAGAAAACGTTTCAATTGCAATTCCTGCAATGTCGTTTCTGAAAAAGTCAACTGATATGATTATATATCCAATGGAAATAATCATTCCACACAAATATTAGGGATATCGCATGGTGTTATGGCAAAATTCATTTAAGGATTAAGTTTTTCATTTAAATTAACCTTTGATAATACTTTGAAATACATTGTCAGGGCTCACTTTGTCAGTCGCAATTAAAGGTCCCAATTAGCAACACTTTTTATAAATTTTGACAACAAAATTCATCTTTAAATAGACAAAATGTCCAAGAGTAGAAGATTTAAAATCTCTACTCTTGTAACTTTAAAATTTGCAACAAAAAAAAATATAATGAGCCAGTGTTGGCCCTGATTGTTTATATAATGTGAAATTTATTTGCTTACATTTAGAATTTATTGACTTATTTATTTCTGTCTCTCCGTGAGGAAAACCAGGCTGTTTACAAGTTCTCTCCATTTTCCTCTATCTGTCGCTACTTTTGTTGCCCAAGTTTATCAAAATTTATTAAGGTTATGTTTTTCTCTTTTGCAGGTTTCTATCAACATTGGCAAACTTTCTGTCTTTGGGTTCAGAGTACTTGGGGCCTGGTTACTTGGGTCTGTTGTCATGTGGTTGTTGTGTAGAAAATCAAGAGATGAAAGTGTTCATGGAGCAATACTTTGGTCAAGAATTGTGGTAAGCTATAGATAGTTCCCATGTGACGTCACACTGTCAATTTTACAGGTAAAGTAGCGGCCATTTTAGTAGGCATTAGATATTGAGTCTCTTATTAATTCTGTCTAAAATAGGGTGTATAAAATTTATTGTCACATCGTTGTCATAGGGACAAAAATCTTATAAAATATACCAAATCAAAGTAAAAATATTGACGATTTCATAAATTTAAAAACTTTATTGATATCCTGATTTTTTAATGAAAAACAATAATTTAAGAATGCGTAAACCTGGTTTATTTTAAAATAAACAGATAAATTATATAGATTGTCTAACAAAATGGCACCCACTCTACTGAAAAATTTGTCTAGCGGTCCATGAGTATATTTGCAGTTTTATATATGCATGTTAAGGCTTTGACCATCATGTTCAATGCTCAATAATACATTGGAAAGTCAATGGTTTAATCTCTGTTCAGGTAGGCTTGCCTTAGATACAGGTTTGACTGGCTAGCAGGCCAATTTCTCTTTCCCCAATGTCACATTTATGAATCAAAAGAATAAAAAACAAACATACCAATGTCCAAAGCACAATCACAAAGCAAAGTAAAATCTTTGAAATTTGCAAATCAAGTTAAAAACACAAACTTCCTTAGGGAAATGAGGACATAGGCTGGTTGCTCTTAAATTAGAGGTATCATCACTTACTAAGAACAAAATTAGGAAGAATACACAGCTCTTAAACACAAATTAAACAACTTATTGTGATGTTATTTTGTCAACTTTGTTTGGTACTGTTATGCAATTATATTATAATGCAAAAATTTACCAGTAATTTCAATCATTGATTTTTCCCTGATTATCGATTGTCATTTTTTGTCTGATTGGACATCACTTATTTTGAATCGCCCTATGCTTCAATTCACAGTAGCCAAAAAACCTAAAGCTACTTTATCGGTTTTGGAAGTAAGTACATTTCAGCTGCTTAAAGTATTTACTTTGTTTAAAAAGCAAATGCATGCACCGAGTCCTGTTTTATCTAAGAAATAAGTTGCTTACTCTCCTTTGCAAAAATACAAAACTTATAAGGAAATGCACAGCCCTCTTGCTTCTTGCTGCACAATGGTTTAACAAATACATTATGATCTTATTCTCTATTTTCTCATTTTATATTTCCAGGGTATGATGATGGTGTTTCTTTTGATGTTGTTTAGCCAATTGACATACACAAAGGTGTTTAAGGACAGGGTAAGCAGTTTATATAAAACTTATCTGAGTGAAAGATCAATGTCAGTGGCATGATAAAGAACCCTACTGTATAATGCCATCAGTACAGCGCACAGGCAAAATTTCTGCACCTTCGTCTATAGCTGGCGACATCTCGATAAGTGAAAAATTCTTGATTGGGAGGTTAAGCACCATTTCTCAACTCAACTTAATGTCATCCTTGTCATAAGGGTTGATTTTTTGGGGGGTAAAATAAACTATTTTTGTGTCTTGTCTATATCATGCATATACAACTGTTTCTCTAATGAAACGAAAAATCCAGAAATACGTGCAGTAGAAGTTACAGTACTATAAAAGTCTTGTCTAGACAGTTCATCGGCCAGTAACAAATTACTTTTAATTTTCTTTTTTCTTTTGCAGCATCTTTGGTTTAGTGTTCTATTTAGTGGGTTATTATGGATGTCTAGTGTTGTACAGATGATTAGAACCAGGCCCGCTGTTGGACGTCGTGAGGAGAAAGGCGCAGTCAGTGTCATAACAAGGATCTACTTCCTGTTCCTGTTTCTGTTTGGAATGGGTTTCATGGCTTTCCCTAAACTTGCCGTTTTAACTGTTGTAAGCATTTTATTCTTGCCTTCTGGAGGGAAATGATCAAAATTATCATTCAGTCTTATGTCTGTAAATGATTAGCATACTATTATCTGATTGGTCAATTGTTTACAGGCAATAACTCTTGTAGTAATTGATATTGATTATGATTAGTTTGCTTTTTTGTGGAAATATCTACGAAGTCATGCATGAAATACCCATATAATCCACAAGTTAATGTTGCATTCAACACTTGTCCCTTGTCATCATCAAACTTCTGCATTATCCAAGACCCTTGATTGCAACATAAAGATGGATATGTTATTGCAAGTAGTGACTGAATATATTTAAGTAGTTTCAATCTAAGATGATATGATTATGAAGTTTCATGACATCTGGCATCAGGAAGTTGTGTTATAATCTGAATACCAAAACCATATGGTTTATATATATGTACACACGTATAAGTTTTATACATGTAGTATAAACTGCTGCCTCCATAGTTGACTTTTTGACCGGGTACGTTATCCTATTTCAGATTTACTCATAGGCTGACACTCTAAGATTAATTCTGATGTGACATCCCTAAACTCAAGTTATTTTTTGCCTAGAAACTAGTATCCCGAGTCCCCGACAGATAGAAAAAAGTTTTTATATAATAATGAAGCATTATTTCTTACTTAAAACTTATTGTGTATGTAGTATTAATAGACCTTCTAAACCTTTTCAGTTTTCCATTCATCTACATTTAAATGTTTTACATTGCAGACTGAGAGTACAGATGATATTCACATGTACATTGCTAGACTTGATGGTGCTCTGATCTTTGGGAACATTTTTATCGCCTGGTACGTCCCTAGCTTCCGTTACAATGAAGACAAGAAGTCATTCTTTATAAGCCAGATAGTGGTAAGTTTATGATAACTGACCTTAGTTTCAAAATCATTCCTTAACTAAGATTTTACTGAACTTAAATTCCAAATTAAACTGATTATGTTCATTTATAAGATATTCAAGAATTTATGTTCTTTTGAAGATCACTTATAGCTTAAAACATTTGAATTTAGTTATTTCAAAAATGTTTATTAGTAGATTCTTAAAAAAGTTTTGCTTGATTTAAGTGAAGGAAAAATGTGGTTTATAATAGTGATAATAAAACAAGAGCCTGTTTAAATGAAGTTTGTGGGCTATATAGATATCACCCTGTCCGTCATCCCTGTATTGTGCCCGCTCCATAATTTCCACATTTTTGGATGGATTTTGAAGAAATGTTTACCAGCATGAGCTAATGTGTTATATTCCAAAATTAGGTGTGTAGATCAAAACTCAAGGTCAGAAAGTCAAATCTAGAAGTTGTGGTCTGTTGAGCAATGTTGGAGATCAAGAGGTATTCATCTCAACAGACTACTCTAGTTTGACATTGTCTCTCAGCTATTTCTGACATACTCAGTAACATGTATAATCGGTTGCGAATTGTTTCTTGTTAACTGGGTTTTTTTTCCCTTGTTAATTGGGTTCTATATTATTTGCAATTAAGGCGGTCAATAACCATGGTTTCACCCTCACTACAGGTCACCCTCACTGCAGCAATCATTATTAGGGTAACTGAATAAAATCCTTGTTGCATAAGATGGTTGTTTAGATATTAACTGTTGCGATGATTATTATGACAGTTTGCAATGTATTCACATCAATGTAAAAAATTATGCTTAATGGTACCGTATATTTCCATAGATACGTCGCAACTTTTCTACTATATTTTAATATTTCTTAAATGCAATGCGACTTGACTAGTCGACATTAAAATATTTTGATAATCTGACTCGAATTTTCAAGGCATTTAACAAGAACGACAAACCAGAAGTTACAGTAATTTTCAAGTTTAAAGTAAACAGATGGGGGGAGGGGGTGTGACATATCTACTGGGGTAACATTGATACAGAGATATACAGCAGTTAATCTAAAACTTTCAATTTTTTATCCAAGAACTTAAATTAATTTTATCCATCATTCCAGACTCACTGCCTGTATATATGTAAGAGAATCTTGATTTGGGTAACCAACCCATCTTATTCCACTCATTTCTGACAACACATTGTGTTTACAGTCAGACCTACATTAAAGACCACCTCTATATAAGAGCCAACTGCTTTTACATGCCATTAAAATTTTATCCCTGTTCTTAAATCATGTTATTCCTAAGGGAACCAGAGAAAGTGGTCTTTATAGACAGGTTTGATCGTAAATATAAATTTCCATTACAAATTCACTGTCTTTTATTTTGTATTTTCAGACTGTAGCCCTCTTCTGGGGAGATTTGCTCTTTGCATATTGGCAGGATACAGTAGACCGATCTCATGTTATGAATCAGGTGGTGATGACAGTTCCGTTCCTCTGTCCATTAGTAGCACTGCTGTTGATGCTCCGTAGTGAACACATTGTCTACAACAACTACTCCTTGAGGTCTAGAAGTTAAAGATTTTAAATCATCAAGTAATCCTAATTCAAGGCTTCCATGTTTTCAAAACAACTGTAAAAGGATTACGCAGATGCTAGTAAACCAAAAGGCTTTGTTAACAGAAAACATTGCACATTTAGAGCTGTCTTTGATAGGAATTTAAACATCGATATATCAACTGAAAAATATATCGATAAATTGATATATTGAAATATCAGAAACGTGATTAAAATAGTTTATTTTTTATCTTTTATAGACAAATTATTTTTCACCAATTTTTGACATGTCTGATGCATCGATGTCGTCTTATGTGTTTCTAATATTATATGCACTCTGTTTTGTATGTCAGTTGGTTTTTAGATACCTTTAAATGAAGGGTTGTAATCATAATACATTTACAACCAGTTTAATCTATGTGTCATTGACTACTCCAGCCTTTGGCACGAATTAGCGACCTTTTTTGTTGATATTGATACTTAAAAAATGTATTGATATATTGTATCAATGACTAAGGGTAATATATCGATATATCGATAGACGATCTATCAATGACAGCCCTAGCACAGTCAAAATTTTGTAACAAGTTAATATCTTCAAAACATCAAATGCTACCAATGATGAACTTGCTTCTTAAGTAAGTTATATTGTAAGATGTTGAATTTTTGTCTTCATGTCTTTCATTACTATAAAAAGTGCATATTTTGAATTTTTAAAATGAAGACCATGGTAGGGCTTTGGTTCTATGATACCAAAGTAGTCTATACATTTGGTTTTTTGGTTGTTGTATTTTTGGCAATTTTTGTGCACAGAAAAGACATTTTAAAAAAATGGCTTGATAATATCATTATATAATAACGCCATGTGGCCCTTTACACATACTTTTAAGGTATTTAATTTCGTGGTGTACTAATTTTCGCTTATTTTGCGGCCATTTGATTTGCGCGAAAATTAATACCAAGCGAAAATTACATCGTGCTTATTGTGTTATAGTACATATTGCAAAAACGCGAAGATTCAACTACGCGGATGTCTCAATGTCCTGTACCGCGAAAATAAATACACGTGAAATTAAATACGTTGACAGTATACAGATTTTGTAAACATTTACTAGCTAAACACAAAATGTAAACCTGTACACGTGGAAGCCTTATCCTACATAGTATAATTGTAGGACTTTTATAATTTTTAACTCTAGTGTTTTTAATTGATATACATGTACATCTATAGCAATATTTGTTTTTTGTCGTTCAAGTGTTTAAATGATTATTAATGTCTTCCAAAACTCAACATTATCAGGATATATATTTTTTAACACTTATGATATTGATTTATATCAATATACTTTAAACATGTTTCATATGTTTATTGAAACAGTTATCTTGATCTGAAAAATATTTTTGATATGACGGTTTGATGATATTAAGAATTTTATCTGTAAATTGTCTATGTTTCCATTCCTGATAGCCAAAACTGCTATTGGCTTGGAGTTTTTCTTTCAAAAAGTAACCTATTTTTGCAAATCTTTGAAATAATACTTTACCGGGCTCAAACTGGGTCTAAAAATTCTGTCGCATACCTGAGCAGTCACAACCTCTAAAGAGAGTCCTGAGATTTGCTCCAACAAAAATGTTTTTTAGAATATAACGTGTCAAATTATGCAATTTCATGTCATCTGAGCTTTACAAAATCAGTTTTTGATTTTGACCAAGGAAGTTAATCTAACTTACACAATAATTTATACCATATAAGTGTCCTTTCTATCAAAATAGTTAAACTTCATAAGAGTGAATATTTTTATTTGTACAATATATGTATGTATTAGCAGAAAGTAGAGCATTATAATTAAAGGCAGCAAGGCAAACAATAAGGCGAAAACTACAGATTTTTGTTTCAAAAAGTTTATAATATTGTAATAGTTGTCTTTTATACATGGATTGTCATTGTGAATCATAAATGAGGAAATTAATTTGAACCCTCTGGAAATAATTTTTGTAACTTCTTATAAACACTTTTTGATACACATATGCCTTTGTTTGATATCATCTTAATTTACTGAAATACAGTGAAACTTGTCTACAAAGGCCACCCAAGGAAAACCATCCAAACCAGTAAAAGTGGCCTGTATGGGTAGATGGCCTAAGTTGTAATAGCATGGATAAAGAGCAACTAGGATAGAAATGTATTGGCCTTCAGAAACAATTGATGCTTATGTAAACATGGCATTTAAGGCAGGTTTGACTGTACATGTAGTTGGAAAGAAAACATTGTATGATTATTTTTATTACATAAGTAGCTTAGGTTTAAAATGTGTTCTTGATTTATACTCAATATTCAGGCAGCTACTGTACTGAATCAAATATCATGTAAACTGTAAATCGGGAAATATTCAATTTCATGTTCATCGGGAGATATTCAATTTCATGTTTATCGGGAGATATTCAATTTCATGTTCATCGGGAGATATTTGATATCATGTTCATGTCATTTTCACGTAAATTTTAGAAAGTAACCATACATGAACATAAAACTTAAGGGAATATCTTACTTTGATCAGGAATAAAGCCTAACTATTTTGAGTGAGGGGCCCAGCTCATTTTATTAAAGAATTTGTAATAGTAATAAATAGCTAAAATGTGTAAACATAAAGGGACCCAGACTGATTTTTAGTAGCCATTGGCTACTGGGCCCCTGCTAATCTTCATCCCTGTTGATAGATTTCACTTAATTTGCACAGATCTGGTGATGTGATCGTAAAATTAAGTGTTTGTATTGAAATGACAATTCTCATAAAAACTAACTGATGCCGAAATATCCTGATTTTCAGTAACTAATTACCTTTAGTGCTAAAATGCTGTATATGACATGTAAATATACTAATATATAGGTTTTTGTATAGTTGCCATTTATTTGTTCAAAACAATTTACTGGTAGATATTAAATTGAGAAATTTAATTCATTGCGATTTGCATGTGTACTTGGATATACTGCATCACAATAATTTTTGGATAAAAAATATGGTTCTTTTGTTATGATGGGTGTTTTTACCAGAATACATTTTTTTAAAAATGAATAAAAAGGATTCAGTTTTGAAGGTCTGTTTAAAGACATGAGTTCTAAATTCAGATAATAATATCATGTGACCAAAACGCTATTGGTATTGGACACGTGTGTCGGTCGTGGATCCAGACGGGGACACACCCGGCCTGTGCAACCCCCCCCCCCCCCCCTAAAATTTTCGCAGCCTCTTCACCACACTATAACATGGGGTAAGTACTGCTCTATATAGCTTTTGTCCCCAAACACAAGAATCCTGGATCTGCCACTGCATGTTTCTACGCAATTTGTCAATTTGTATCTATCAGATTATAGCCATTTATGTACAGTTTATCTTCCAATTACTGTTACTAATTTGTATGTAGATTTAGATAGGTTAATAGGGATGCACAATGTAGAAGTTTCCAAATTTACATAAAATTACTGAAGGTGTAATCAGTATACATGTATCATTTGTTTTCATTTGTTGAAAGGCCAAGTAATTCATTACAAAATCACATTCATCATCACCATCTGATAATTCCAGTTCATTTAAAGATCTCATTAGCAAATTTTTATACTAAGACAGACATTGTGAATTTTATGTATTGCAACAGAACATGGAAAGCAATACAGGGGTGCATGTATGCATAAAAACACTCTATGGTCTTTGTTTCCATGACAATATTTTATATGCAGTAATATTGTTGTTTATTTCATCCCCATTTCCATGGCATCAACAGTTGTTTTTCCATCTTTAACAAAATGTACATAAACATCAATAGTTCAAAATTTCATTACAAAATTTTAGTACTAAAGAGAGTATTGTGAAATTTGTTAATTGTAACAGAACATGGAAAACATTGCAGGGGTGAATATACTCATTTGTTAAACAATCTTAAATCATAAATGGTCTTTCTTTAACATGACAGTAAAATAGTTGTTAATTCAAACTCAGTTTACATGGCATCGACAGTTGTTGTTTTTGTTTTAACATTTACCTATATTATTACCTACAGGTTTTTAGGTATTATGGTAAGCCATACATGGTCTTTTGTTGTAATTGTGTACCTTAAATAAAGTATAACATATTTGTATTTGATGACTTATCTTTTTTTTATCTATTTGTTATGTCCCCAGACAAAGTTTTGATTGGGGGGGATACATTTTGTCCACCATTTTTCTCGAAATCTATTCTATAGATCTTTGTGAAACTTGGAATCGCAGGAACAATCTTTGGGTGGAGAAGATGCGACATTGACTATTTGTATTTTGATGACTGCACATAATTAGAGAATTCCCAGTCAGGGATGGTTTGGCAGAAAAGTTTGAAATTGCATCTCATTTCATTCCTAGGGAATGTAGCTGAATGAGTGTTGTACATTGAAATTCATAAAACAACTAAATGATGATGTCACATATTTTAAATGTGTAAAATGTACGACCTTGGAGATTTCGCGTTCTTTATACTTTCAAAATGCACAAAAAAAAGGAAAAACGAAGAATGGTCTGTGTTGATTGTCAGCACAAATGTTACTATTAAATAGCACAGTTTTTGACTGCATATTGCTATTTATCACATGTAGTACTAGAAGTGCTCGAATTAAAGAGCATCTCCCCACCTACCTTCGAATTTCAATGGCGACATATCCTAATCGTATAATATGAGAAAGTCTGTCAGTTCTGTAGACGTAGTTCGATGGTTTACTCCGGATTCCTGAACTGGCCACTTCGACATGAGTGAAAGAATCTTGATTGGCGCGTTAAACAGCTAAACCAGTTTAATGTTTTATGATAAAGAAGACATTTAGAAGCCACTAATGTCCTGCTCTAAAAAGTCCGTTTTAAGAGAAAAGACATTTCTACCGTTTTTATTTCTGAGGTCAACTACTAATGCTTGATCCAAACATTTACAAGACGTATGTGAAAGTTGGTGTCACATTCACCGAAAAAGGAATAGTTGTTCAAATGTGGATTGATACGTAATTTCAGAATTTTCATGTCTGACTGGTACTGAATTTGATCTATAGCGCCTAGAACCTAATGTCATGGGAACGGTATTAGTGATACATCCATAGGGACTTGTAATTACGTCAAATGACGTCGCTGCACTTTCAACTTTTTAGCTCACCTGAAAAAAGGTCATGTGAGCTTATTTGGTCAGGTGAGCTTATGGTATGGTGCAGCGTGTGTATGTGCGTGCGTGTGTGCGCTTCTCCTCTGAAAGTACGTGGCAGATTTCAACGAGACTTGGTCAGAAGCATGTCTGGGTCGGTGCAATTCAGATTTGTTCATGGCATTGCCATGGCTACCATAACTAGGTCAAGGTGACCTAGGGGTGCAAAAATCTTAAAAAATCTTCTTCTCCGAAAGTATTGATTGGAGAAAAAATCTGATGTGATTTTTGGCTTCTCTAGGGTCTTAAGCCTGTAGTTTGTTCATTTCGTGAAATTCGGTCGAAAAATGGGTTACGCGTTTTTGCGTTTAATTTTGAAAAAATCGTAAAATAGCTTCAAATTAACTTGACTACTTGACCAGATAATGACATGGGGTTTTCAGTTTTGACATCTTCTTGTAAGCATCTTCAAAATGAGGTCAAGGTCAATTGTGAAGGTCGTGACCTAATTTTTTTTTACCTCTGATCATAATTATTATCTCGAAAACTATAAACTTTTTGTATAGTCATGTACATTAGAATGTTGTAGGTATTGATACAAAGATCATTTTGATGTATAGAAAAAGGTCATGGGTTCAAAGGTCAAGGTCACAGATGCGAAACAATACAGAAATGGTTAATTATCTCGAACACTATAAACTTTTTATATAGGCATTTATATTAGAATGTTGTAGATATTGTTACAACGATCATTTTGATGTATAGAAAAAGGTCATGGGTTCAAAGGTCAAGGTCACAGATGCGAAACAATACGGAAATGGTTAATTATCTCGAAAACTATTAACTTTTTGTATAGGCATGTATATTAGAATGTTGTAGGTATTGATACAACAATCATTTTGATGTATAGAAAAAGGTCATGGTTCAAAGGTCAAGGTCACAGATGCGAAACAACACCGAAATAGCTAATTATCTAGAATACTATAAACTTTTTGTATAGGCATTTATATTAGAATGTTATAGGTATTGATACAACAATCATTTTGATGTATAGAAAAAGGTCATGGGTTCAAAGGTCAAGGTCACAGATGCGAAACAACAACGAAATGGTTAATTATCTCGAAAACTATAAATTTTTTATATAGGCATGTATATTAGAATGTTGTAGGTATTGATACAACGATCATTTTGATGTATAAAAACAAGGTGACGGGTTCAAAGGTCAAGGTCACAGATGCGAAACAATATCGAAATGGTTAATTATCTCGAAAACTATTAACTTTTTGTATAAGGATGTATATTAGAATGTTGTAGGTATCGATAAAACAATCATTTCGAGGTATAGAAAAAGGTCATGGGTTTAAAGGTCAAGGTCACAGATGTAAAACAATACTGAAATGGTTAATTATCTTGAAAACTATAAACGTTTTGTATAGGCATGTATATTAGAATATTGTAGGTATTGATACAATGATCATTTTGATGTAAAGAAAAAAGTCATTGGGGTTTAGTATTTACGTTTTCTTTAAATCTATCAGCTAGCCATTAGTTATCAGGTGAGCGTATAAGGCCCATGGGCCTCTTGTATACTAACTGACGCCCGGCAATGTTTAGTCTCATGTCATATTGCTTGGAACACGCTTTTGTTTCAAACGAACTTACAGAACGGGGCATTATTTCGAATGCAAGAAAATTGAAATTAAAATCCACGTTGTAAAGTAATCGAGATGGTTAACGGCTACAAAGGTATTTTTGAAACAACATTGCTAAGATAGACAACCTGTAAAGATAGACTGTAATTTACACAGGTGGGAGGCATGAGGTGTGTGTGCTTTGAAAATGAAACGCAAAATGGGGCATTTTTAAAAAAAAACAAATTAATAATTAATTATGCTTAAAAGTTTTCAAAAGGGATGCATTGGCACCCACCTTAAAATGGACATGCAGTGTTCATAATTAGGTTGTTTCCTTTTGGATTTTTTTTAACACCCCCCCCCCCCAAAAAAAAAACAAAAAAACAGACATTGCATGCAAAACACCTTTAATATACTTTAGTTGATGTTTATCAATCCTTATCATTTTTGTTTTGCCTCTTCGATTGCAAGTAATTTCCTCACAGCACCAGCAATGGAAATCTGTTTCTTACCAAAAACACTTTGTTTAGTGGACGGTGGCTTTATTGGAGGAAGGCCGCTTTCCGGTACGTAGCTAGAATGCGAAGATGGAGCGGCGCTAGCGTAGCGATTACCGGTTGAACGAGAATACAACGCCATCTTCTTTCTGCTTTGCTTACATAAATAAGATATTTTCCCAACAAATTCTGTGTATGTTGCTGATTTGCAGGTAGTTACACTACTATTTTGGACGGGTTGTTCCTTTTCCATTTTCAATTTCTTCCATCTTGGATAGTATCCGCTGTCGAATTCCGGTGTATGGTATTTCCCTGTATACACCGGAACCGGAAGTTTATACACACTACTTAGGCCCCTGATCTTCTTCTCGTTATTGTTAGCCGCTATTTGTTTCTCATGTTTCACATGGATTTTCTTCAATCTTAGTTTTGTTTTGTTCTCCGGAGTTAACGCTGGGTCAAGAATTCTGTTTGGAACTATATAAATTCTTTGAGCATGCGTACCCGCTATGGCCGCCGTTCCCCCTCCTCCTCCTACTCCGAGATCGGCTAAATTGAAATGAATTATTTCATCCTGTAATATCTTTTGATTTCTGCTGGAGCCAACTGTTTCACTGGGATCTATACGGGAACCGAAAACTTCTTCTCCCATTGGTGGACAACAGTTAGCATGTGCCCGAGATTTACCTTCGGTCGGCATAAAATCTGGAACTCAATCACATCTTTCACTGAAATTAAACCACAAAACACTAATACATTTCCATTTTTTTTATATTATAAAATTTGTATTTGTCGTAACGTGTCATTGACTTATTGAACAAATGTGGTTTTACGTCCCAGTCAAGAATATTTCACTTGTGTTGAAACGTCACCAGCTAAAGGTAAAGCGGCAGTAGTTTTGACCTTTGCAGTGAGCTCAGGACAGTGGGTGCAAGGGACGTGACTATAAGTGGAATTGCAGACATTTTGCGATCGGGGTAATTGTACAGGGGGGGGGGGGGTTAAACATTCAACGCCTACTGTGACACGGGCATCGGTTTTGTAGTCTCCCGAAAAGGACTCCGTGACTTTAATTTCTAAATGCCAAGTGCTTGTTGAAAGAACCGTCACTATACCTATTTACAAGTTTTATTCACACATGCCAGCAGCGTAACGCACCGGAAAAAATTCTGCACCGTCGTCTATAGCTGAC
The DNA here is from genome assembly GCA_021292105.1 of Anadara kagoshimensis. Taxonomy (NCBI): domain Eukaryota; kingdom Metazoa; phylum Mollusca; class Bivalvia; order Arcoida; family Arcidae; genus Anadara; species Anadara kagoshimensis. Next base: position 33,347,265 of record CM037874.1, on the reverse strand, counting down.
GACGACTGGATATAAGTGAAATATTCTTGTCTGAAATGTTAAACATCACTCAACTCATTCAGCTTTATTATATAGATTTTTTTGCAGACACTAAGCTTCAAGACAATTATATTTTTTATTTACTATATGTATCAGTCCAGTCAGTGCGCAAGGCTAGTTGGCTGGAGATCTGTGTTATACGTAAAAACGGAATGCACGTAGGTGTATGAGATTCCATATCGAACACCTCAAATTAAAATCAGTACGGTAGCTCAGTTTGAATAATGCTCACTCTGGTTTGAGATGTCGTGGGGTTTAACTCCGGTCGGGATCCAACTGTGGCGAACCTGATTTAATACTAGTAGTTGGCCGGGTAGCTCATTTCCCCCCTTTCCTGTTATAGCTGGGAGCTCGTCCGACCCTGGGAAGTGGTCGACCAACAGGTTGGTCCCAGGATGGAACTTCGTGGTTTCGATTCAAAGGAGTTGAATCGATAAAAGGAAAGGGGGATGTGGCGGGTCGGACTCGATAGGTGGCCGGGTAGCTCAGCGGGTAGAGCTTCCCGCCAGCATTGAGAAGGTCTTGGGTTCGAGTCCCGGTTTGGCCGTTGCACTTTTCCCCTTTCCTGTTACATAACTAAGACAGACATTTAGCCAAACAATCGACATTTAGAAATAAAAGTAGCGGGGTCCTTCGGATTAAGAGACGGTCGTAAAAAGAAATGGTTTCCAAGCACTACTGATAAGGAATTGTATGCTGAAACAGCCGCCGTCTAGTGCTGTTAAATTAAAAAACTGGAATAATTTGTAATTGTTAAAAAAACAAGTGCCGTCTTGCACAATCTAAAATGCATAATTTCAAAATGTAAATAAAGTTGATCTTTTAAAATTAACATTGTCGATAAATGTTGTTTTAGAAATAAATACTATTGAAAACTTACCTTCCAGCCTAACTTGCGTGTTTTTGCATTGTGTTCACTTTGGTGATGTGACGTCATCGAATTATCTCTTTCCTCTGGCAACGTGACATCATTGCATTATCGATTCCCTCAGGCAATGTGACGGCATCTCATTGTCTTTTGTAACGTCATCGCACTATGTGAATTTTTCTCTGTGTATGTTATGCCACAAAGTGATGACGTGGTGCCCAATCAAAGTAATTATATTGTCGGGAAAAAGAAAAAACTCATTCTATTCATTTGTTGGCATCGATGACCTCTTGGTCTAAGGCGTTGGGCGGATTCAAAGTGCATCACACCGCTTATGTTCGTATCTCCCACGCTTGTGGGTAGATCTAGACCCAAGACCATTACGCTTCACTGGTATTCTACTAGGGTCAGTTGTTCGAGGCCTGATTAGTTTAATCAATTGATTAGTCAAAATTTCGATTTTACGTAATTTTAGATATATTGAAAACTTCAGTATGTTGAAATTGAATAAAAATTCCATTAAACAAAGGAAAATTGTAATAAAACTATCGATTCAATAATGAGTTTTTGATTTTATTCCTGTTTTAAATTCTTCTTATATCATTGATGAAATTAACCAAGCTTCGAGCAACTGGGTCCAGTGTTCTTAATTCGCTTGTTTTCAAGTTTTCTGTATTTGTAACATAAAAATGATTCCCATTACACACATTGCTTGTTTGACAACTACTTCGCGTTATGCTTTGGATCCAAAATAAAATAAAGGGGACACCCGGGTTCGAACCGGGGACCTCTCGATCTGCAGTCGAATGCTCTACCACTGAGCTATATCCCCTTATACACTCTAAAAGAAGTTCTTTATTACTTAGCCGAATAAAGATTAAATCAATTTCACATCTGTTGCATTCTCACAAAAGTTACTATATATAGTGCATCGAGTTTGACCTGGCCGTTTGACCTTTAATTTGAACATTAAATGAAGTTAATAGACTACTTAATTTTTGTAAGACAGCATGTTTCGTTGCCATAATCGTCCGGTAACCAGTACTGCTATCATTTATCTTTATATCAATTTTATCTCGTAGCCCCTAAATTACACAATGGATATTCAAATAAAAGGTCATACGGTCAGGTCAATTTTGCCGCACTAATTACATATTCGCTTTTGTACGTGTTTTGACCACATATTAAAGATTGATTTTATGTCCAAGTCAAGGATATTTCTGTTATATCGAGATGTCACCAGCTACAGGCGAAATAGCAGATATTTACACCTTTGCAGCCTACTTATGGCAATTTGCATATTTTCTTTAGCGTAGAACACATATGACGAAGGTCGTGGGTTCTAACTCCGGCCGGTTCTGACCAAGACTTGAAAATAGGTAGTAACCGTTCTTTCGTCACGCAGTGAAAGACATAGGGTATTAAAAACCAATGCGCCTTGTCACGACAGGCGCGACACGTCCTGTCGTGACACGTTAAAGAACCCTCCCTGCATAATGCCTTGAGCGCACAGCAAAGGACTTCTATAGCTGGTGACCTCTATATGTTAGTGAAATATTATTGACTGGGACGTAAAACACCAATTTCATCAATCAATAAAACCTTTTTCTATTCTCTAAGCAACACAGAATCTGCGCCGTCGGCGAGGTTATTAATAAAATTGTGTTGCGTTTCTGGTTGTACTTTGGTCATTTCCCTTGTTTAAGGTACTTTGGGTCCTCCATGGCAGAGTGGTCTAAAGCCCGCGCTAGCAGTTCACAGTGCACCTGAACTCTCATTGGTCTAAAGTTTAAGTCCCGCTCGGAGAGAAACTAGTGTTAGAAGGTTTGTCAATTCCAGCTTGCCGGGAGTCGTTTGTTTTGGTACTCCAATTTCCATCCTTGAACTGGTCGTGAAAGAATCTCTGCTGGGGCTTCAAAACCACTTCACCTAGGAAGGTAATTACCCAAGGAATATAACTTGAAACAATTTTGTTTTGATAGCCTCATATACGATTGATTCATAAACGGGATTTTGTTAAATTCAATTTTCCACTATATTCTGGGTTTTTATTTATTTAATTGTTTAAATATTTTTGTCGTATTACTGGTCCATGAGCTCTCGAAACTTGCAAGTTTTGTCGGAACCTCTGCAGAATTAAGCATAGTCTAGTTTACTTTGCATTGTATTGCATTTTGCAGATAAGGCCAAATTATCTGCCCCAACGATGGCAAGACATTTTTATATTGCGGGCATCTTATCAAAATGTCTTCCATCGTTAGGGCACAAAATTCGGCCTAAGATCGGATAAAGTTTTTGAGGCAATGCTTTTAGCCCCAGTCTTCCATGGCCAGTTGAGTGAACCGATCTTTGAACAACCGGAACTTGGTATATGATAGTAAGCCTTGGTAACAAACCACAGATGATCATCATGTTGTTGCAATGTTGTTTTACGTCGCATTATCAATTTTTCAGCTATCAAGCTTATTAATCTCTAAGGTTTGATCTAAAAACAAGTTCGTGTATGTGTGAGGCATTCGAATGTGTTTTATGGTTTACCTTGTGCCAGTGTACTAGGATTCGACTTTAAGGTACTCACTCACAGAGCTAGTACGCCGCAGACAAACATACCGCTGCTCCTCTAGCCACATTTTACACCAGGTGAACAAATCAATACTATGTCACTCTGTCTCCTTAATACCGAGCGCCGAGTGAGGAACCAGTATCTCAATAGATTTTTGTCTTATGTAGGACACGACCAAGGTTCGAACGCACCACCTTTCACTCTCGAAGCTGATGTTCTACCACTGAGCCATAGATGTGATGATCAAAACTGAATATAGTTATAGTCAAACTTGTCAATAAAGGCCACTCAAGTGAACCTGTAATAGTGGCCTTTATATACAGGTTCAAATAATATGAATAAAGAAGAATTGGAATACAATTCTACTGGCCTTTATAAACAGGTTGTCCTTATATAGTGGTGGCCTTTAAGGCTGTACTGTAGTCAAACCTGTCTATAAAGGTCACTCAAGGGAATCTGTAAAATTGTCCTTTATGAGCTAGTGGCCCCTATATACAGGTTAATATAACATGAATAAAGTGCAATGGGATAGAATTTCACTGACATTTAAATACAGGTGGTCTTTATATAGAGATGGGCTTTAAAGCAGGTTTGACTGTACTTTGAACAATAATTAAAAACAAAATATTTCAAACATTATATTTAATGTTACATAAAACTATGTTTCAAATATAAAAGTAAAAATATAACATGAACGTATAACATTAATCACAACTATACAATATGTTAAAAAATATAACCATTGGAATAAAATAATAACAATATATAGAGAAATGACCTGTCTGCTTGAACTTTCATAAGGAATATGAAAGTATCTAGCTCTCCTATAGATATCTTCAGGAGCTATCATAATGACCTGTCTGCTTGAACTTTCATTGGGAATATGAAAGTATCTAGCTCTCCTATAGATATCTTCAGGAGCTAACATAATGACCTGTCTGCTTGAACTTTCATTGGGAATATGAAAGTATCTAGCTCTCCTATAGATATCTTCAGGAGCTAACATAATGACCTGTCTGCTTGAACTTTCATTGGGAATATGAAAGTATCTAGCTCTCCTATAGATATCTTCAGGAGCTAACATAGGGGTTGCTGATTTTTACATCAATGGGGTTCGCCGCTGTACCATGTGATCAGTACCTCTTAACATTTGTGCAGAACTTTTTTGGAAAACATTAATGTCATAAATTCCCGTCATTTTTAAGGGAAAATGTCTTCTTATGTTATTCCATATCCATCAGAAATATGTGTTCTGCAAAAACTTTAGAGGGTATCACATGGTACCATGGCGAACCCCATTGGCATGCCATAAATATTCATATAATAGGATCCACCCAATACATGGGTAGTGTTAGGATTGTATAGGCTGCAGGTAAAACATGTATAGACAAACAGCATTGATCTGTCTCCTTGACCTTTCATTAGGAATGTTTATAAAGGAGGATCCACCCAATATAAAAAAAATAAAAAATAGAAAATAAATGTACATGACATGTGTTGACTCTTTAAAAATTAGTGTTTCCTATGATGAAATCAAAATACATAAATGTACTGATCCATAATACAGATTTAAATTAAAGGTCAAGCAGACAGGTCAATGTTGTTTAACTATAACAGATCTCTCACAAAACATACACTGGTATACATAAATCACTATACAAATTAAAATTGTTGTCATAGGTGCTTGGGGAATGGATTTAAAGCATTTTTTAAAAAATATAATCTTTTTATATCTGTGATACTCTATATTTTTCAAACAATGTTTAAAATCCATTCCCGGAGCACCTATGTTTGCCAATGGTTTGTAGACCCCAGGGCCCAGGGTTCAATTTTAGCAGATTTTAGCTAAGAAATAACATACTGTATATCTATTACTATATTTTTGTATATGTGTGTCAATAAATAATATAAAATGTCTTGATTACAGTTCTTTTGATTATACAGTTCATATTCGGTAGGAAAAGTATATATGTATATATACATGGTATATGTATATAATAAAGGTTTTTGATCAAATTAAGATTTTTGCTAAGAAAATGCATTTTTGTACAGATAAGCATTCCTAGTATATTTGGCTATGTAAAAACATTCTGGTCATATATGTATTATAATGAACATAAAGCAGTATTAAAGCAGCAATACTGTGAACCTGGAATAAACATGGCATTTAATGACAGTTTTATTTTGGTGCAACTGACAGAAAGAACAAATGGAGTTCACCACTGTACCATGTAATACCCCTAACATTTGTGTAAGACAATTTTTTCCACTGGCATTGGATATGATATCATATTATCAATTAAAAATGATGTTATTCTGGAAAATTTGCAACGTAAATGTTTTCCAAACATTGCACACAAACATTAATAGGGGATTGATGATCATCTAGCGTAGTGGCAAACCCCATTGCTAAAATAACGGCCACTAATTTTTTTATTCTCAAAATTTTATCTTTATGGGTTTTAATCCCATATCTGATGTTGCAAAGCATTTTTGAGCTGTTGCCTAATTTAAACTACACAATTACAAAGGGCAAACTTAAATGTCTCTTGAGAGCCAAATACCCCCATCCCCAACAATAACCTCCTGACCTTGACTTTTGATTTATGCACATAAAGTTGGTATGCGGCACATCGTCTTATGTTGGTTTACATTTGTTTCAAGTTTAATAAAAATCCATACACAGACATGGAAGATATGGAGCAGACACAATATTGGGACGGACAACCAGACGAACATACAGACAGATGGACAGACAGGGTGACTCCTAAATACCCCCCTAAGCTTCATTTGCAGGGGGCACAATAACTAAAATAAGTACAAAGTACATAAATATAAAGTGATTTACACTTAACATGCTAATGAACTTAATCTATCTCATCCCTAAATATCAACCATTTGGTGGTTTCTTCATTTTTGATACAAAAATGATGACAGAGTTAAAGCATGTAAAGAAAACAGTTCCATATCTCAATAAATGGCAGCTTATAAATATATATTTTGCAAACTTCTATGATTTAAATTGTCCTTCAAAAATGGCAACAATTTTGGCGAGGACATTTTTTTTCTTAATATGACTTGAAAACAAAAATATGAACAATCTATATCATATTTGAAACAAATAAGCGATCAATTTTATATCATAAAATTGTGGGACATTTTTCTCTTTTTTTTTTCTTAACATGACTTAAAGTGAAAATGTGACAATCTATATTATATTTTAAAAAATAATGTGGTTATTTACATTGTATATCATAAAATAGTGGGACTACCCCCTCTCAAAAAAAGACAATACTTGTAACAATAATTAATCAAACATTTTCAACAACCAGGTAAAAATATATCACAGAATTTGATCGCCACAATATTTTGAATTCCCAAAATCTGTTTCTTCCATGTTTTTTTATCAGTCTACCTAAATTTACCCAAAACTTCAACCAATTCCATTAAAATGTGTTAATAGTGATCCAATAACAATGAGATACAATACAGTTAAACCTCATTATAATGCCCCTTGATTATTGCCACAATATTTTGAATTCCCAAAATCTGTTTCTTCAAGGGTATTTTTTATCGGTCTACCTAAATTTACCCAAAACTTCAACCAATTCCATTAAAATGTGTTAATAGTGATCCAATAACAATGAGACACAATACAGTTAAACCTCATTATAATGCCCCTTGATTATCGTCACAATATTTTGAATTCCCAAAATCTTTTCTGCTATGTTTTTGTTTATCATTCTCCCTCTATTTATCGCCAAACTCAATTTCATTATAAATGTGATAATACTGTTCCAAAAGTAATTGGACACAATACAGTTAAACATTATTATAATGCCCCTTGATTATCGCCACTGTATTTTGAATTCCCCAAATCCATTTCTACTACATGTATGTTTTTCTTTATCATTTCCCCTCAATTTATCGCCAAACTCCCTTATGAGACCAAAATCTGGTAGAACAAATGGAAGCGAAAAATCCCAGTTTTACTGTATATAATATCACAAAATGATCTCGCCATAGTTCAAGTCTCAGACACATGGATCGCACATCATGTTTTATCTTCAGCTGTGTATATCTCTAATGGCTTTTGTTCTGGGATTTCCGGTGATTTCCAGCTCACATCTTTATTTTTACTCTGAAAAAGAAATATAACTCTTAAACAGTTGTTTTTGTTTTGGAAAAAATTAGTTTAACAAGTCTTCTTTTTATTTAAAAACAAGAGCTTTCAGTGAAAGTAAGATCCCCTGCTGAGAGGTATCAGTAACATAACATGAATTTTTTTTAAATAAAAATTAAAAGACCCATAACTCAAAATTAACAGAAAGGAAATGATATACACAACTACATCTCCAGCTGATGAATCTTGTCAAAATTTGTTAACAGCTTACGAATGATATTTGAGCCCGTCCAAGTAGAAACGTCCCTTATGGCCAAATTCTGGCATTTTCAGATTTTGTTAGATTTTAATAGAACATTTCATGACCTTTCTAATGATTTATGGCATTCCCTACTTTACAAGCGTAAAATATATGTATTTTGGTCAATAAAAAGGAGTGTTTGTTGCCATTTTACATTTTTTGCCGCCTTAACGTCATAATAACGTCACGTTTGAACAATGTGCTTAATTTCAGCATTTTGTGATAAAAAAAGTGATTTATAAAAATTGCAAACGGGTACTGGGTCATTCATTCCTACGTCTCTTGTAACGTTGCTTATATAATCCATGATTTATGTTAATAAGCGTCTATTGTTCAGGCAAAAACATCAGAATTTTTGTCAAAGATACTGCAAGGTAACAAACCATTTTGCCTCGAGTTGAGCGACTTTTTCTGCGCATTCATTTTATAAATGTAAAAAAAATGGAAGTGAAAACTTAGTATTACAAGATATTACCAGATAACAGTACGAAATAAATAAGATGACGACATTGATGAATTGATTGATTGAATGGGGTTTTACGTCTCAGTCAAGAATATTTATACTTATATCGAGAAGTCACCAGCTTTATGTGAAATGGCAGAATGTTTTCTTTGCAGTGCGCTCAGGGAAATGTGCAGGAAGGGTCTGCCGTGACATAGGGCTTCGGATTTTCTAGTCTCTTCAGAAGAACCATGTGACTTTCATTTTAAAAGGCCGTGTGCTTGGCGAAACAGTCACTGCCTATTATCAAGCCTTGTCAGAGCCTGCCGGGGTTAGAATCCACGACCCCCCGCAAATGGAGCTATATTGAGAAGAAATGATTGTATGTGAAAAACAAAGAATGAGAGTCGAGAGTCTAGGGACCGGTTGTCTTGATACCGACTTTCGGATTGTGGCGTCTTTTATCGCCTGCGCTCTTGATTGAATCCCACTGTTCGAACAAGATTTTGTTAATTTGCGTTACTGAAGATTCACGACGGCTTATTCCACCAACACCACCACCCCTTACAGAACTGACTGTCTTGTTATAAGTGAAATACTATTAACTACACACGGGGACTGATTAATCGTGTTTTTATTAAAATTTGACGAAAAACAGTTTTCTGGATACAGAATTGTGCCTGATTTTAAACTACATGTAAATGTAGATTAATTAACAAATATATCGGGATCATATGGCCCCGAGCCCCCTAAAATATTTGTTATGTTATACCGAATCTCCAAAACTTTATACCTTATAAATTCTAGATTCTACTCAAATAAATAAATAAATAAATAAATAAATAAATAAATAAATAAAAGTCGACACAAGCTGAAAACTGCTTGAATATTGAAAGTTTTGGAGATTCGATATAATAATAATTGTTAAATATGTATCAATCGAAAAAAATTAGTGAATAATTTGGTCCAATTCAAGATGGCAAGTTTGAAATTTCTGCATGTTGATCAATTTATCAAAAACTTTACAAACGGTCAATTTTACAGGACTCAATCCAAGATCATGAATTCATATGTGTGCCTGTATTGGGCTGAATTCATGCCTTATATTTTACATTTTAAAATGTATCGTAGGTTTGATGGGATTTTATCCAAATGGGCCATTTGGTTTGAACACACATTTCTAAATATTCTTATAGTTATAATTTGAAAAAGTAATAGTATTACGAGTATATTTGAAGTTTTAGATTTTGGCTCCGACAAATGTATATTTTATTTGCTTTGCTTTGTGCAACTCCATCTTCATTCTTCTATATGTTTAAATGAGGGGTATTTTCCGCTTTTGCTATTTGTTTTCAAATCAAGTTTCGATAGTCATTAAAACTTGCCATGCATGTATTACATATAATTGATGTTATACTATAAGCTTAGTTAATCTGTAGGTTAGGGGTTCAAATCTGAATAGCAACATGCATTACATGTATTTATTTAATTTGTAATATTCCTTTAAATTTGTCTTTTCTACAAATCTGTATTTTTATGTTCTTTTCTTTGAAAACACATTCATTGCTTTAGGTCAAGCCACTGTTAATATTATTTTGATTACACATATCACCCCCATGAATTCTAAGTAGACCGTGATGTTAATCAATACTTTATCACTTATCGTATAAAGACGAAAAATGAAAACTATGACTTTTAAAATTTACAAATCGGCACATTACTTCTATACATGTATATGAGGTAATTGTATGTGGGTGCCCTTTTGTCTTTGGTGTGTTCATAATTATGCATTTAACAACCGTGTTCTATGCAAAGCTGTTTAATTGTGTGCTTCACAACGCTGAAATAGCAATCGGACAATTTTGAGTATACATATTAACCGTACTGTACATTAAAAAGGCTACACTTATCGGTCTGATTAAAAAAAAATTGTCAAAATTTAGATAACAAGTAGATAATTTAAAAAGCTTGACAACTTATTTAGTAAACATGTTCTCTTGCCATCAAAAAGAAATTGTTTGATGGGTTGAGTTTTATGTATTTTTTCACGAAAAAATCAATAGCTGAACAATGCATTTTGACATATCTATTTTGTAGAATTTCATTAAAATGATGTGAACATTACAGTTTACAACGGAAAATGATAAAAATAAAACTTTTTTTTATTTTCCTTACAAGTTAACAATCCATTCTGGTAATGCCAACTTTATTGCTAACTTCGGCCAACTCGGTTAAAAAGTATCGGTTAAACGGTTATAAACATGTACTGAATGCAGTAATAAAGAAGGTAGGATGTCGGCATTGAAAATTTCAAAATTAAAAGAATGGACAGGCGTGGAATGCAAGTTAATTATGTACTTAAGATGTATTCCTTAATTTCATTTTGCCATGTACCAACTGATCACTACACAATCTACTCTAAATATTGACAGTACTGAGTGTTGGAGCAACTGCAAAGTTGAATAAGGCGCACGATAGAATTTCGTATAGATTCATGATAAAAATGCATTTTTCTAGCAAAGCATATCCCCAAATCCAAAGGACCCAATATGGTACCAGCCAATAGATTCATATTATTTCATAAAAATTTCAAAAGTAGCACGGGAGTGGTGTACATGTGTATGTGTCACAAGACATTTTAGCTAGCTCCAATTTTTTCAGTATTTACCAAACAACATTAATATTTATCACAGTACTTAGCAATTGTAGGAAATAAATGTGCATTCAAATCGTATAAAAATTTATGTCATCACGCATTACAAAAATATAAACAATTTGAAAATTACCAAAATGATTACTTCACACTTCAAATTTTTGAAAATTTGAGCGAATAATAATACGAGTAATAAAAATAATAGCCAGTCTAGAATTAAAATAAGAAAATCGCAAAGACCGTCAAATTCAAATTATCCGCCAAAAAAAAAAGAAAAAAGAAATTGGATAAATAAATAAATTTATCAAAATATAATAAAAAATGAACCCGTGGTGATTTGAACTGGCAACAGACATTTTTTTCAAAAACGTAAATCTAGAACGCTATCTATTGCGCCACCAACACCAACGTCAATTAGAATACATGAAAATGCTACATTGTACGGTAGTTTGTGACGTCATGTTGTTTACATATGCCCCTCAAAACACAGTATTCAGACAACGAATCTTTTTTAATTTTATAGTAGCCGAGGAACCCATTCCGTTCTTAAATCAAAGGAAATCTGCTCAGTGACATATCAATCGCAAATAACAACACTCGAAAGAACATGTATAGTTTAATAAATCTTCACCTGCGACAATTGTGCTTTGATTTACTGTCGAATTTGTCACGTTTTAATTTTATTCCATTTTATATTACCCCATTAAAATATTATCATTATGTGATTTACAATTAGGTGTTCTCTGCTAATTTGGATCAAAATAAACCTTTCCGAGTTAGCCTACTGAAGTTTTTTTTCTCATTAGTTGAGTCATTTTGCGCAGCGAAACACACTTTTGTCTCCCGAACTTTCGACGTCATTTTCTCCGCTTACGTCACAATGCACATAAGGGACGTTTCTACTTGGACGGGCTCATTTGAGATCTGGTGTGGGCAAAAAGTATGATGCAGGGATAGATATAGAAAGAATACATTACTATATCCTCTCACTAATTTCTAAATGGGGGATAAAAAAGAGTTATACATACCTCTGTAGCACTGCTATGTTGAACTGGAATGGATGAATCTTCTAGTTTCTGAATCATCATACGAGATTCCAACAACAAGTTTTGTAATTTGGTGGCAGGAGATGACTCAATCTGTAAAATATCAAAGATATGTTTCATATAACATGCACTGTTATACAAACAGTATGTAAACAATAAGCCTAAACACAGCATACTGTCAAATAATTAAAGCAGTCAGGGCTTTTTTGAGCTAAAATTCTGCCCCATTCACAATTCAAAATCTGAATTTTTTTTAAATCACAATGCCAAATTGGAATTTTCAGTTTTAAAAACAGTATTTTGGGAGTTTTCTATCACTGTTTTTTCACAATTTTGGTCACTATGATGCTTACTTTGGCAATCACAAAGGCTTTGGCCTAATTCACAAAAGAATCCTAGCAGTAAACATGATGGCATGTGTAATGTGTCAGGAAACAATGTAGCATAAGATCATTACATTAATCAAATACATGTAATATAATAAATTAAATAGCAACACAAAGATATGCGAGGGTTGTCCCAAAATAGTGTAGACTTAACCATTCAAAATTTCAGCAGCACAACTCCAACAAGAGCCCCATGGGTCTGATATGCTCACCCGGTAACTAATGGCTAGCTGATAGATTTAAAGAAAACATACATGCCTATAAAAAAGTTTATAGTTTGCGAGATAATTAACCATTTTGGTATTGTTTCACATCTGTGACCTTGACCTTTGAACCCATGACCTTTTTCTATACATCAAAATGATCGTTGTATCGATACCTACAACATTCTAATATACATACCTATACAAAAAGTTTATAGTTTTCAAGATAATTAACCATTTCGGTATTGTTTCGCATCTGTGACCTTGACCTTTGAACCCATGATCTTTTTATATACATCAAAATGATCGTTGTATCAATACCTACAACATTCTAATATACATGCCTATACAAAAAGTTTATAGTTTTCGAGAATATTAACCATTTCGGTATTGTTTCACATCTGTGACCTTGACCTTTAAACCCATGACCTTTTTCTATACATCAAAATGATCGTTGTATCAATACCTACAACATTCTAAGATACATGCCTATACAAAAAGTTTAGTTTTCGAGATAATAATTATAATCAGAGGTAAAAAAAATTAGGTTACGACCTTCACAATTGACCTTGACCTCATTTTGAAGATACTAACAAGAAGATGTCAAAACTGAAAACCCCATGTCATTATATGGTCAAATAGTCAAGTTATAACAATTTGAAGCTATTTTACGATTTTTTCCAAATTAAAAACGTGTAACATACTTTTTATCCGAATTTCACAAAATGAACAAACTATAGGCTTAAGACCCTAGACAAGCCAAATATCACATCAGATTTTTTCTCCAATCAATACTTTCGGAGAAGAAGAGTTTTTAAGATTTTTGAACCCCTAGGTCACCTTGACCTAGTTTTGGCAACCATGGCAACGCATGAACAAATCTGAATTGCACCGACCCATATATACTTCTCACCAAGTTTCATTGAAATCTGTCTTGTAGTTTCAGAGGAGATGTTGAAAATAGGTGTTAACGACGCACGCACGCACACACACACACACACATGCACATACACACGCTGCACCATGCCATAAGCTCACATGACCTTTCGGTCAGGTGAGCTAAAAATGAGGAAACAGTGCACTAGTTCTTCAAGTATAAGCCACTCAAACATAACATCAATATGGTCAAATTACTTCCCTTGGCTCAGAAGATGTGACTGCAGTCTACACTATTTTGGGACAACCCTTGTACCTGTCTAAATCATTGTCTTGGCAAAAATCAATCTTTATTCATCGTTTGTTAAATATTGAACATAAAGTATTACTTAAGAAATAACATTCTATTTGAGTGTATTCATTCGGTTTTATGAATGAATACACTCAAACAGAATGTTATTACTCATATTTACAGTCATTGAAAATATTGTTAGCATGCCAGAAATGTAAAATTATCACTACAAAAATATATTTTATCCAAGATACCAAAAAAGATGTGGTATTGATGGCACAACCTTTTTCAAAATCAGGAGAGAAACCTCAGGACAAGGTTGGAATGCTGACCAATCAAACAATGCATGACGTAATTTAGGATGACATTCTATGATGTAATCAGATTGTTAAACCTTATGTGGTTAGAGGTCATGACCTAACACCTATTCACGAGTGATTGAATGCCAGCAAAAACAAATTGGTTCATAAAAAGAAGGCCAATTCCAATTGTAAATATAAACTACCTGTACAACTTGTCAATCATTTTTTTTTTTCTATTTTAAACTTACATCTCTTCTGTCATAAGCATTATCATCTAAAATATCATCATCAATATCACCATCATCATCCAGAAATGAGGACAGCCTATCTTCAAATGACTGCTTATGTAATGTCTTAGATCGCTCAGGACTAGAATATAGACTGTCTTCTCTATTCTGATTTTGAACTATGTCAGTTTCAATAACTTTCTTTTTGTATATTGTTTCTTGAAATTCACCAATCATGCCATCAGAATTATAATTATGTCCATTCACTCCATTGGCACCATTTCTCTCATGAAACGAAACATGTTTGTTTGTAACTGTGGATGGCGACATCTCCGAACTGTATAGATTTTTCTCTTGCAGTCTTGAATTATCCTGAGTTATTCCCCTCTCATCTGCTGGTGTCTCCCATGGAATTGAATCTTGATCATCAAAAAGTTTTAAGAATTCTGTTTTTTGTTTATTAGTTTCAGCTAGAAACTGATCATGATCGTTTATAACTTGTCTGTCTGTGTTTCCGTAATTTTGACCGGGCGACGATTTATTTTCCGGAGATATTTTTCTAGATTGTCTCATTGGGTTATCCGTGGAATTATCCAGTGACTGCTGTGTAGATAAATCCTCCGTAAGACGACTGTGAGATTTACTACAAGTACAGCTACTACGGGATGAACTAAAACGAAGAAACAAATAAGAATATCAGTAATTCAGGATAACATGATAAATGTACAATGTATAGACAAACCTTTTCATGCATGCATATTTCCAACAAAACCCATCAGTTGACACACAAAAACCCCTTCAAATACCACATTCTTGGCACCCTCTCTTTCTCTCTCCATGTTCTTCTATCTCCTACATGGCATAGAATGTAATGGTTCCCATCCTATCATGTATTTATTGTTATTAAATTGTTTCACCTCGGCTCCTTCTCCCTCTCTCTCTCTCTCTCTCTCTCTCTCTCTCTCTCTCTCGCTCAATATCTCCTGAATTTTTAAATTCATGTACCACTTCTCATATATAATAAACAATTTCTTTTCATTCAATTTTTTACATAACAGGCTAGTTCCTAGTTCCTGTACTAAAATATATGTTGCCTTCAACACACATGATACAGTATAAGACAGTCTCAGACACCTGACCCTACCTTAATTCTTCAATACTGTTCTGTTGTTTAGTTATAACTTCTTTAGAACTGTCTAGATTCAGTTGTAGCAATGATACCTCTCTCTGCTGACGTTCATACAGCTATAAAGTACACATAAAAAACTCATATTGCATTATTAAAATATATATCGTAAAACCTTGATTCATTACTATGATTTTTTCATTCAGATTTTGGCATTATAATGAGCATGAAGAGGTTTGGCATAAAATCGAGGGGGACTTATAAATGAATCATGAAGAAATAGACATTGTGACGTTAAAACACTGTGGCGATATTCAAGGTGGAGTGGCAGAGTCATTTAGGGATTATATATAGGTTTAACAGTACCTTCTTATTTAAGCACTTAAACTGAAATTATTTAAAATGACAACCATAGTATACCAACTCATTTTGAGAGAGTGTGAAAGAGAGAGAGAGCGAGTAAGTATGCTTAAGTGCTATAGTGACTTCAATGAGCCTAAGGAGCATTTAAAATTAAAAGTGTTTTTATTACCTCCCTTAGATGTCGTAATTGATGATCTGTTCTGGTTTGTTTTAACTTCATAGATTCTATCAACTCATCCTTGCATTTATCTCTCTGACCTGTAAAATAAACATATCAGGCTTGTGTGTCATCAGTGGCAATGCATTTAATACTTGTATAATCAAACACAAACATACCGATCCATGTCCAAATAAATATGATCCCAAAAAGCAAAGTAAAAACTTTGAAAACTGGCAAATAAAAATATATAATGTCAACATTTTTTATACTTGTGTGTCATTACTGACAATGTAGTTATCACTTGTATAACCAAATACAAACGTATCAATCCATGTCTAAATCATAATGATCCCAAAAGCAAATTAAGTTTTGAAAACTTGCAAAGTAATTAACATGATTAAAACATGTGAACTTCCCACAGAAAAGTAAGGTCGGGTGCTTTGAAAGGATAGGTAGCTACTGGATAACTTGAATATAAATTTTGAAATACTCTTGTGTGTAACAACATATAATTATATAACAAACCATATTTCATTCTATCTTTGGAATTAATACACAGAACAGACGACTCATTTTGGTTTATATTTGTGTCAAGTTTGATCAAAATCCATCCATTGATAAGGAAGATATGGAGCAGACACAATATTTGGACAGATGGATACATGTACAATCACACTGTTCAGAGTAAGACAAATGCTTGTCTTCACATTTTACAAGTTTATAAAAGAAATACTTACTACTTTCTTTCTGAAACAGGTGATGTTTTTCTTTCAATGTCTCAACTTCTGTTATTTTTTGCTGGAGCTCTGAGTCTTTCATGTTTATAGCATCTGTATTATGTAAAAAATATACATGTAATTGATTAACTAAAAACATACATGTAGGTAAAAGATTGATCGATTGACTTGCTTTTTTGTTTCAGTCAAGAATAATCCACTTTTACCAAGAAGTCACCAGTTACAAAAAAATTGACCTTTGCTGTGTACTCGGGCCAATGTGCAGGAATGGTTCTTTCTTATTTGCCATGCCTGCTGTGACAAGGGACATCAATTTTTAAGATCTCTTCCGAAGGACCATGTGACTTTCATTTCTAAATAATGAGTTCATGGCAAAAGAGCAGTCACTTAATACTCTGATGAAATATTTTCTGTTTTCCGACCTCTGCCTCCATGTATAGGTAGACACAGTACAGTGTGGTTACCATGGTAACAGATCTTAATATTTAAATATTAGCACACACCTGTAGACTGATCTAGTTGTTGTTTGATATCAGTATATTTTTGTTTTATAAAGTTACTCTATTTACAGCCTCTACCTCCATGTATCGGTAGAGGTAGTACAGTGTGGTTACCATGGTAACAGATCTAATGTTTAAATGTTAGTACACATCTGTAGACTGATCTAGCTGCTGTTTGATATCTTATAAAGGTACTCTGTTTTACAGCTTCTACCTCCATGCATCGGTAGAGGTAGGGCAGTATGGTTACCATGGTAACAGATCTTAACATTTAAATGTTAGTACACACTTGTAGATTGATCTAGCTGTTGTTTGATATCAGTATATTTTTGTTTCCACAAATTACTCTGTTTACAGCCTCTACCTCCATGTATGGGTAGATGTAGGATAGTGTGGTTACCATGGTAACAAATCTTGATATTTATATGTTAGTACAGTGTGGTTACCATGGTAACAGATCTTAATATTTAAATGTTAATACATACCTGTAGACTGATGTTTGATATCAGTATATTTTTGTTTCCACAAGTTACTCTGTTTGACAGCCTCCATGTATCGGTAGAGGTAGTACAGATTGGTTACCGTGGTAACAGATCTTAATATTTAAATGTTAGTACACACCTGTAGACTGATCTAGCTGTTGTTTGATATCAGTATATTTTTGTTTCCACAAGTTACTTTGTTTGACAGCCATGTATGGGTAGATGTAGGGTAGTGTGGTTACCATGGTAACAGATCTTAATATTTAAATGTTAGTACACACCTGTAGATTGATCTAGCTGTTGTTTGATATCAGTATATTTTTTGTTTTATAAAGTTACTCTGTTTGACAGCCTCTACCTCCATGTATCGGTAGAGGTAGGACAGTGTGGTTACCGTGGTGACAGATCTTAATATTTAAATGTTAATACACACCTGTAGACTGATCTAGCTGTTGTTTGATATCAGTATATTTTGTTTCCACGAGTTACTCCGTTTGACAGGCATGTATGGGTAGATGTAGGGTAGTGTGGTTACCATGGTAACAGATCTTAATATTTAAATGTTAATACACACCTGTAGACTGATCTAGCTGTTGTTTGATATCAGTATATTTTGTTTCCACGAGTTACTCTGTTTGAAAGGCATGTATGGGTAGATGTAGGGTAGTGTGGTTACCATGGTAACAGATCTTAATATTTAAATGTTAATACACACCTGTAGACTGATCTAGCTGTTGTTTGATATCAGTATATTTTGTTTCCACGAGTTACTCTGTTTGACAGGCATGTATGGGTAGATGTAGGGTAGTGTGGTTACCATGGTAACAGATCTTTATATTTAAATGTTAATACACACCTGTAGACTGATCTGGCTGTTGTTTGATATCAGTATATTTTTGTTTCCACAAGTTACTAGTGTGGCGACACCTTTAGGGGTTTCGCGGGAAAGAATGGAACAATCTAGAGGATTTCTATTAGTAGAGCTCATCCACAGAACTTGCCACTCAAAAATTTAACACAGACCTAACGGATAAGTGCCAAACCTACCAATAATTTAGTAAAAAATTGGTTACTTTATTATGGGTACGAATTTAAAACGGTACGTTAAACGTTGATGATAGGGTCGACTTTAAACACTTATTGTGGATTTTGTGTACAAGATAGAAAAAATATAAAAATACCGTTTTTTCCGCGAGATCTTAATCTATTTTCGGCGCATTGACGACTTTTTCGTACAACGAACGGTTATTGAACAGGAGTCGGTTAAACAGAAAGTTTGTATGAAAAGTCCATTTTTTGCATGTTTTACCCCAAAATTAAGTATGATCCATATTTTTCAAATCTATAGTCAAAAAGTTAACTTCCTCAAAGATGCCATAATATGCTGCTAAAAAGGGGAAAGTTGTCGCCTTTATCATTTCACATCCAGAGGATGTTCCGAATGAATTCGTCACTAATCCTCTAGATTGTTCCATTCTTTACTCTGTTTTACAGCCATGTATGGGTAGATGTAGGGTAGTGTGGTTACCATGGTAACAGATCTTAATATTTAAATCTTAGTACATACCTGTAGATTGATCTAGCTGTTGTTTGATATCAGTATATTTTTGTTTCCACAAGTTACTCTGTTTGACAGCCATGTATGGGTAGATGTAGGGTAGTGTGGTTACCATGGTAACAGATCTTAATATTTAAATCTTAGTACATACCTGTAGATTGATCTAGCTGTTGTTTGATATCAGTATATTTTTATTTCCACAAGTTACTCTGTTTTACAGCCATGTATGGGTAGATGTAGGGTAGTGTGGTTACCATGGTAACAGATCTTAATATTTTAATCTTAGTACATACCTGTAGATTGATCTAGCTGTTGTTTGATATCAGTATATTTTTGTTTCCACAAGTTACTCTGTTTTACAGCCTCTACCTCCATGTCCTGACACTCTTTATTTCTTTTATCTAATTGTTTTAATCTATCACTGAGTTCTCTCATATGTTCAGTAGCAGTAGATAAATCCTTTTCCTGTAATTAAAGTGTTACAAGTGGTAAATATAAGCAATATAAATCATACTGTTATAATTATTTTAGTCATGTTTTAGCCAGATTCTAACATGTTCTGTGTTTTTCTTCATATGAAGCATAAACTTAAAGAAATTTGACCATCCCAAAACAATGGTGATACATTGGCAAATTGAATCATACTCACAGAACTTCAGATGTTTTCAGTGTAACATATTTGTAATGAGGAATCTATCTATTTTAGCTATGTCATAATGCAGTCAGCTATATTTCAGAACTTCAATATTCTCAATCTTGAAGGCAGAGGGTAGTATATTATTAGTTATTCGAGATTTTCCCGGGGTATACGGGATGGTATGACCGTCTTGGGTTTCGTATTTCCTGAGGCGCAGCCGAAGGAAATACGAAAGCCAAGACGGTCATACCATCCCGTATACCCCGGGAAAATCTCGAATAACGAATTTATTACCACTTTGGTCTGATCTCGATCAACATTTGAAAATTTAAGCTTATGCTGCATTTACTGGAATATTCAAGTTGTAATGTAGTTTAAAATATTAGTATAAAATAATTAAATTGGAACAACTCAACAAGTTAATCTTTTCTATCAAAATTTAATTAATTGAAAATACGGAAATATTAACTTTATTAAACATTTCTTAGATAAGTAAGTTTTAAAAAATTTTAATCATCCTATTAAAAATTATAACTCTTCAAACTGGAGCTACCCTTCATTGTACCCCTTGTGCACAAAGAATAAATTCTTCCGTCATCATTATGTCACACGAAAGACACCGCCATTTTGTCAAAATGTTTACCATTGTAAACACCCATCCAAAATACGCTTTGGTGTATTAAAGGAGTTATAATGTATGGACTAGATCGAAATTAGGATTGTTAGTAACGACTCGCCTCATGTAAGTAAATGATTAATTGATTTTTAACCGTGTCATTCAAATCTTTAAAATATTAGCGTTGTTCCTTTCTCTCCAGCAGAGTAAACGGACATGTACTTTTCGTAGGAAGCACAGGACACATTGTCATTGGCGTGTTGTCAGCAGGCATTATTCCTGTGTATCTCTCCTTTTCATTTTCGCGACGATTTTTTGTTAACTCATCTACAGTTTTCTTCACACATTTGGTCCCTGTAGAGGGATCTGTAGCCACAGAAAAAGTAGATTTCGACATTTCAAGAATGTTTTCACCACCCCGACGACAGAAATATAAACGTTATTCAAAATGTACTTTATTAAACAGTCCCGTGGGCGTATTTGGATTCATGTGAATGCTAGAATATAATTTCCCTAAATCGTCATCACTGATCTATCTGCATTTTGCAAATGACATTCTATGCGAGTTGTTCCCCTTTAGCCGCAGATACGAACTTATATTTACATTTATGATGTTTGATTGTATTAAACTCTGTTTTAGACCAAATGAAGTTATAAGACTATAATTACATTTGCTAATGTGACGTCACTCATTTCTTGCTGACACCTATGCTCGTGACGTCATTGATAGGCTGTTCCAGGAATTGGAATTGCATGTCGTACACGACAGTGTTTTAAATTTATTTCAGGATCCAAAAACAAAAATAAGATTTTCAAAAAATGTGAAATGTAAATATAACCATTGAACTGCCTAGAAATGGCGTTTATAGTGCTATAACTTCCATTGCCGTGCAAAGCAAACTAGTCATAACGCGCTAGCGCGCGTTATTCGGTTTGCTTTGCACGGCAATGGAAGTTATAGCACTATAAACGACATTTCTAGACAGTTTAATGGTTAATTAACTCTCGAATTTTTAATCTTATTTTTAAACGTTAGACACAAAATTTTAATTTTAAAATATTCTGTAATTTATAAAATTAAAAATCGTATGTTACTTTTAATACTTTTTTGAAAACCAACAGGTTAAAAATATACTGCAATACTTGAAGCGGACCATGGGGGCGGCCATAACCCGACAGGTTTGAAGCTCCGTATTACCCGATCACGTGGTATCCGTATTACCCGTTCAGGCGACCGTATTGCCTTGGAAAATTAAATATATGGGATTGTATAAATAAGGTTTTAACCAATCAGATTGTAAGTATTTTACCAAAGTGGTAATAAAGAATTATATTATGATGTATTCCCTGTCAAAGTGGGTTTTTTCATGTTACATGTATTTTAATGTGAACATGGTTTTCATTTATAGAATGAATGAATTTTTCAGTTTAACAATTAGCCTATCTCACCTTTAGTTTTAACATTGTTGTCATTTCTTGTTCTTTAGCATGTAGTTGTCCAATTGTTGTTGACATCTCCTTAACACTCGAACTTAAACTAAAATTCTTCTCCTACAGTAAAAAAAAAGAAAAGAAAGGTTATAATTAATGCGGATGCTTTGCACCAAAATTAGTAAAATAGTGCTACATAGATTTGGAGAATCACTCTGGACAAGTAGTGTCTGGATGTATGGAAAGATGGAAGTTAGAATTTAATATCCCCCCTCTTTCTTTGAAATGTGGTAGATAAAAACAAAACAGGAAAGGACAAACATACATTTGGAAAACTGACTATAAACATTATTCATTTCTAGGAACAACAAATGTCACAGAGCTTGCCCGTGTGAAGGTGTAATTTTATAAATTGCTCTTAAAACTTAACAATGGACACTGATTCAGATGCAGATGTTGAGGTACAACAATAGAATTAATGACAATATTAGTTACACAGTGTGTTGGTGGCCCAATATGGTTTATACAGGATAAGTAAATTCCATATCACTTTACATGGACATTTCCATTTAGAATAATGTGTGTACAATACATGTGCATGTATGTAGCATATAATTTGATAAATGTACTGTCAGTGGGCCAATCCTGTCCCATTTTTTTTTTGTCTTAGATAAAACCTCTTTCTCATGTCACTTCGCAGTTTATCTAATATGACATGCCTGACTCTCATACATAAAACCGCATGGATACACTCAAATAGAATGTTATTTCTTAAGTACTGATCACAAGATAGCAGGCAGATATGATTTTCATAAATACATGTAATTATGCCTGTATGTTGCTTATCATAAACATACCTCATAGTCCTGTAACTGTAGTGACTGTTTGTTGTTGTCATCTTGAAGGTTTGCTAGTCTATCCTGAGTTGTTTCTAGTTCTGAATTTTGTGTCTGACTTTCATTTTTCGTCTCTTTCAGTTGATCCATGACATTACGTAGCTGTTTTGTCCTTTGTTGAACTTGTTCTGGAAAATAAAGGTAACATCATATAAAATTATGGTTCTAATTTCTTCTACTTGCTAAAGGAGCCTTGATCGCTGAGTGGTGCCTCAGCAGCTCTCACACCTAAATTCAAATTTTACTCCAGAAAGATCCAATTGTAAGACAGTTTGTCAGTTTGCTTTGGTAAGGTTGGTTTTCTATAAGCACTCAAGTTTCCTCCACCATCTCTGTCTCAATATAAGTAAAAGCATCTTGGTTTAGACATACAGTCTATATGAGTTCAACCATCGTGAATAATTCAAACTTTGGGCAAAGGTTTATCATAATATAACCAGGGGTTCAAAATTCACCAGCCCGAGGTCAAGGGCCAAGGCAGATGAAAAACAAGAGTGCCACTACATGGAGCAAGATACACCTGTTTACATTTTAGCCATTAATCTGTTGGTCATCATGTATACTAAGTTTAGTAAAAATATTTTCAACATTGTTGGACCAGTAGGCAGGACAAACTTATCACTATTATTGATGAACAAATGAAAAATGCATAACCATAATATGCCCTGTTTCTAGAAACAGGCATATAAAATCAAAACTATTTAACAAATACATGTATTCACCTAAACCAAGTTTAGTAAAAAAAATACTTTCAATGTGTTTGGGTTGAGCGAACTCATGAAATTATCAAAGAAAGACAGAAAATGCCTTATCATAATATGTCCTGTTTCTAGAAAAAAAGGATCCAGTTGCACAAAGCATAATTAGACTTTATCATTAATTAAACCATAATTAGTGCAATGATATATGATTTGCTAATTAGGGTTAAATCAATGATTAACTTTAATTGACGGATTGCCGACCACGCCCACAGTGTTTCAACAAAGGCCCGACATGCTTGAATTACACACAAAAAGAATGAAAACTTGGCCTGAATTGTGCTATTTAATGATGTCACTGACATTAGTACGTCATTTGTTGCCGTGAGGCTGCTTTTGTACCGTGATGGCGGCCAGTGTCAGAACATAAAAGGCGTGGCCAGCGATACATCAATTAAGTTTTGTGCTGTAAAAATCAAAAATATTTTAATTAAATATACATGTATTCACCTTGATATTTAGCACATTTCTGTTCTAACATAAGTAGTCTTTGTCTATCTTGTTCCCAGGCTATTAATTGATGTTGGTGTGCAGATACCATGTCGTTTAACTCACGGTCACGGTCCTGTAGTTCTGTAATCAACATCTGAATCTCTGTTCTCTGTTTCTGTATTGTAGAATTTTCCAATTCTGCCACGTTTGTCTAAAATAAATCAGAGCAAACAAATTCTGTGAATTAGAATCCCTTTTGTTCTTTTTCCCTTTTTTTTGTGTGACTTGCACTTACATTGCATGTTCAAAGGGCAGTTACTTTCAGGAAAATGAGCAAACCAAATCAGGTTAATGATATGCAGTATATCTCCTGTCAATTCTGATGCTTTGCATTGAGTTTCGTGAAATAGTGCTACACAGATTTGGAGAATTACTCCAGACAAGAAGTGTCTAGACATAACAATTTGAAGCAATTTTCAAAATGCAATGCAAAAATGCATAACCCATTTTCCAACTTAATTTTACCAAATGAATGAATTACATGTATAAGTTTTAGACTATAGAAAAGCCAAATATCACATCAGATTTTGACTCCAGTCATGTGTTACAAATATAATTTTTTTAACCATGTTAGATTTTTCAGTCAAAGGGTCATAAGTCCCAGAAAAATTAGCAAACTCGGTTAATGATATTCGCATCTCCTATCAATGTTGATGCTTTGTATCAGGCTCCGTAAGATAGTGCTTCATAGTTTAGGAGAATTATGCTGGGCAAGAATTTTGCCTGGATATTACATTATGAAGGCATTTTTCAATTGCAATGGGGTTCGCCACTGTACCACATGATCAATACCTCTTAAGGTTAGTGCAGAACGTTTTGGAAAACGTCAATGTCACAAGTTCCTGGAATGACATCGTTTTTATGGGAAAACGTCATCTTAAGCGATTTCATGTCCATTGGAAATAAGTGTTCCGCACAAAGGTTAGAAGGTATTATGTGGTACAATGGCGAACCCCATTGGTAATCCCCATTATCATGAACATATCTACCACCAAATTTACAATTGTTCTATGAACGTCATACAAGAAAATTGTATCAGAAATCACAAATTCCAACTGTTCATATAACCAGACATATTCCTCAAAGTCAGTAAATCCACTTACCTTTTCTGTGAATGAAAATTGTTCCGTGGTGCTGGTATTTCTTGGGCTACCAGATGCTGCAGGATGAAAAGGAATGGGACTGTCCTTGTGGTCTATTCTACTGTTATGGACCGGACTGCTTGATGACGAGAGGTAGCTTTTTCTTACAGGACTATGGACTGAGACATTTTTATTATAAACTCTTTGTTCAATGCTAGTATATTTTTTCTGTGATGATACTGAAGAATTATGTGGAACACTGTGATTATTACGTGATCTAGGTGAAATTTGTTCATCAAAGTTGGGATCTAGTGCCCTTGGAACAAACTGAGATAGGTGTGGTTGTTGTTGTGATTCCACCTTGTTTTGAACTCTGGGTGAACTTTTTTCATCAAAATAAGGTTCAATATTCTTAGTTACAGATTGTGATATGTACTGCTGTTGCAATTTGAACCCAGTCTGTGGTCTGGCAGGACTTTTTTCATCAAAATAAGGTTCCATATTCCTGGGTTCAGGGTGATATGTGTTTTGCTGTTTTAATTGGAACCCGTTCTGTTGCCTGGCAGGACTTTTTTCATCAAAATAAGGGTCCATAGTCCTGGATTCCGGGTGATATGGGTTCTGCTGTTGTGATTGGAACCCGTTCTGTGGTCTGGGTGAATGCATTTCCTCAAGGTATGGCCCAAGATCCCTGGCTACAGACTGAGATACATTTTTCTGTTTTTGGAACCCATTCTGTGATCGCTGTTGATCATGTGATCTCTGTTGATTATGTGATCTCTGGTGATCATGTAACTGTGACAATGAGTTTCCTAAAGATGACTGATTTTGATGATGTGTGTGAGCATTTCTTTGATGACGATCTTCTGAGGCATGATGGACTCTTTTTGACTCCTTTTTGTGGGCACTTCTCTTTGTGGAAAATGGTGGAATGGATGACTGAAACAAAATTATTATCAGGTCATATTTTAAATCTGAACACTGATTAATTCAATTAATTAATCAATGACAACAATATGCATTTTTGGGAAATTGTTTAAATCAATAATGGGAATACATATACAAAAGTATATAGTCAAACCCATCTATAAAAGCCGCCCAAATGAACAGTAAAAGTTGCCTTTTATGGGCAGGTAACCCTAAAATGTCACTGGCCTTTAAAAGCAGGTGGCCCTGATATTGAGGTGGCCTTTAAGACAGGTTTAAATGTATATGATAGGAAAGAACTCAACAATCAGCAGACTACATGTGGATGCTTATTTATGATTGACCAGTTTTGCAATCTTTAGGATATATTAACAATGCTTTTCTGATAGCTTATGCATAAAAGCGGATGATATAACTTCACATATTATACTGTTTTTCATGAGTCGGTTAAGCTTTAATGTTATACTGGTAATATTAAATGTGTGATTTAAAAGTTTTGAATTTTTATTGGTTAAATACAAAAGTATGTTTATGTTAAACATATGTAAAGCTTTTTAACTTCATTTAAATAACTACAGTATGAAACATAATTATGATGTTGATCAGGGTTAGCCCTGGCTCTCAAAACATTTGACTCAAAACATCAGCCAATTTCAAAATTTAGGGTCAAATTCATATGTAAAGGAGCTAGTTAAACTAAGAGACTAAACACAACTTTCTTGATTATCAGCTGATGGAATTTCATCAATGTATGTTTACTTACTTTGACTGGTGTACTATGAATTGGCCCATCTTCATGCCCAGGTAAAAAATCTGAAATATTAAAACAAAGAAAAATTTAATGATAAATTCTTTATACAAGTTACAATCATGTGGTAATTATTCAATAGGTATACATAGTACATACCAGGATATGTACCAACAGTTACAGCAAATAACACCATACTGTAGGAACCACTCTATTTGTGACAGTGAAATACTCTTCATATCCAAATAAAATCAAATAAATTTGAATAAAGATTGATATGTTTCACTTACTTGTACCTAGTCGTAATAGGAAATCTGTATGCGCATCTACGATTAGCCCAAAATATATCTGCTCAGGGTAAAATGTTGACGCTATGGGGATTTAACATGTTGAAAACCCAGGCAAATGGTGGATTCTGTTACACATGACATAAAATGTCACAAAAGACATCACTTCCGGAGTAAACTTTGCCATTTTTGCTATGTAAAATCTCCATAACGCCAACATTTTCCTTTCTACAGACATTCTAAATGACAATCACAGATGCACATACAGATTGCCTGTTACTAGTTACAACATGTACAAGTAAGTGGCAACCTTGATATGTGTGTAAAAACCTTAACTGCAATTTAAATACTATTACTCCACTCTTTTCTCTCATTTTCAAAAACTTTTGTATAAAACATAATAACATTAATATTTTGCATTTATGTAATGTTTAATATGGCCTACTTAGACCTTAACAATGGGGTCATCTGGCAAAATAAGGGATCAATGGCCCCATGTCCCCCTTTAGAATGAACACTGAAAGTATTAAATACCATTACTCCACTCCACTCTAAATTTAATACAATGTTTTTTTATAAAGCATGGAATATATTGGCAAAACAATTTAAAATTGAAATTTTGGCAGCTAAATTCTAAAAAATTTATGATTTTAGCAATTAAGTAATTGAAAAAATTGTCAATTTTTAGAATTTAATCAGCAAAATTTCTACTTGATCACCAATGGTGGTTTTGGCAACAGAGATCTTGAACATAGCCTCTTTCCTACCTGAATCTTCAGAAAACATTTTTCTGATTCAATGTGTTACACCTTTTATCCACACAGCAGCAGACATCTGTAAAAAATAAAGAATAAAAACAGATATCAATATTTCGGGCTTATCTTTTGGATAAAGTTTCACTCAGCAGTAAAAACATTGAGAACATATCTTTATCTGATACAGCTATGACCATAATGGAGTTGGTCCCCATACCATCTGATACCCCTAAGGTTTGTGCCGAACAAATATTTCCATTGGATATGAAAACATATCAGTTCACGTTTTCCTATAAAACGATGTTATTCCAGGAATTTGCAACATAAACATTTTCCAAAACATCCCACGCAAATGTTAAGGGGTACTGATCAGGTGATACAGTGACGAAGCCCATAATAACCATGTGGCCCTAACATAGTATGGGGAACCAATTAAGTACTAACATGACTAAGTGGATCACTCACCTATAGTGAAAAGTGTCAAGGGTTTGAGTAAGGACCAGATCCTGCCTTCATCCCACACTTTTTATTTGCCGGAAGGTCAAAGATGTATGGTAAATGGATGAAGTGGAATAGAAAAAAATTGTAAGGAACGAAAGTAGCTCAGTAATCACTTGCCAATAGGTAAAACCTTGTGTTTGTAGTGTCTCCAACCCTTGCCAACTGACTCCTCTGTATCATAGGGAGATGGTTTCAATGGTAAGAGTTTCTTTTGTAACCCCCCCCACCACCACCACCACCACCACACCTATTAATTCTATGTAAAATTTTTGCAAAATTATTTTTCACTTAAATGTCCAAAATTGCTTGATTCTGTCATTTTTATTCAAAATTAAAATTTTAGTGTAGGATACAAATGGAACTCATTCTGTTTCAATTAATGAGACACTGTGTTCATTCAGGAAGGGACCCTTTTGATAGTTTCACTTGACCATCTATTTGCCCGCAGTCTGATATATTTGCTCCATTCCTTTTTTGTTCTTCCTTTAATCAAAACCACTCCATTGGTTGGACATTTCAAAGGGTATGATGTATCTCAAAATGCAACAGTTTTGTATGTTCGACTTGCATTTGTAACAGGAAGGAAAAATTCAGTGGTCAAAATGGGATGATATCCAACAGAATTACTGTCCGTTTACTCTGCTGAAGAGAAAGGAACAACGCTAATATTTCAAAGATTTGAATGGCACAGTTAAAAATCAATTAATCATTTACTTACATGAGTTGAGTCATTGCTAACAATCCTAATTTCGATCTAATCCATACATTATAACTCCTTTAATATACCAAAACGTGTTTTGGATGTAAAATTTTGGACAAAATGGCGGTGTTTTTCAGGTGACGTAATGATGAAGGAAGAATTTATTCTTTACGTAGGTGCGCAAGGGGTACAATGAAGGGTAGCTCAAAGGTCGAGTTGAGTTTAAAAGTTTGAATTTATGTCAATTTTTTTCAAAAGTTTGAAAATGCAGAAAGGTAGTTGACTTTATTACTTTATTAAATTAATTTTGGTCATCACAGTTATGCAAAAACCAATCCGTTCTCGAGCTGCACTAACCTACATAAATAGTCAACTCTTTCGTCATGACTACGTAACATAAAGAACCCCGCCATTTCGTAAACAAATTACCATTGTAAACACCCACCCAGGTTATATTTTGTCGCATAAAATGATATATGGAGCAAGGATGGAACCGAAACAGGAATTTTTAGTAATGACTCGGCTCATGTAAGTAAAAGAATCACTGATTTGTACCCGTCATATTGAAATTCATAAAATATTTTGTGATCTTGGGTTCTCCGAAATAGGCTAAATAAATGTGAACAAGCCATCTTCATATAGTTTTAAAAGTGCCATCAACAAACATTGGACAAATGTAGATCTATAATTCCAACTGACCAATTTTGAACCGTAACCAGACAAAACAGTATTTAGTTCAAAGAACCTTATTAAAACGGGCCAGAGAGGCGAAATGCCTAAATTGGTTTCTACAGACAGAAAACAGGTAACTCAGTTACTCATACATAATGACTGATATGAGAACCATTCAGTTGTAACAGGAAAGAGAAAAAATGCAGGGTCGGACTGGGGATCGAACCGGGGACCTCCCACACTATAGGCGAGTGCTCTACCATTGAGCTACCCAGACCGCTAACAGTAAATGCTGTCCATCCATGTTCAATGAAGGATTTTTAGAGGTGCAGATTTTCAAAAAAAAAAAAAAAGTAATATTAGCCTATAACACAATAACATCAATATTCTTGCATTCATTTCAATATGTCAACTAAGGGTCATTTGGCAAAATAAGGGTTCTATGGCCCCTTATTGAATAGAATAAAAAATGTCTCCATTCTTGATTGTACCCATCAATATGATTGATAAATTACATTTACTATCTTCATCTACGCAATTTTCTGACTTTCAATCTCGTAAATTCAAAAACACAGGTGATGGAAATAATTTTTGCAAGCTCGAACGTGTTACTGAAGCAAACGGCAAAGGACTATAAATATGAAAACCTTTTTAACGAGTCTTTTAAATAAAACTTTTGCATCTGTATGTACTAGAAGATCCCTCTGCATCGAACTTGTGTATGAATGATAACGTTTTACATGTCCAGACTTCCAACCTGCAGCGTTGCTTTGCAGTTTGTTTACAAATTATCTACTTCCGTTTCGTTATGGTGTACCTAATGTTTGGAAAGTTGATCTAAATCCGGTATTAACCACCCTCAAAAATAGAATCATTAAACACGCGTATAGCTGATTGATGAGAACACAAAAAAGTTCAAAACTGAACAGAAACCTATGCTTGTATCAAACACAAGACACTAAAATAACGCATTCAAAAGTTAATTAACAAACACACGTGAGGGAAATTCCCGGAATCTCCATGTCTCTTGCCTCCATGCATTCCTCAATCATGTCTTTAGGTAATATTAGTTACTGACTTCCGGTAAGTTAACAACACATGTTTCAGTTCATTTTGCACTTGTTTTACTCAAATTAATATACGGATCAAGTCAGAATTGACATAATTTACATTTTATAGTGGTATTTCAATACAAAAGGACATATCCTTCATTTTGATACAGATACGTGTAAGAGAGTTTCGACTGACAGAATTAACACCTTACAAATTTTAGTCCCACTCCCTGTCACGGATTCATCTTTTTACAGTGTTTTATGTCCATAATCTGTAAAATTGTAAATTATACATGCGGATAGTTTGGTTTCAGTATAATTTTTAAGATCCTTCCCCATGTGTTTTAAAAACACATCATGACTCCATAATTTGTTAGTTACTTCAAAGTTTTAAACATCTCTAACAGTCTAAAAACCACTGCGGTAGCTCAGTTGGTAGAGTGCTCGCTCCGTAAGTGGGATGTCGTGGGTTCGATCCTCGGCCGGGTCTGACCCAAGACTTGAAAGTGGGAAGTGACTGTTCTTTCCCAAGCACTCAGCATTACAAAATGAAAGTCATGGTTCTTTCGGATGGAAACTTAAAATAAACGCGGTCCCGTGTCACAGTGGGCTTGACACGTTAAAGAACCCTGCTGTATAATGCCATCAGCGCAACACACAGGCCAAATTTCTGCACCTTCGCCTATAGCTGGCGATATCTCGATATAAGTGAAATATTCTTGACTGGGACGTTAAACACCATTACTCAACTCAACTCTAACAGTCTAAACAGCCAAATTCATCTATAAATTTTCAAAAGAATTGAACAATTAATTTCATAGACAATCCTGATGTTGGGGGTTTTAGTGTAATAATCAATAGGAAACACCAGGTGTCTGGTGATAACAATTCCCTTCTTTACTTGGGTTATAGGGTAATTACATGGTCTGACACACTGTCAAAAGTTTGATCATGTTAATTGAAGTCTTTATTTGTTTAAATACACTTGGATGTATAGTCCCATGATAATACTGGATTTAATCTGTGAAATAAGATACAGCAATATTATCTCACAGTCATGAGCATTTACTATACTACATGTAGTATCATTGGTACAATTCATGATACATGACCTTAGATTTAAACCATACATAAACTCTTCAGATACATCTCTATTTTGAAATCCAAGAAATTGCTTCATGTTTACCCATGATTTGTACTTCTATAAATTTCAGTGTTGCCATGGCAACAGCAGAACCAGCTGAAGGTGATGGGGGTACAGCTATCAAGAAGGAGTTTTTAGTCCAGGAAGGACCAAGAAGTGATATCAAATATCCAGCTAAACTTCTGTATTGTGGAGGTACAGATATTTACAGCTTTATAATTAAATTCTTATGATTTTGACCCTCTTGCAGTGAAATGAAATTTCAAAACAGGGGGCTCTCTAGGTTTCCACAAATTTAAAATAATTTGTGAAAATATAGTCCTTTTTAAAGTATTTTTTCACAAATTTGCTAAAATAGGTTACTTTTTGAAAGAATTCCTTAGAAAATGGTAGCCAGTGGCAATTTTGGCTACCAGGAATGGAAACATAGGGCTCTGATAATTGGTGTAAAACATGTGCCTACGGAT
Source organism: Anadara kagoshimensis (assembly GCA_021292105.1). Classification (NCBI taxonomy): domain Eukaryota; kingdom Metazoa; phylum Mollusca; class Bivalvia; order Arcoida; family Arcidae; genus Anadara; species Anadara kagoshimensis. Next base: position 33,314,853 of record CM037874.1, on the reverse strand, counting down.
CACTGCGTCTCTCACCACCTAGGTTTGAATCCAACTTTGGTCAGATCTTAACACATGTTCAGTTTGCTTGCTGAAGGTTAGTGTTATCCAGGTACTCTGGTTTCCTCACCCATTCCTGAACTGACTGCCTATATATAAGTGAAAAAATCTTCACTGGGGCGTATCTTTGTTGAAATGTTTTACATTTAATTATGATGAGGCGTTCAGTAATTGCCTACTTAGTACTACGCCATTACATGACATGCAGGAATTGTGGTTTGCCTTTACAGCCTCATAAAATAGTTTAAAAACGTTGATGTTGTGGATTCTATTTGCATAAATCTAAAATTTATACCTGTAAATATGACTGGTCTTGAAAAATACACAAGTAATTGACAATAAAGCAGTTTAAGTTGAAAATGATTTTTAGATTTGTTTAAAATAAGTAAAATTGGTTAAATCTGAATTCATATTTTGTTTGCATGCCATATTATAAATGCAGAGTTTGATTCAGAATGGTTTCACTATACATGTACATTATTTAAGGTCTCTCAACCTTTTGTGAATGGGGCCGGGCCCTTGCAATTGTGAAAATGAGCATCATGATAGCCAAAATTGTGAAAAAGAAGAAGTAATAGAAATTTCCAAAATAATGTTTATAAAAATTTAAATTTCTAAAATTGTGAATTTTTTAAAGTGATTGTGGAAAAAAACCATAAGATTTTGAATTGCAAATGTGACTTCAAAACTTACCCAGTGAGAATTAACTCTGTATTTAAATATGTTGAGTGTTTTTGTACCTATATATTAGTTATTGTCAATAGTTCATGGAATTGAGAACAAAAATGAATTAGGTAATAAATAACCAATGTTTAATATATTTTGTTTTAATTTTCAGAATGTAGTATGCCAATAGAGGTAAGTTTTCTTATTTGATAAAAAATCTTTCTTATGAGACATTAAAAACCGATACCCCTGTGTCACAGCAGGTGTAACACATCAAAGAACCCTCCCTGCACATTGCCCTGAGTGACTGCAAAGGTAAAAATTTCTGCCACTTCACCTATAGCTGGTGACATTTCGATATAAGTGCAATATTCTTGACTGGGATGCAAAGCCCATTTAATTAATCAATCAATCTTATTTAATATTTCAATCAAGGCATTTTATTTACCTAATATACATGACATATATCAAATGTCACCAGGTTTTCATCCACCTGCTTTTCAAAGAAAAAGGAGGATTTCGAATTCAAGTTATTCAACCCTCCTTCCAAAATGTCCAACACATTCTTTTGTCGTGGTCTAGAAATTTCTTGTCCAGAGTAATTTTCCAAAATTATGAAAAAATGTTTTATGAAACTTTAAGCAAAGCATCAACATTGATAGGAGAATGGCATATCATCAACTGAGTTGGTTTGCTTAGTCCTGTGAGTTATGACCTGTTAAACATAAGAAGTAGCTACTTTTCAGGGATCCTAATTTACTAAATTTGCATGTTTTTTTTTCAGAACTAAACATTTGGATATAAAGGAAAGAATGTTGACTGGGATATAAACACTATTACTCCCCCAACTCTCCATTTTTACACAGGCCCTATTCAAGGGATTTAGTTGTTTTATGGTTTTAGCTCAACTGGTCAGATTTTTTTTGTATTCACTCTTGGCAGATATTTGAAGAAAAAAGTCTGAGGACCTATATAGAATAAGAAATTTTCACATTTTAATGTCACTTTGTTCTTAAATCAAACATTACATTTTTTCCAAATTCTTTGTATTATTATGCATTATGTAAATATTTGTTAATGTTTATTTTTTCTTTGTTTGTTTTTTCAGTATTGTGAATTTTATCCTACATATGAAAAGTGTAAGAAATGGTTAGAAAAAAATCTTCCAGAGCAATTTGAAAAACTGATGGAAGGGAAAGGTAATTAATACATTGCAGTGTTGGACATAACAGCCAGTCACTCACTCTGAGACTTGTTATTTCAATAGTCTCAGATATTGACAAATTTACATTTAAATAAAAGGGAAATAATTGTTTTAATGGCAACAAAAGGAGAAATAGAAGAAAGTGTCTTCCAGCTATAAATATAAAAAACTGAATTATGATTTTGAAATATATATTTGTATATCTACATGTATATATATATTGTCCTGTAAGTTATGACCCTTTAAACATAAGTGAAAATTACAAAAAGTAGCTACTTTTCGGGGATCCTAATTTACTAAATTCGCATGTTTTAGATATACCAATATATATATATTGGTAAATCTACATGTATATATTTCATGGGCCCACATATGTATACAATGTATACATATGTGTGAGCCCATGAATTAATATTCATCACAGTAAAAAATTCAAAAAGAAAAAGGGAGATATTGAATTAGAAGTTTTGTCCTCCCTTCCTTCAATCAGACACATCTTGTATGGAGTAATTCTCTAAAACTTAACGATGAAGCACTATTTTACGAAACTTGGTGCAAAACATCAACATTGATAGAATATTAATTGAATCTTGCACCGGTAACAGGGTGAATATTTTCCTTTCTAGAGGAATCTTTTAGATAATGAACTGATATTTGGTATGTGAGTCTACCATGATGAGTTGCAGATCAAGTTAGCGTTTCATTCTGGTCCGCAAATTTTTACATAGTTATGGTCCTTTGAACTTTGAAAATTCACTGAAATTTCAGTTTTCCGCTCTTTTTTCTAAATGCTTTTAGATAATGAACTGATTTTTGGTGTATGAGTCTACCATGATGAGTTGCAGATCACGTTTACGTTTTGTTTCCATCTGCTAATTTTTACCGGATTATGGCCCTTTGATCTTTGAAAATTCACAGAAATTTTAGTTTTCCGCACTTTTTTTCTACACGCTTGCAAAAATGGAACTAATGTTTGGTATGTGACTACTATGATGAGTTACAGATCAGGTTTATGTTTTGTTTCCATCTGCTAATTTTTACGGGAGTTATAATCCTTTGAACTTTGAAAATTCACTGAAATTTCAGTTTTCCGCTCTTTTTTTCTACATGCTTGCAGTTAATGAATTGTTTTTTTGGTATGTAGGTCAACCATGATGAGTTACAGATCAAGTTTACGTTTCAATACATTCCACTAGTTTTTATGGGAGTTATGGCCCTTTGAACTTTGAAAATTCAATGAAATTTCAGTTTTTTGCACATTTTTCTACATGCTTGCAGATAATGAATTTTTGAGAACTCCATTGCTGGTTTTTGATTTTACTATGATCAAGTTTTGCTTTACATCTTGAACAACACGTATAATTTATAACTATAAATCTTTGTACCATATAATAAGGTACATTTTACCTAAAACTTTGGGATTAGTGAAATATGCGACCGGTAGGGGATTATGTATTGTTTTGCAATACTCTAAGAATGCTTGTTTTTTCATAAAATCAGATTTAAAAGTCAGGGAGAGATCCAGTTGATAAAAGAGATTGTTCGTGTGATCTGTCTCAAATAGGGCGAGACAGGGAAATCTAGCACTGGTGAAATGGGTAGATTCTCTGGTCACATGTGTGAGAAAATAATGTATATCATTAAATTGAGCTAGTTTGCACATTTTCCCGAGAGTTATTACCCTTTGAACATAAGTGCAAATCACAAATAAGTGCCCACAGGCGGCGAACCTTAACTTACTGAATTCAGTTGTTAGTCTTGCTGATGTTTAGGGTTATTTGTTAAATTGAAGATGTTAATAATTATTCAACAATTGTAGATGACGATGAAGGAGACGGAGATGGAGAGAAGAAAAGACAGAAAAGAGGAGGAAAAGGGCAAATAAAAGCCAAGAAGAAGACAGAACCACAGGGTATAGAACTAGCAACTGCCAAAAGAGGAAAGAAAAAAATGGTCACAATAGTGAAAGGACTAGCTTCATATGGTAAGAATTAAAAATGAATTCTAACATGAAGTGCATTTTCTTTAATATGAAATGTGAAGAAAGCAAACTATGCTAAAACAAACGATTAACCATGGCTGTTCTGTTTTAATGCTGTACAAAGAAATAATCAACGTTTACCTGTGGTATATTTTCAAATAATACACGGGCCAGAGTTCACATGTGGAAGAATAAATCACAAGGTGGCAAAGTAATATATTAATTGCATGTTTACGACTGTTGAGATTACCTCCCTTGAAATAAATGATTTTATGAATTAAAATTAGGTCACAATCATTGTTCGCGACACAGCATGATGTCATAAAATGAGTTAGGGAGTACGTCACTAAATATAAACAGCCATGGAGTATCGTTTTTATACCACATGTTTCATATGAAGGAAAATGCTGTTCATGTTAGAATATACAATATACCACTGGTAGATCTTGATTATATTTTAAATGATACAAAAATTAAATGATTACAACTGATTGACTTGTTCTAAGGTACTGGACGACAACAAATAAATGAGTTCTCTCTGTTTCCATGTTTGTCATCTGTTAATTTTGTGCTAAGCTTTTGTATTTATACATCCATTTCTAGAAACTGGATTTATTATGGTACTAGATTGAAACCTACACAAGTAATTCTCACAGCCTAGGTTCAAATCTTGCTCGAGACAGATCATTTGTTAGAAAGTTGGTAGGTTGGCTTCGTAAAGGTTTATGGTTTTCTCCAAGTACTCCAGTTTATCCACTATCCCTGGACTGACTGTCACCAATATAAGTAAAAGAATCTTAACTGTGGCGTAAAACTCCATTACTCCACTAATTGGTAATTACTAATTACACCTACGATTTATTTTCTATTTCAGATATTGATTTAAAAGAAATATTGCATCTACAATTTTATTTTTCTGTTTCAGATATTGATTTAAAAGAAGCCAGTAAATTTTTTTCTTCAAAATTTTCTTGTGGATCATCTATAGCTGGTGATGATGAAATAGTTATACAAGGGGATGTTAAAGATGACTTGTTTGATATTTTACCCGAAAAATGGGATAAGGTGAGTAATAGTATGAATCTGGTTTCTTAGTTCTTCTTCTAAGTTCTATGTAACCCCGACCGGGTCTGACCTAAGACTTGAAAGTGGGTAGTGACTGTTCTTTCGCCAATCACTCAGCATTAGGAAATAAAATTCACAATTTTTTCGGATGGGAACTTAAAATAAATGAGGTCCTGTGTCACTGTTAGCTTGACAGAATAAAGATTCTTGTTGTATAATGCCATCAGCATAACATACAGGCAAAACTTCTGTACCTCCGCATATAGCTGGCGATGTCTCGATATAAGTGAAATATTCTTGACTGGGACGTTAAACACTATTACTCACCTCAACTCTTCTTCTGTTTTCTTAGTTGATCTAGTTGTTGCCATGTAAAATATACAAGATTTGGTTTTCTTATAAAGAATGTGTGAAAGATTTTTGCTAGTTTTTTCCACTTAGTTTTAATACAGCCCTCAAAGTGGGTTTCAAAACCAAGTGGACAGCTGGCCACTAATTTAAATTTTCAGGTGGCCAGTGGAAATTCGAAGTGGCCAGGTAATCTTTTCTTGCAAATAAAAGAAAATTAAGGCATCTTTTAGGTATGGGAAACAAAAGTGCCTTTTTAAAAACTGACTTACATCAATGTTACAATAATGATGATGTAAAATGGCCATTATATTGCCAAAATTGGTAACGGTATCATAAAAATTTTGGAATGCAGAAATAATATCTGTTCTCTGGTCACAAAACTTCAAATTTAAAGTGGACAATCTGGCCACCATTACAAATTTTAGGTTGCCAGACACAGCTCCAGGTCTATTTGGCCACCATTTTTAGTAGTCAAAATTGAGGTCTGTAATATTGAATGAAAAAGCTTCAAAATTTCTGAAAAAAGTAAAAAATAGTTTTTCGATGTGTTACACAGAATTTAATGTTAATTCATTATATTGAATGAAAAAGCCTAAAAATTACTGAGTGAAAATAATATTTCAAAAAATTTTCATAGAATTTAATAAAATCAAATTTTGTTTTGAAGGTATTATCACAAAGCAAGAACAAATTTAGAAGAGCTATGGCTCTTAAACACAAATTAAACTACTTGTGATCTTTTGAAATTGTCAGCTTTATTTTATTTTTTCTGATGTACAGTTATAAATTATAATGCAAAAATGTGTCGGTAATTCCATATCATTCATATTTACAAAAGCTCTTGTAGTTCATATCATGAATGAAGCTTAACTATTTTGAGTTTGGGCCCAGCTTACTTTTGAAGAGAAGTTGCAATAGCAAAAATCGTAAAAACTTTAGGGGCCCAGACAAATCCAGGAGGCCATAGGCTACTGGGCCCCTGTTAATCTCAATCCCTGCATATGGTGTTGTTGTTTTCTTTATTAACTGAATTCATAGACAAACTTTTAATAACATAGTTATACCATATGTGCAGTGATATCTTTATTGAAAACACAAGCGTTAATTAAAGAAAATCAAAATGACCAAAAATCAGGCTTTCCATATAATATATTCCGGATTAAAATAAAAAGTTGTTTTATGTCTTTCTTATTATCACACTCGTACTACATGTACACTCATACTATCCTCTTATGTCTTTCTTACTATCACACTCGTACTACCTTATGTCTTTCTTATTATCACAGTTGTACTACACTCACTCTATCCTCTTGGTCCTAGTGGAGCATAAGGCGAGGCACAGATCTCTCCACTTTGTCCTTTTTAAAGCATCCATCTTTGCAGTCCTCCAACTTGTCCAGCCCATATTATTTTGTTCCTTCTCTGTTGTTCTTCTCAAGGTCTCTCTTGGTCTTCCTAGCTTTCTTTTTTCTTTCTTTCTTTCTTTGTCCTAGATATTTTTTGTTCGATTGGACATCACTAATGTTTTCCTCTTTCTGTTTTAGATTGATGAAGAAGAGATAGAAGATATCGGAGAAGTGAAGAAATAACAATGACCTATTTTGTATACAACCATAATTATTGTGATCTGTGACTGTTATTTACTTTTTATTTAAAGATGGACCTTTATATCTCTATGTGCAATAAAAAGCACTTTAATAATATTTTTATGGGAATTAAATATATTTAATTTCTGTGATTAAGATGGCTTGTTTATTTATTTATTTATTTATTTATTTATTCTTTGTAACTGCATCCTGATTTATTCTGGCAATTATTTATTGCTATGAAAGAATTATGTTATTGTCACAATATAGGGACAGAGGAGACTTTCAGTTTAACCTGGAACTACTCTGTTTGTGACAGTGAAATACTCTTTATTTCCATAGAAAATAAGAATAAAGATTAAAATGTTTCACTTACTTGTGCCTAGTCGTAACTGGAAATCTGTTTGGGCATCCTTGATTGTCATAATGTGTTTCTGTAGAAAGGAAAATGTTGGGGCTATGGGGATTTTACATGAAGAAAATGGTGATGTTTACACCGGAAGCGATGTCCTTGGTGAGGTTTTACATCATGTGTGTAACAGAATCCGCCATTTGCCTGTTTTTTCAACATGTTTATTTCCCCATAGCGCCAACAGATGCGCATACAGATTTCATGTTCCGACTAGGTACAAGTACATGTAAGTGAAAAATATCAATCTTTATTCAAGTTTTTTTTTCATTTTCTATGGAAATAAAGAGTATTTCACTGTCTCCAATGTTTTTCAAAGCCTCATTAACTTAACCATTTGGTTATCCTAATTTTGTATTTGTATATTAGCCAATACTTCTGAAATTTCTGTTCAAAATTAAAGTTAATGCACACAATTTTTATTTAAGAAATGACATTCTGATCATGGTATTTCAAGGGGCAAAGCCCTTCATTTTGAATTTGGCACGAGCCACACTATCTTTCATTATCCCTTGAAATACCATGAGCAGAAATGTCATTTCTTATATTTACAATTTTTTCTTTTAATAAGTATTTTGTACCTTGGCGCTATTTTTTCCATATTTGCTCATGTGATATAGGGTTTTTAGCCATGCGAGATGGGCGTGTCTAACATGACCACGCGAGCCCCTGTGTAAGACATGACGTAACATTGCGGAAAAACTGATACACATCAATGGTCATGACCCCCATTGTCTTTCATTGGGAATTGCAATACAATTGCTTCTGTATGTTTCATCAAAGACAGGTACAGTCATATTGTAAATATTATCAAATAGAAGTTAAAATTTTTTATATCAATTATTTTTAAATTTGATAACATTTTTATATCAATTATTTTACATTTGATAACATTTTGAATTATGATTAATCATTTGGTTGAGCTAATGGAACTTTGCCCAGGTCAATTGTTTTGTTTGCCCAAACTTACTACTGAATAGACTCAATAGAGGTAGTTTTACCCAATTCCAAAAACAACAGTGATTTATTAGCAGACTGAATCTGGTTGTCCCTTATAACCACAAACTGTCAGATATTGTCATTATATAATGTTTTTGCAATGCGACTCCTATCTGTTACACACCACTGCGGTAGCTCAGTTGGTAGAGTGCTGGCTCCTAAGTGGGAGGTTGTGGGTTCGATCCCCGGCCGGGTCTGACCCAAGACTGGAAAGTGGGTAGTGACTGTTCTTTTGCCAAGCACTTGGCATTACGAAATGAAAGTCATGGTTCTTTCGGATGGGAACTTTAAATAAACGAGGTCCCGTGTCATGGTGGGCTTGGCACAATAAAGAACCATGCTGTATAATGACATCAGCGCAACCCACAGGAAAATTTCTGCACCTTCAACTATAGCTGGCGATGTCTCGATATAAGTGAAATATTCTTGACTGGACGTTAAACACCATTACTCAGCTCAACTCCTATCTGTTACAAGCATGTTGTAATGCAGAAGCAAAAAGGGAGGGAAATAGTAGTGGTCTGATCTATAGCCTAATGTGTAACCCTAGTTGGGACATATCACATTGAAAATACCCAATGTAGCTTAAAGTGGTGAATATAAATATACAGTCCAACCTGCCTTAAAGATCACTTTTATATAAGGGCCACCTGCTCTTAAATCCAGTAAAATTGTATCCAAATTGTTCATTCATATTATTTGAACATGTATATAAAGGCCACCTGTCCATAAAGGCCACTTTTACTGGTTAAAGACCTTTATAGACAGGTTTGACTGTAATAAAGGGATGATACCAAACAAGTTGGTTCACTGTTGGGATACAATAGGGCTGACAATATGCCATTATACAGTGAGTTGTAATAAAAAGTAGCCTGACCTGTTTTTAGCTCACCTGACCGAAAGGTCATGTGAGCTTATGGCATAGCACAGCTTGTGTATGTGCATGCGTGCGTGCATCGTTAACACCTATTTTCGACATCTCCTCTGAAACTACCCAATAGATTTCAATAAAACTTGGTGAAAAGTATATATGGGCCGGTGCAATTCAGATTTGATCGTGGCGTTGCCATGGCTACCATAACTAGGTCAAGGTGACTTAAGGGTGCAAAAATCTTAAAAAATCTTCTTCTCCGAAAGTATTGATTGGAGAAAAAATCTGATGTGATATTTGGCTTCTCTAGGGTCTTAAGCCTATAATTTGTTCATTTTGTGAAATTCGGACAAAAAATAGGTTACGCGTTTTTGCGTTTAATTTTGAAAAAATCGTAAAATAGCTTCAAATTGTTATAACTTGACTATTTGACCAGATAATGACATGGGGTTTTCAGTTTTGACATCTTCTTGTTAGTATCTTCAAAATGAGGTCAAGGTCAATTGTGAAGGTCGTGACCTAATTTTTTTACCTCTGATTATAATTATTATTTGGAAAGCCATAAACTTTTTGTATAGGCATGTATATTAGAATGTTGTAGGTATTGATACAACGATCATTTTGATGTATAGAAAAAGGTCATGGTTTAAAGGTCAAGGTCACAGATGGATAACAATACCGAAATGGTTAATTATCTCGAAAACTATAAACTTTTTGTATAGGCATGTATATTAGAATGTTGTAGACATTAATACAACGATCTTTTGATGTAGAAAAAGGTCATGGGTTCAAAGGTCAAGGTCACAGATGCAAAACAATACCGAAAAGGTTAATTATCTTAAAAACTGTAAACTTTTTGTATAGGCATGTATATAAGAATGTTGTAGGTATTGATAAAACGATCATTTTGATGTATAGAAAAAAGTCATGGGTTCAAAGGTCAAGGTCACAGATGGATAACAATACAGAAATGGTTAATTATCTCGAAAACTATAAACTATTTGTATAGGCATGTATATTATAATGTTGTAGGTATTGATACAACGATCATTTTGATGTATAGAAAAAAGTCATGGGTTCAAAGGTCAAGGTCACAGATGGATAACAATACCGAAATGGTTAATTATCTTGAAAACTATAAACTTTTTGTATAGGCATGTATATAAGAATGTTGTAGGTATTGATACAACGATCATTTTGATGTATAGAAAAAGGTCATGGGTTCAAAGGTCAAGGTCACAGATGGATAACAATACCGAAATGGTTAATTATCTCGAAAACTATAAACTTTTTGTATAGGCATGTATATTAGAATGTTGTAGGTATTGATACAATGATCATTTTGATGTAAAAAAAAAGTCATTGGGGTTTAGTATTTATGTTTTCTTTAAATCTATCAGCTAGCCATTAGTTATCAGGTGAGCGTATCAGGCCTTTGGGCCTCTTGTTTAATCTTCGTGGAAAGCATCAACATTGATTAAAGATGCACATATCATAAACACAAGTTGGTGTGTTCATTTCCCTGGGAGTTATTGCCCTTTGAACATAAGTGTAAATCAAACTTAAAACTAAAGTATCTATAAGCAAGGGATCCTAAATCACTTATTATACCCCCCGCTTAAAAAGTGGGGGGTATATAGTGATAGGGGTGTCTGTCAGTGTGTCCATCTGTCCTTCCATCCTTCCGTCCTTCCGTTACACCTTAGGGTACCTATCTCTTATCCGTAACTCCTCCTAAACCCTTCAATGGATTTTCATGAAACTTCCACACAATCTTTGTGATATAATGTAGATGTGCACCTCCTATTAAAAAATTTGATCTTCTAGTTTTATTTGCTTGTCTGTTTATAAAAAACTTTCTGCTCATAATTATCAATTTTATGCCCTCTTGAGATACTGTCACTTAATGCTTCCTGTTCCAGGCTTAAAATTATGTGATTTTATTAGAATTGTGGAAAAAAGACAAATTTTGTTGTTGTTGTTGTTCAATACCCAGCTTAGCCAGTTCAACATATTGTATATTGTCTGAAGGATAATAGATAAATTTGTGTGTTGTCCATGTATTTGAAAGAAAACTGTAGATTGAATTAAGCTGAAACTTGGTTAGTTGATTTATTTTGGGGTTGATTTGTCAGACTTGTAGTATATGCAAGATGACCGCCATTACTATAAATAGCAGAAACCTATAAATGACCATTACAGCCTTATTTATGTACCAAATTTGTTGAAATGTAAATAGTCGGATATTAAACATATGCCATAGGTTTTTTTCTGTAAAGTTTTTAGTTTGAGTAATATGAAAATAAGGTTTATTTTTAGCTTCAATCTTTGAAAATCATCTCTGAAATACTTGGACAATTGAAACAAAATGTGACCAGGAATGTCCTTGGATGGTAAAGATTATAAATTGTATCCGTCATGTCCCTACGAAATCCAATATGGCCGCCATTACTGTGTTAAATGTACATTACAACCTTAGTTATGTACCAATTTTGATGAAATTTAAACATAGAGAATAGAACCGGGGTGGTAATAAGCATATGCTACATGTGTTTCCATACAAATGACAAAATTACCAAACAAGATGAGGCAAAAATGGCAAACAAATATCGTGGAACACAAATGAAATTCCCGATTTCAATCGGGCATTTTAGCAAATGCCTTTTTGCTTTTTTGTGGTTATATACAGGCCAATCCAGAAAGTTTGGACATCCCCTTCTATAACCTTTGTAAAAGAGCAATTTTGATGGTCTTAGTACTTGGTGTTTTGTTAACTTATATCTGTTGAAAGAATATTTTTATATACTACGTAGAATGTTATTTAAATAGCATAATTGAAAAAACTTTCAACTTTAGTTTTTAGTGAACAGTGAATTATAAAAAATGAAAATATTTTGGAAAAATCCTATTTTTCAAATATGGACTTAATAAATAGAAAATACTGGAAACGGCTTTAAACACTTAGTTCCAAGTGATAATCAAGCTCTTTCTAAGTAAAATATATCATTTTATCTGTTAAAATTCCTTCTGTATTGAAAATACTAAAATATTTAGAAATACGGTAAAATTGGATTTTTGGTTAGTGTATTTAACAATTATTTATTTTTCCTATAAAGTCTATTTCCTACTGTAAAAAGATGTTTTATAGTATTATTTGACTTAGAAAAAACATTTTTACTTATGTTGTGGAAAAGATGCTTTGTTCTCATGGTTTAAAATCATTTTCACCCGTTTTTGTGTCTGGAATATATAAAGGGAGATAACAGTCTTTTGCAATTTGATTGTGTTCAAGTTACATCGATTAGATCTAGTGGTATGTAACCAACTACAGTATTAAACAAACATTGATAAAGCTGTCAAAATTGTTATAACAAACAAAGTTGTGGCTAGCTATGATTCACTTTTATAGGGTGTTCAAACTTTTTTGATGGACCTGTATGTATTGGATGGCCCAACTACATGACTTACTAGTATTTTACAACTTAAGTGGTAAATAAAACCTATTTCACTGTATGGAATTTACTGATGCTCCGGCACCATTGCGGGACTTTTTCCTTCTCTGAACACCTTGCTTTACAACCGGTGTCCATAAAACTTCTTTCATTCTGTATGGAATTCACTAATGTCTTAGCACTTTTGCGGGGGTGGGGGATAGTATTCTCTGAACACCTTTCTTTATAACCAGTGTCCATAAAAATTATTTCACTCTCGTTGGAATTCACTGATGTCCCGGCACCATTGCGGGGATATAGTGTTCTCTGAACACCTTGCTTTACAACCAGTAGTCCGTGAAACTTATTTCACGCTGTATGGAATTCGCTGATGTCCCGGAACCATTGCGGGGCTATAGTGTTCTCTGAACACCTTGCTTTACAACCAGTAGTCCGTGAAACTTATTTCACGCTGTATGGAATTCACTGATGTTCCGGCACCATTGCGGGGTATAGTGTTCTCTGAACACCTTGCTTTACAACCAGGAGTCCGTGAAACTTATTTTACTCTGTATGGAATTCACTGATGTCCCGGCACCATTGCGGGGCTATAGTGTTCTCTGAACACCTTGCTTTACAACCAGTAGTCCGTGAAACTTATTTCACTCTGTATGAATTTCACTGATGTTCCGTCACCATTGCGGGGGTATAGTGTTCTCTGAACACCTTGCTCTACAACCAGTAGTCCGTGGAACTTATTTCACTCTGTATGGAATTCACTGATGTGCCGGCACCATTGCGGGGCTATAGTGTTCTCTGAACACCTTGCTTTACAACCAGTAGTCTCTGTATGGATTTTACTGATGTTCCGTCACCATTGCGGGGCTATAGTGTTCTCTGAACACCTTGCTCTACAACCAGTAGTCCGTGGAACTTATTTCACGCTGTATGGAAGTCACTGATGTGCCACCATTGCGGGGATATAGTGTTCTCTGAACACCTTGCTTTACAACCAGTAGTCCGTGGAACTTATTTCACTCTGTATGGATTTTACTGATGTTCCGTCACCATTTCGGGGCTATAGTGTTCTCTGAACACCTTGCTCTACAACCAGTAGTCCGTGGAACTTATTTCACGCTGTATGGAAGTCACTGATGTGCCAGCACCATTGCGGGGATATAGTGTTCTCTGAACACCTTGCTCTACAACCAGTAGTCCGTGGAACTTATTTCACTCTGTATGGATTTTACTGATGTTCCGTCACCATTTCGGGGCTATAGTGTTCTCTGAACACCTTGCTCTACAACCAGTAGTCCGTGGAACTTATTTCACGCTGTATGGAAGTCACTGATGTGCCGGCACCATTGCGGGGATATAGTGTTCTCTGAACACCTTGCTTTACAACCAGTAGTCTCTGTATGGATTTTACTGATGTCCCGGCATCATTGCGGGGCTAGTGTTCTCTGAACACCTTGCTCTACAACCAGTAGTCCGTGGAACTTATTTCACGCGGTATGGAATTCACTGATGTCCCGGCACCATTGCGGGGCTATAGTGTTCTCTGAACACATTGCTCTACAACCAGTAGTCCATAAAATCATTTCACTCTGTATGAATTTCACTGATGTCCCGGCACCATTGCGGGGATATAGTGTTCTCTGAACACCTTGCTCTACAACCAGTAGTCCGTGGAACTTATTTCACTCTGCATGGAATTCACTGATGTCCGGCACCATTGCGGGGGTGTAGTTTCTCTGAACACCTTGCTCTACAGCCAGTAGTCCGTGAAACTTATTTCACGCTGTATGGAATTCACTGATGTCCCGGCACCATTGCGTGGGTATAGTGTTCTCTGAACACCTTGGTTTTACAACCTGAGTGGTTCATAAAACCTTTTTCACTGTATGGAATTCACTGAACGGTTCCGGTACCATTGCGGGGATATAGTGTTCTCTGAACACCTTGCTCTACAATCAGTAGTCCGTGAAACTTATTTCACTCTGTATGAATTTCACTGATGTTCTGGCACCATTGCGGGGTATAGTGTTCTCTGAACACCTTGCTCTACAATCAGTAGTCCGTGAAACTTATTTCACTCTGTATGAATTTCACTGTATTCTGGCACCATTGCGGGGGTATAGTGTTCTCTGAACACCTTGCTCTACAACCAGTAGTCCGTGGAACTTATTTCAATCTGTATGAATTTCACTGATGTTCTGGCACCATTGCGGGGTATAGTGTTCTCTGAACACCTTGCTTTACAACCAGTAGTCCGTGGAACTTATTTCACTCTGTATGGAATTCACATTCACTGTTGTTGTGGCACCATTGCGGGGGTATAGTGTTCTCTGAACACCTTGCTTTACAACCAGGAGTCTGTGGAACTTATTTCACTCTGTATGAATTTCACTGATGTTCTGGCACAATTGCGGGGGTATAGTGTTCTCTGAACACCTTGCTTTACAACCAGTAGTCCGTGGAACTTATTTCACTCTGTATGGAATTCACTGATGTCCCGGCACCATTGCGGGGCTATAGTGTTCTCTGAACACCTTGCTTTACAACCAGTAGTCCGTGAAACTTATTTCACTCTGTATGAATTTCACTGATGTTCCGTCACCATTGCGGGGGTATAGTGTTCTCTGAACACCTTGCTCTACAACCAGTAGTCCGTGGAACTTATTTCACTCTGTATGGAATTCACTGATGTGCCGGCACCATTGCGGGGCTATAGTGTTCTCTGAACACCTTGCTTTACAACCAGTAGTCTCTGTATGGATTTTACTGATGTTCCGTCACCATTGCGGGGCTATAGTGTTCTCTGAACACCTTGCTCTACAACCAGTAGTCCGTGGAACTTATTTCACGCTGTATGGAAGTCACTGATGTGCCAGCAGCATTGCGGGGATATAGTGTTCTCTGAACACCTTGCTTTACAACCAGTAGTCTCTGTATGGATTTTACTGATGTTCCGTCACCATTGCGGGGCTAGTGTTCTCTGAACACCTTGCTTTACAACCAGTAGTCCGTGGAACTTATTTCACGCTGTATGGAAGTCACTGATGTGCCGGCACCATTGCGGGGATATAGTGTTCTCTGAACACCTTGCTTTACAACCAGTAGTCTCTGTATGGATTTTACTGATGTCCCGGCATCATTGCGGGGCTAGTGTTCTCTGAACACCTTGCTCTACAACCAGTAGTCCGTGGAACTTATTTCACGCGGTATAGAATTCACTGATGTCCCGGCACCATTGCGGGGCTATAGTGTTCTCTGAACACATTGCTCTACAACCAGTAGTCCATAAAATCATTTCACTCTGTATGAATTTCACTGATGTCCCGGCACCATTGCGGGGATATAGTGTTCTCTGAACACCTTGCTCTACAACCAGTAGTCCGTGGAACTTATTTCACTCTGCATGGAATTCACTGATGTCCCGGCACCATTGCGGGGGTGTAGTGTTCTCTGAACACCTTGCTCTACAGCCAGTAGTCCGTGAAACTTATTTCACGCTGTATGGAATCACTGATGTCCCGGCACCATTGCGTGGGTATAGTGTTCTCTGAACACCTTGGTTTTACAACCTGAGTGGTTCATAAAACCTTTTTCACTGTATGGAATTCACTGAACGGTTCCGGTACCATTGCGGGGATATAGTGTTCTCTGAACACCTTGCTCTACAATCAGTAGTCCGTGAAACTTATTTCACTCTGTATGAATTTCACTGATGTTCTGGCACCATTGCGGGGGTATAGTGTTCTCTGAACACCTTGCTCTACAATCAGTAGTCCGTGAAACTTATTTCACTCTGTATGAATTTCACAGATATTCTGGCACCATTGCGGGGGTATAGTGTTCTCTGAACACCTTGCTCTACAACCAGTAGTCCGTGAAACTTATTTCAATCTGTATGAATTTCACTGATGTTCTGGCACCATTGCGGGGTATAGTGTTCTCTGAACACCTTGCTTTACAACCAGTAGTCCGTGGAACTTATTTCACTCTGTATGGAATTCACTGTTGTTCTGGCACCATTGCGGGGGTATAGTGTTCTCTGAACACCTTGCTTTACAACCAGGAGTCTGTGAAACTTATTTCACTCTGTATGAATTTCACTGATGTTCTGGCACCATTGCGGGGGTATAGTGTTCTCTGAACACCTTGCTTTACAACCAGTAGTCCGTGGAACTTATTTCACTCTGTATGGAATTCACTGATGTCCCGGCACCATTGCGGGGCTATAGTGTTCTCTGAACACCTTGCTTTACAACCAGTAGTCCGTGAAACTTATTTCACTCTGTATGAATTTCACTGATGTTCCGTCACCATTGCGGGGGTATAGTGTTCTCTGAACACCTTGCTCTACAACCAGTAGTCCGTGGAACTTATTTCACTCTGTATGGAATTCACTGATGTGCCGGCACCATTGCGGGGCTATAGTGTTCTCTGAACACCTTGCTTTACAACCAGTAGTCTCTGTATGGATTTTACTGATGTTCCGTCACCATTGCGGGGCTATAGTGTTCTCTGAACACCTTGCTCTACAACCAGTAGTCCGTGGAACTTATTTCACGCTGTATGGAAGTCACTGATGTGCCGGCACCATTGCGGGGATATAGTGTTCTCTGAACACCTTGCTTTACAACCAGTAGTCTCTGTATGGATTTTACTGATGTTCCGTCACCATTGCGGGGCTATAGTGTTCTCTGAACACCTTGCTCTACAACCAGTAGTCCGTGGAACTTATTTCACGCTGTATGGAAGTCACTGATGTGCCGGCACCATTGCGGGGATATAGTGTTCTCTGAACACCTTGCTCTACAACCAGTAGTCCGTGGAACTTATTTCACGCGGTATGGAATTCACTGATGTCCCGGCACCATTGCGGGGCTATAGTGTTCTCTGAACACATTGCTCTACAACCAGTAGTCCATAAAATCATTTCACTCTGTATGAATTTCACTGATGTCCCGGCACCATTGCGGGGATATAGTGTTCTCTGAACACCTTGCTCTACAACCAGTAGTCCGTGGAACTTATTTCACTCTGCATGGAATTCACTGATGTCCCGGCACCATTGCGGGGGTGTAGTGTTCTCTGAACACCTTGCTCTACAGCCAGTAGTCCGTGAAACTTATTTCACGTTGTATGGAATTCACTGATGTCCCGGCACCATTGCGTGGGTATAGTGTTCTCTGAACACCTTGGATTTACAACCTGAGTGGTTCATAAAACCTTTTTCACTGTATGGAATTCACTGAACGGTTCCGGTACCATTGCGGGGATATAGTGTTCTCTGAACACCTTGCTCTACAATCAGTAGTCCGTGAAACTTATTTCACTCTGTATGAATTTCACTGATGTTCTGGCACCATTGGGGGGTATAGTGTTCTCTGAACACCTTGCTCTACAATCAGTAGTCCGTGAAACTTATTTCACTCTGTATGAATTTCACTGATATTCTGGCACAATTGCGGGGGTATAGTGTTCTCTGAACACCTTGCTCTACAACCAGTAGTCCGTGGAACTTATTTCAATCTGTATGAATTTCACTGATGTTCTGGCACCATTGCGGGGTATAGTGTTCTCTGAACACCTTGCTTTACAACCAGTAATCCGTGGAACTTATTTCACTCTGTATGGAATTCACTGTTGTTCTGGCACCATTGCGGGGGTATAGTGTTCTCTGAACACCTTGCTTTACAACCAGGAGTCTGTGAAACTTATTTCACTCTGTATGAATTTCACTGATGTTCTGGCACCATTGCGGGGGTATAGTGTTCTCTGAACACCTTGCTTTACAACCAGTAGTCCGTGGAACTTATTTCACTCTGTATGAATTTCACTGATGTTCTGGCACCATTGCGGGGGTATAGTGTTCTCTGAACACCTTGCTTTACAACCAGTAGTCCGTGGAACTTATTTCACTCTGTATGAATTTCACTGATGTTCTGGCACCATTGCGGGGTATAGTGTTCTCTGAACACCTTGTTTACAACCCGAGTGGTTCATAAAACCTTTTTCACTGTATGGAATTTACCAAACGGTTCTGGCACGATATCGGGGTTAGTGTTCTCGGAACACCTTGCTTTACAACCAGTCGTTCATAAAACCTTTTTCACTGTATGGAATTCACCTAACGGTTCTGGCACGATATCGGGGTTAGTGTTCTCGGAACACCTTGCTTTACAACCAGTCGTCCATAAAACTTATTTAACTCTGTATGGCGTTTCGTGATGTTATGGCACCGTTGAGGGAGGAGGGAGTAGTGTTTTTTAATACGGGCGTATTTATTTGGTCAATCATGGATATGTCCAAAATCTCAAAATATTGTGTTCAAACAAATAGCCATGGAGATCTTTTCTGGGGCGAAATATTCTCCGGGGTTGGTGAATTGTTTGCCTTTTGTCCAGTATATCTCTCCGTGAGAGCAATGAAACAATAGGAGCACTCCAGAAGTACCCTAGAAGACCATACGAACACGACGGGCCATAATAGGAAAGTATTGACATTAACTATAACATGGGGACTGACGTTTCAATCCGTGAATCACTTTATCTACCCTTTGCAATGCTTTACAATAATGTCTCTGTGTTCAGGTTTGTGCTAGATTTATTTGACGCCCCATAGGTCCACGTTCCTTTCACGCAATTTTAACTACACACGTGGCGGGTGTAGCTAGCTAAACAGGAGGTGCTTACCCTTCCGGAGCACCCAGCCTGACTCTCCTGGTCGAAGTTTACGTGTCTAACCTGGCTTGTCAGTTCCAAAGTTTTTACTTTGTGTTTGGATTGTGATTCGGACATGGCTTAGTTTTTGATTACAAAGTTGAGGATTTTAAGAACTGAATTGCGTAAAACATCAAATACAAATAAAATGGCGATATTACACATGAGTTTGGATAATCTCTTGAACGCTTTATGAATAGGTAAAAAGTTACTGATGTGCTATAAAGTACTAAGAAGTATACTGACCAACCCATTTTATCTCTCTTAAATATTTAAGAGAGATAAAATGGGTTGGTCAGTATACTTCTTAGTACTTTATAGCACATCAGTATTTATTTTCGCGGAGTACTAATTTTCCCTTATTTCGCGGTCGTTTGCTTTGCGCGAAAATTAATACACATCGAAAATTATAAAAATGCTTATTCTGTTTTAATACATATTGAAAAAATATTTCAAAAAACGCGAAAATTCAACTACCCGTATATATGTCTAAATTTCCTATACCGCAAAAATAAGTACACGCGAAATTAAATACGTTCATAGTATACATTTATACTCGTTTATTGTCTTATATTAAGGTTTATGTTTATGTTGATCAGTCTGTTTCAATCGCTTTTAATTATATAATTGTCCCCTATAGCGGCCACATGTGGCCTACTCTTTTTCGAACTCTACAGAGGTGTCTTTAGCGTGCACTGAGACACGGGACCTCGGTTTTGAGTCTCATCCGAAACTACTGAGTAACGAGCTTTTTACAGCTCTAGCATGAGCAGGAGATTAAAATCATCTCAGAAAATTTCCAAGTCCCGAGCGAGGTTCGAACCCACAACACATTTTATCTCACTCTGCCATGTCCGCCAATCACATTTGTGATATTTTATAACATTAAGGTCTTGACACCAAATGTAAATATAATGTATAATATTTTTAATTACCATTAGTTTAAACAATATTTTATTTGTGTTTCCAGTACAATTTACAAATAAATTATATAAAGAGGATCCCGGAACAAGAGTAAACTCTTATATAAACCGGTTTCCTAGACAATTATAATATTACAATATTTTGCATGTCACAGAAAAAAAACATATACTAGTATATTTTTATAACTAAATAGATGAATTAGTGAACAATTGGATAACTTAATTACTTTAATAAATAAATAATGGGTGGTTTATAAATAAATAAATAAATAAATAAATAAATAAATAAATAAATAAAGTGTGTAGCTTATAATTTATAAAAGAAAAATGAAAATTTCAGAATACAATAATTTATGACACATACTAGTATGTAAAGTTTCATAATGTAAAAATACCATTGGTAATGTGACACCACTTATTTCTTACTTATGCATATTATACGCGTGACACCATTCATATTGATTGGATGTTCAAATAATTATAACCACTGATCTGTCAAGAAATTGGGATTATAGTGCTATAACTGCCATTTCCGTGCAAAGCAAACTGGTCTTACGCCATCACACATTATTCCATTAGGTTTGCACAGCAATGGAAAACTTCATTTCTAGACAGACAGTGCAATGGCCAAGTGTTCTTCGTTAGCTATACACCATCCAGAAATAGCCGGAAACTGGTTATCGCTCTTGATATGACGTCACTCCGGTACGAACATCTATCGATCTCATCATCATGTGACAGTATATTCACTCAGTTCGAGTATCTGTTAGGTGTTATATGTAAGCTACAGGTAAGATGATAAACCGACAAAGCTAAGATATATATACAGTCAACCATGTCTATAAAGGCCACCCAAGGGAACCAGTAAAAGTGGCCTTTATGGCCAGGTGGCCTTTTTTTAAAGGTTCAAATAATGAATATAGAACAATTGGGATAGAATTGTACTGGCCTTTATGAACAGGTGGCCGTTATATATAGAAGTGGCCTTTAAGGCAGGTTGGACTGTATAGCTTTTTGCCAAACGCATGTGTAATACATGTATATGTATATATACTGTAAAGTTAACGTATTTTATTTCGCGTGTTACTAATTTTTGCGGTATATGATATTTACATAAATTTTCGCGTTTTGAAATATTCACTATAACACAGTTAGCATAATTATAATTTTCGCTTTGTATTAATTTTCGCGCAAAACAAACGACCGGGAAATAAGAGAAAATTAGTATACCGCAAAAATAAATACGTTTACAGTAATAAGTTTCAAATTGCTCTTTTTCTTGTTTGGTTATGTTCGTTAATACTGGTTTTACACCATGCAATTATTAACTGATGACGTCGAAATTATACAATTATAGCATGGTGATGAGGTTTTTGATAAGCATGGGCTTGTAATATCCACGAGTCAACAATTTATTTGAAAGAGAGCAGCTTGCTTCGTTGTTGTGTATTTAGTAGGTTATGTTGTAAATATGAATCTCCAGGGTTTCCATAAATTATGACAATAAATAAGTGGAATTGAAAATGAAAATTTTAAACTTAGCTTCCTGCAAGACAGTTTTATAGTTATAGATTATTTAATGACCCTTCTAAAGGCGGATGAGAGACAGGAAATTTTTAACTAATACTAAAAGTAAACAACTGTAAATGGTACAGTGCAGACCTGTCGAAAATTTAACAGTGAGCTAACATAAAGAGTCGAAGCACTGTTCAAAGCTCAGCGTTCGAGATACGAAAAGCTTGTAGCCGAAAAGCTGGAGAGAGAGAGAGAGAGAGAGAGAGAGTAGTACAAGATCTCGCTAACGAGGGGCCAATATGAGATGTCTATCCGGGACCAATTTGTTTGCTTAGTTTTGAACTTTCGACAGGTCTGCACTGCATGTGACCGAGTGTCTCGTCTTTAACAAGTCATGTTAAAGTCAAGTCAAGTTCGGAAGTTTTAGTCAAAAGAAAAATAATAGCACAGACTTGTCGAAAGTTTAACGCTAATACTATAGTAATTAAGAGGGATCGAAGCTTGGCTGAGGAATGCCGGACAGCTAGTGGCCGTACAGTTGCCGAGACATAAGTATATAGCAGCAGCTGCCAAGATATAGCTAACAACAGCCGAGATGAGTAATGGTGTTTAACGTCTCAGTCAAGAATATTTTACTTACATCGAGACGTCGTCACCTATAGGCAAAGGTGCATGAATTTTGCGCTGATGCCATTATATAGCAGGGTTCTTTATCATGCCAAGACCACCTTGACACGAGATCTTGTTTATTTTAAGTTCCAATCCAAAAGAACCGTGACTTTCATTTCATAATGCCTAGTGCTTTGGCGAAAGAACAGTCACTACCAGCTTTCAAGTCTTGGGTCAGACCCAGTCGGGGCTCGAACCCACGTCCTACCACTTACGGTCCTAGCACTCTACCAACTTAAGTACCGCAGTAGTAGAGAGAAAGGCCGAGATGAGCTGCCGATTCAGAAATAATTTGTTAGCTCAGTGTTAAACTTTGAACAGGTCTGTACGGTATACAACAAATTCAGGTAATCGCATGTAATAAAATAGTTTAAATTCTATAATTCATTTGCTTTTATGATATTTTGTAAACAAATTTCACATTTTTTTTCATGACTTGGTTTTCCAGTATCAACTGAAAGTGAGAGATTAGCGAAATTTTTAATATAGTGTAAAAACGAATACGAACTAGCACTGAACAATTGGTGACTTTCGTCTAGATAAGAGATGACGATGAGATGCATTATGGTTTTAGTTGCAGTGGTTTTTACTACAGTTTACATGCAAAGTGAGTACATTGTATTTATTATTATTATTAATAAAAATAATAATAATATCATTATTATTTATACCATTTAAAAAAAATTAATCATGATATACAAAGTCATTAAAAATGGTATGAGTTGAGTAATGGTGTTTAACGTATCAGGTCAAGAATATTTCACTTATATCGAGACGTCGCAAGCTATAGGCGAAAATGCAGAAACTTTGCCTGTGCGTTGCGCTGATGACATTAAACGCAGGGTTCTTTAGCGTGCCAAGCCCACCGTAACACTTATTTTAAGTTCCAATCCAAAAGAACCGTGACTGCCGAGTGCTTGGCGAAAGAACCCACAACCTCCAACTTACGGAGCGAGCACTCTACCAACTGAGCTACCGCAGTGGTAATAATGGTATGTATTTTATGATTAGATTTAAAAAAAAATACATGACATTATTATTATTATTATTCATCCACGCTTGTTCGTTTTCTGCTTGTTAACTTGTGTCTGATACCGCCAAATAGTTCGTCCAGTAAACAGAATGGCGAACACGATCTGTCAGGTTAAATTGTTGTTGTTGTTGTTGTTTTTGCAGCTTCCTCTATGACCTACTTTTTTTCGAACTCTAGGTGTCTTTAGCGTGCACTGAGACGCAGGGCCTTGATTTTGAGTTTCATCCGAAAAACTACTGAGTAACGAGCTCTAGTATGCATACTGTTTAGAGATGCCTTTTGAGTGACGCCCCTGACGCGACCTGTATATTAAACCACATTTAAGTTCATCCCTTATGGACGATGATGCATTGGTCATGTGGAAATCTTTGAATGTTTTTCTGTCATGTACCTTGTTGGTGGTGGCATTCAATTGGAATTTTTAATCTTTATCAAAATAAACTACAATATAATAATATATTTCTTAAAGACATGACATTTAATTTGTCGATACAGTTGTTACAAATGATCACATACAGTACAGAACTGTCGAAAATTTAACACTAAGGCAACAAAACAACCTTCTGTCATACCCTGTTGGTGGTGGCATCCAATTGGAATTTTAATCTTTATCTATTTCGTAAAGACATTACTTTGGATCAAAACATTTAATTTGTCGATACAGTTGTTACAAATGATCACATACAGTACAGACCTGTCAAAAAATTTAACACTAAGCCAACAAAACAAATGAGTGTTGATTCATTTTCTCATCTAAGTTATTTTAGTTATCTTTCGACAGTAGCTGTTATGTATCTCGTTTTTTGGTCACTTGCTACTCATATATCGCCCCTTCGGCAGCCGAGCTTCGACTCCTTATCGTGAGATCGGTGTTAAAATTTCGACAGGTCTGTATTGTATAAATATATATATCTAATAGCATGTACTTTGATATTATCTGTAGCAGCTCCTCCAACCATAACGAGTACGTATGACAAGTTCTACAACATGTCACCCACGGAATCAAGAATATTTTCATGTTTTGTAACTGGACTTATACCAAAGTAAGTAATGGATTTATTCAATATTCACTAATTTTATTGTCAATGGAATGCGAATATATGTAATTGTAAGAATAAATATGTGGTCCATGTTTTAATTTTAATTTTTTTGGACAAAATGTGAGAGAAAGTCCAAAACCTTAATCTTGATCACAACCTCTAATGCTTGTGTTGCATTTGTTTAGCAGTTAAAACGTTACAGTAAGGTTCTACATACAGGAACCTTATACAAAGAAGAAGGAAATAAATGAAAACCAGTATTTTGTAATATGAAATGACTGGCCTTTTGCAAATTCTATGCAGAAATGTTAACGATTATATTATAGTGTAAATATAAAAATAACTTAAAATTTATGTGGTTTACGGGATATAAACAATATTTTGGAGGTGGCAATTCAATTATTAATTGCTTTGCTAATTTATAAGAATTTCCACTTCCAAAATCTTGTTTATACGTCGTAATCAAAAACAAACATACTAATCCATGTCCGAATCACAATCCAGAAGCAAAGTAAAAACTTTTGAACTGACAAGTTGGGTTAGACACGTGAACTTCCACCAGGGAAGTGAGGCCGGGTGCTCCGGAAGGGTAAGCACCTCCTGTTTAGCTAGTTACACCCGCCACGTGTTAAATCAAAATTGTGTGAAAGGAACATGGAACTATGAGACATCAAATATATCCAGGGCAATCCTGGACACAGAAACATCAAACTTATCAACAATACTGTGATGACGGCCATAAAACTTGGTAAGCCTAGGCTTGCAATATCCCTGTGTCAACTACAGCAAATTCAAAGTTATTGGTTAAAAATTACCGTTCCTTCTATGTGTTTATTGTGTTGTGATTTTGCTTGTGTTGGATGTTTTCATGTACATATTTTTAATTCCCTAATGTTTTTTCTTCAGTATCAGTTGGGGTTACAAGCAAAGTAATGATATTGAGCTCGGTGTGTATTACTATGTTGATTATCAATCCCAAACCACTGACCTTGTAGTAGGCGTTCAGCAAGGAATAGAACAGGGATTGTATGGGACTTACACTTGCAGAGCCACGAACGCTTATGGTAGCTCAGAAGTATCGTTTGATATACTTAGATCAAGTAAGTATTTTAGTTAGTCGTTTTGTGTATACAGTCAAACCTGTCCATAAAGGCCACCCAAGGGAACCAGTAAAATGGCCTTTATAGACAGGTGTCTACGATGAGCTCCTTAACCAGACGCTTTAGACTACTTGGCCACAGAGACTAGTTTAGAACTGGTGCTGTGTTAAA
Source organism: Anadara kagoshimensis (assembly GCA_021292105.1). Taxonomy (NCBI): domain Eukaryota; kingdom Metazoa; phylum Mollusca; class Bivalvia; order Arcoida; family Arcidae; genus Anadara; species Anadara kagoshimensis. The sequence goes on along the minus strand of CM037874.1, from coordinate 33,289,069 downwards.
ACCCGAAACTGTCCCACTGATATGCAATATTGTGTATTTTTTTTATTGTAGGTCCTCCAGAGAGCCATAGATGCTTATTTAATATTGGTGCTGTGTTAAAACCCGAAACTGTCTCACTTATATGCCATATTGTGTATTTGTATTGTGTTGTAGGTCTTCCAGAGAGACATAGATGCTTATTTAATACTGGTGCTGTGTTAAAACTCGAAACTGTCTGACTGATATGCAATGTTGTGTATTTGTATTGTGTTGTAGGTCCTCTAGAGAGCTACAGATGCTAGTTAAGGACACGTTCTGTGTTAAAAATCGAAACTGTCTCACTCATATGCAACGTTGTGTAATTTAATTGTATTGTAGGTCCTCTAGAGAGCCACAGAGGCTTGTTTAGAACTCGTACTGTGTTAGAAATTGACACTGCCTCAATCATATGCAATGTTATTTATTTTTATTGTGTAGTAGGTCCTCCAGAGAGCCACAGAGGCTTGTTTAGAACTGGTGCTGTGTTAAAAACAAAACCGACTCTCATATGCAACATTGTGTATTTCTATTGTATTGTAGTTTCTCCAGAGAGCCACAGAGGCTAATTTAATACTGGTGCTTTGTTAAAACTCGAAGCTGTCTTACTCATATGCAATGTTGTGTAGTTTTATTGTGTTGTAGGTCTTACAGAGAGCCACAGAGGCTTGTTTAGAACTGGTGCTGTGTTAAAATTGAAACTTTTTCACTCATATGCAACATTATGTATTTCTATTGTATTGTAGGTCCTCTAGAGAGCCACAGAGGCTTGTTTAGAACTGGTTCTGTGTTAAAACTTGAAAACTGTCTCAATGATATGCAACATGGTGTATTTTTATTGTATTGTAGGTCCTCCAGAGAGTCACAGAAGCTAGTTTAGAACTGGTGCTGTGTTAAAAATCTTAAATGTTTCACTCATATATAACATTGTGTATTTCTATTGTATTGTAGGTCCTCCTACTATAACTAACACGTTAGATGACGTTTACTTTATGTTTCCGACGGAAACTAGAACATTTGAGTGTAACGTAGCCGGTAAACCAATGCCAAAGTAAGAAGTAGTTAGATAAAAGTCTTTTTTTACTCTATAATACATGGAGGATCTCACATGAATGATTATGCAATGTTGAATGGGGATCGCCGCTGTGCCACGCGTTCAATACCTCTTAACGTTTGTGCGGAACGTTTTGGAAAACGCCAACGTAACAGATTCCCGTAATGATGTTGTTTTCGTGGGAAAATATCATCTCGTGCGATTCCATATCCATTGGAAATAAGTGTTCCGCATAAACGTTAGAGGGTATCACGTGGTGCAGCGGCGATTCCCATTTTTTAAACGAATTGATAAAACTTTATGCAACGAGCCTAGCAGGAATTATTCTCAACGAGATTCTGTTTATTGTATAGTCTTACAAAACTCGATTATTTTATCTTAAAAGTGTTTTCTAGTGGTTAAGCTAAAACAGCTAAAATGACTGCAAAATATCAAGTCACGCAGTCTAAAGTATGATGTCATAATATGCTACAACGACCGTATGACGTCGCTAACCAAGGGTACATGAGTGATATTCCTCATGTGTAATATGATTGTTATTACATGGCTTTATTGTATGAATTTTGGGGCTGATTATACAATAATTTGTTGTCTTTAGTCATTTGAAAAAATAATTACTTGAACAAAAGAAATGTATAAATCTCGGACTGTTACATGTATTTCTAATGACATATGCACAATTAAACAGTTTAATAAAAAACACACACTAATCCATGTCCGAATGAAAATCCAGAAGCAAAGTAAAAACTTTGGAAATGACAAGTTAGGTTAGACACGTGAAATTCCACCAGGGAAGTGAGACCGGTGCTCCGGAAGGGTAAGCACCTCCTGTTCAGCTTGTTCGTCAATATAATCAGCTTAAATTTTTGAAATACATCATAAACACTAAGATAATCTTAATTTTGATTTGGTAAAATTTTGTTGTGTTTGGTAATATAATTTTTCAGCAAACAATCGGTATACCAATGGATACAAGCTGTGCACAATGATTTGTTTTCTTTATTCTAATACAGCAGAATGTATGCAGAGCCTTGTTAATTCAGGAGAAAAGGCTGTCGCCAAATCATTCAACTCCACATACATATATATAGATTACGTCCTGTCGCTGAACAATTCTTAATTGGAGATTATGTAAATGTCATCTATCCTAGCCAGCTTGAAATAAAAGATACGAATGATTCCCCAAGTTCTGCTTCATATTAAGACTTTTGCCTCAATTATGACGCCTACGAAAGGCTATATTTGAAACTGTACGGCAAACGTGATGATGTCAATTTTCCCATTGTCAATTTTCCTTTTTTTATGCAGCAATATACCGGCTTCTTTTGTTTATGGTGTATTTATATCCCAATTAATATGCTATGGTAGAGCTTTTTTGTTCCCACTATGGGAACTTTATACAACGAAGCAAGATGCTTACAAATAAGTTGTTGACTCGGGGATATTGCAAGCCTAGGCTAATCTGGGCCCTCAAACATTTTTATGGACGTCATCACAGTATTGATGACAAGTTTGATATCTCTGTGTCCAGGACTGCCCTGGATGAGTGCGATGTATCATAGTTTCATGTTCCTTTCACTTAATTATGATTACACACACGGCGGATGTAGCTAGCTAAACAGGAGGTGCTCAACCTTTCGGAACACCCGGCCTCACTGCCCTGGTGAAAGTACACATGATTAACCTAACTTGTCAGTTTCAAAGTTTTTACCTTGCTTCTGGATTGTGATTTGGACATGGATAAGTATTATTAATATATGTTTGTTTTGATTATCCTTTATTCAATATCTTGAAAATATCTGGATTTTCACAAGTTTGGTACATACTAGTTTTTGTAATTTGCAAAATTATTTCTTTTCTATAGTGTCAGTTGGACTTACTCTCAAAGTAATGAAATTGAACTCGGTGTATACTACTTTGTTGACAACCAAACCAATAACCTTATAGTAGGCCTTCAACAAGGAAGAGAACAGGGAATGTATGGGACTTTCACTTGCAGGGCCATGAACGCTTATGGTAGCTCGGAAGTATCGTTTGATATACTCAGATCAAGTAAGATACAGTCCAACCTTCCTTATGCCACCTCTATATAAGGACCACCTGCTTAAAAAGGCCAGTAGAATTGTATCCCAATTGTTCTTTCTTCATATTATTTGAATCTGTATATTAAGGCCACCTGACCATAAAGGCTACTTTTACAGGTTCCCTTCGGTGGCCTTTTTAGACAGGTTCGACTGTATGGTATGTGGTTTAACGTCGGAGTTATTTCAATCGAGACGTGATCAGCAGTAGCTGAAGTTACAGAACTATTATGGCAAACGTAGTGAGTGTTCTCATTCTGTGGACTGGTATGTTTGTTTTTGATATATCAAACTTTCATTAATCATGACAACTTTTTAATGTCTTTTTAGAAATTACTCTTAAGCTAGGAACAGTTTTGCACTGTACCATGGCCTACCAAATATTACATCCTCAGTTCAGTACCCTAATCTGCCAGTTTAAAGTTTTTACTTTGCTCCAGATTGTGGTTTGTGGATTGATTGGTATGTTTGTTTTTACTTTGCTCCAGGATAGTGGTTTGGACATGGATTGCTATGTTTGTTTTTACTTTGCTCCAGGATTGTGGTTTGGACATGGATTGGTATGTTTGTTTTTACTTTGCTACAGGATTGTGGTTTGGACATGGATTAGTATGTTTGTTTTTACTTTGCTCCAGGATTGTGGTTTGGACATGGAGTGGTAACTTTGTTTTTAATTTGCTCCAGGATTGTGGTTTAAACATTGATTTGTATGTTTGTTTTCACTTTGCTCTTGGATTGTGGTTTGGACATGGATTGCTATGTTTGTTTTTACTATGCTCTTGAATTGTGGTTTAGACATGGATTTGTCTGTTTCTTTTTGACCATTATTGTTTTACAGAATACATGCATTTCTTGTTTTTTTCAGACCCTATTACATTTCGGATTGTACCTCCACCAGAAACAATGTTGCTCATTAGAAATTCTAGTTCCTTATACATCAATGCAAGTCAACAAATTCCAAGACAGACAATTATGTACAGCTGGTCTTTTATTGATACTCAGAATAAATTTTACGGGCAGCATTATCTTTCTGAATCAAAATATTACCATTTTCAGAACAATAACAAAGAGTTAATAATAAACGCAACATCTTTGGACGCAACAAGTGTTGTAAGTGTTCTTGGAACATATATAGCAACAGCAAGAAACGAATATGAATCTAAGGAGCACACTTCAGTTGTGATTTCTGATGCGTCTATTAACCCGGCTACACGTAAGTTTTAATATTATAACTATTTTTATGTCTTCCCCACTTTTTTTCAAATTAACTTAAAAGAAACATTTCAATTTTTCAATATCAATTTTAAAAAGTAGATACGGACTTAAAATTTAATAAAACATTGAACTTCTATTAGGAAAGAGAGATCGGAAGGATAACCATGTTTTGTCTATTTAGTCTCACCCTCAAAACTACGATAAACAACATTTCGCTAGACATCATTTGAACATTCAAGTATATGTGCTAATAAGAACATTATGCTAGTTGTTTTAGATGCCGATTGTTTACGTCAACAATTACTTACTAATGCATCTAACTTAGTCAGAAAAGTTGTTATTGCTTTTTGTTTGTTGCAACGGGCATTGGTAGAAAAAAATTAGTTGTATCATTGAACGCTTCTTTTCTAATTCTAATTTCTATGAAAAGTTGTTTGGTTGAATGTTGCTTAACGTCGCATCAGCAACTTTTCAGCTATTCGCGACGAGACCTATTTTATTAACCACTGGATTAATTTATGAACAAGTTCATCTGTCTTGTACTAGAGCGCACTCAGGGAGACTTTAACGTGCTAGCTCAAAGAGTCAATACGCCGCAGAGATACGTACCACTCCCTCCATTCACATTATACTGATACCAGGTGAACCAGTAAAGGCCAACGGCAAGGGAAATTTACTTTCCAACATGTTGTCTGATCGGGGCTCGAACTCACAGCGGTGAGAGACCCTGGATTTTTAGACTGACGTCTTATTGATTAAGCCACCACGGCCTACTCTATGAAAAGTGATGTTCTTATTGTTGAGATATCACATTGCGTGTATTTGTTTTAAGGTGTTCAGTAAATGCAGATATCATTAGATAAAAAACACCTAATAAATTATATATTATACCAGATTAAATTTTACAACACTAGACGGCCGTTTCGGAATACGATATTTCACCAGTAGTGCTTGGACCGAAATTGGTAAATTAATTTTTTCCAAAAAGATACTCAAAGGACAAAAATATATATTACAAAATTTAGCTAAGGGATTTCTTTGCATGAGAAAGTATACTTCAATTCTAGAAGAATTTCATATTTTAACTATCAGCAAATTTAGACAAACATATACTTCTGTCAATAATACACAATTATTGTCTACAGAGTCTGTGATATCCCCGAGGATTTGATAAAAGCAGGATGCTCCGTTCATAAAGGTATCCCTATTGGTAACAAGCTTTACTATAGCATATTTATAGTCGACACAATTACCCTACATTAAATTCTTTACCTCAAAAATGGCAAAGAGTAATCCTCTTGCAACAATTATTGTATGGTTTTATTGCTTTATTTTTTTTTTTTTACATTTTTCATTACAGCGGCTTTGAACTTTCAGAAAGATTTGATATTCGTCGTGGATGGTTCGTTAGCAATGGATAAACATTTTAACCAGTCCATTCGTTTTATGAAAGATATTGCTAAAGAAGGAGATGTTGATGGTGGAAAGCTTAGAGTTGGGCTTGTTGTATTTACTGACAAGTCTGAGGTACAGTTTTATTTGAACAACTATACCACATTTGATGACATAATTAATTCTGTAAAGGAAACAGAAAAAAAGTTTCCTGTATCCAGGACTGCAAGAAACACAGCTTCCGCCCTTAAAGTTACCCGAGAAGAAATGTTTGATGTCGGGTTTGGTGGGAGATCGAATGCACCTGACGAAGTGATACTGATAACAGGCGGGAAGTCGAATGTTAATCCTGAACAGACATTAGCAGAAGCAAGAGCTACCAGAGCCGCTGGGGTCCATGTAACAACGCTTGGTTTAAGCTTGATAAATCAAGAGGAGATTGATGAAATTTGTAAAATAGCGGGAGTATCTGGACAATGTTATATCGGAGAAGATCCCAATACTTTTAAAGATGCCATTATACACGTGGTGTATAGAGGTAGGTGCCAAACACTAACAACAAAGTATTGTTCACTTTTTTCTTTTACGAATGCAAAGTACATGTAAAACAGTTGCCTGTGTCTAGATTTCATTTCATATCATAGCATCTGATACAAGAACACCATATGCCAGCACTATTTTTGCCAGTTTTATGCTAGACATTGCTCAAGAATGAGATAATAATAGCTAAATACTATCAAAAGTTAAAAAAAATAGGCCAGTTCAGTACATTGATCCTTCGCATGAATATAAAAAACGGTCGTTCAACGAATGCCGTAAATATTCTATACAAAAATATTTACAAATTTTTAGATCAGAAATCATAGTAGAGTCTTGGCCCAAAGAAAACGATAATAGTTTCCAAGATTCATTGCCATTTTTACCATTTTGGGATTATAAATCCCTGGATTTTCAGGATTTTCACTTTTTCTCTTTTTGTTACCCTTTTCCGAGACATGATCATCACTGTATGTTATGATAGAGTCAATAATATTGGAGATGATTTAAATGTCAAATGGTAACAGAAAGGCGCAAAAACACAAGAAGCGACGAAAGGTAAACCATCGCAATCGAAATAACCATACAGATTCACACTTTCGGTACATTACGTATTCATGATCTCTAATATAAATTTTACTTTCGAAACAAAATTCGAATGGATTATGAAACATTGGCGTCACTATTTTTTATTTAAATTTCAGGCGTTCCAGTATCTAGAGTGGCTGATAATACAACAGGTACCGGCTTGTGAATTCAATTTTTTTGGATTCCTAAAAAATCAGTTCAATACTGTACGATGTCGCACAATTCTATGTTCCTTTCATTATCAATTTTGATTTCACACGAGGCTAATGTAGCCAGCAAACCAACCTTTTCACAGCACCCGGCCTCACTTCCCTGGTGTACATTCGCGTGTTCAACGTAATTTGCAAATTTAGACTTTGCTTTAGTGATTGTGGCTTGATTTTGGTGATTTTGTATGATTGAATTCGTGTCTTAATATTGTTTCGAAATATGAAAGAATATTTCAGTAGATTCGGAAAATGTTTTAAGTGACAGAAAAACAGCTGATAATTTAAACCAAATAGCTTTTTATCCTGGTTTGATTGGATATGCAGTTTTAAATGGTTTATATTATGGTATTCATTAACAACGACTAGACGTAGTGTGATGTCATATAGTAAAAGTATTATATTACAAGAACAAAATTATAGAAATATGATCAATGTTTTACCAATATTTGATAATAATATCTACAAGTACATAATATACATTTGTTATCTTTAAAATTGTTATTATATAAAACATTCTTTTGTTTGAAAGTAACCCTTTTTCATTTTCAGTTGTTATAATTTCCATCACCTTGTCACTATTGACAGCGTTTATTGGGACAGTTGGAGCGGTCTTTGCTTGGAAAAGGTAAACAATTTGATTTGTTGATAAGTCTGATGTCTCTGTGTCTAGGATCGCCCTGTATATATTTGACGTTCCATGTTCACACAATTTTGATTACACACGAAACGGGTGTAGCTAGCTAAATAGGAGGTGCTTACCCTTCCAGATCACCCGACCTCACTTCCCTGGTGGAACTTATCAGTTCCAAAGTTTTAACTTTGCTTCTGGATTGTGATTCGGACATGGATAAGTATGTTTGTTTTTTATTTATATCGTGAGTCCTATTTTTACAATGTTTCCTAACAAGCTCACACGTGTGTTTTATGTATAAATTTTGTGCAGTGAATAAGACATCAGGTTTCTTTTAAAATACCTTCAAAACATATTTGGTAACATAAATTTTAGTCCTTCTTTTACCTCATTTCAAGATCTAAAAATATTTATATTTTCACAATACAATTTTGGTGCGAGCACTGCATTTAAGGTATTTTATTCCGAAACGAAATGACCGTCTAGTTCTGCAAACGTAAAATAGGTTTAGTAATAATACTAATATTAACGTTGACCATTTTTTCCTCTGTAATGAAATTTTATCTCGTTATCAGACCATAATTACCATGCAATTCCTGACCGGTAAATATATGTCGTAAATTTATAGAATCGAATAACACGTGCTTACCCTTCCGGAGCACCCGGCCTCACTTTCTTGGTGGAAGTTCACGTGTCTAACCTAACTTGTCAGTTCCAAAGTTTTTACTGTGCTTCTGGATTGTGATTCGGACATGGATTAGTATGTTTGTTTTTGATTAGCTATTTCAGCTTCTTTGTAAACAGCAATGCCGTTACATCTTAATTTTCTTATTTTAAAAATTTTATTAGTTGCATATGCTCTTTAGTGTCAACAACTACTGCGGTGATAATGATTAACTTATGCATGATAAGATAGGTTTTAATTAACTTTGTTTTCGTTACATGATTACTTATGCAAAATTAAATAGTATAAAATATGTGCCATATTTTCTTTGATACCACTCTGGTAGCTCAGTTGGTAGAGTGCTCGCTCCGCAAGTGGAAGATACGGGTTCGAACCCCTCACGGGTTTGACCTAATACTTGGGTACGTGGGTAGTGACTGTTTTTTTGCGAATGCCTCGGCATTACAAAATGAAAGTCACGGTTCCTTCGGTATAGACTTTAAATATATAAGATATCATGTCACGGTAGGCGTGGCACGATAATGAAACCTGCTGTATATAATGCCATCAGTGCAACGCACAGGCATGATTAGTTCGCCTTCGTCTATAGCTGGCGACGTCTCGATATAAGTGAGAAGCAGGTTGTCCTTATTTCTTGTCAGAAAATACTTAAGGCCAAGTGGTACAAATTGACTCTAACGTTACGCATGACGTGTACAAATCTACATGTATGCGTTTCAATGGTATTATTCTATCATTTTTTATTTATCTGTAGTAAATATGCAAACATTAGAAACAAATACATACCAAGTTATTATTTAAAATACTCGTCATATGACAAATTTTATAGAATGCTAAGTCTGTGTAATATCAAATTGTTTTATAATATTTCCATATTTTTTCATATTATATCAAAAGATTTCCATTGAATTAGTAAGTTGTCATAACTTATCATAGTTACTTTAATATGCATTCATATTTTATACTATATTATATTATAATTATATTGTAATATTGTAATGTAATATCAGTTAGCCAGTATTGTAAATTATGTATTATATTGTATGCCCTCATGTTCCACTCTTTGAGTGGCTGAGTGAATTAATGAATAAATTGAATTGAAATTGAATTGAATCTAAGTTGTAACTTACAGTAATTGTAATAATTTTTGATACATTATTTACATGAAATAAAATAGATTATGTCTATCAATTCAAAGATTAAATGAAAATATACTAGAAAAGTATCATAAATACAGTACACTGCTAAATTTATCAGATACCAATGATTCACCTAAATTGCATGCGATACCTTCAAATTGATAAAGATGTTTTTTTTCACAAAATTTAATTGATTAACAATACTAGTATTTCTCCGATTCGGACTCGCCCTTTTCTTGCATGTTTGAAGTATCATTAATTGACTCTCATTTCGGATGATAAGGCTTTGTTCTTCTGCTATTCCGAAGTAATAATGTTTCTTATATCATTATTTCTATATTTTAAGTGACTAGGAATACAAAATAATCTAATTTATAAAGTAATTTGTATATAAAAATCATAAAAATAAAGTATTACAGCAAGATGCCGCATGAGAAATACCTCAATGCTAGTTTACGGCATGATGACGTTAAAGTTCGCAAGTTTGCCGATTCTTTTATGATATCATAAAAATTATGACTTTTTGCTAATTTTGGCCATATTATCGCATCAGATAACGTCTTTGAAGTTTTATGGCGGAAAATCAAGCAAGGGGACAAATGTTTATCTTTACATTTTCAGAAAATTCTAATTTTCAACTACATTATGTTATTAGTTTTTTCAAAAACTTGTAGGACAAACTGTTATTTTTCTACACTTTTTTAATTTTCCAGAGCCTAAAAATGTGCGATTTCCTATTTAGCATTTGTTAAAATTTCAAGATTTGTTACATTTTTGACGCTTTATAGCTAAAAAAGTAAAAAGGGGACCCCTCTATTTTTTTACATTTTCAGATGCGCCTCGAAAAGTTTTACAGGTATGGAAAATTCAAAAACTTGTAGGATAGTGCCCATTTGTACCACTTGGCCCTAAGTAACGAAAAAGATGTTTAAATGTTCAAAGAATTTAATTTGAACGTTTTGAACTATAGTTATTCAAATGTTTTCTTTTTTATAGATATAATATCAAAAAATACGAATTACCTATCAGCAAAATAATAAGGAAAAAGAACCGAGATAAAGGTAACTTTATTTCTATCGCACAAATTTCTACATCTATAATTTTCAGGTAATCAAACGCTCTCTAGAGCTTATGTTTATGTTTTTTGATAATTTTAAATCCCCGCGGTTCGAAGTATAGCGGGAATTTGTTGTCTACTATGTATTTGCATTAACACGGGTGGGTCGAATGTCTCGCTTTGGCGTTATAGTCGCTTGTTATTCATAATACATTGTTTAATGTTATTTTACACTAAGCATTTATTTGTCAATACTATCTTGTTTAATATTTTCTTATACCAATATTTATGTGTAATAAATGTTGACCCGTTCGTATAGCAGCGCACGGCTAGTCGGCAAATGTATATTTGCGTTTGGTTTATTGTGTTAAAGTATGCAGAGTAGACAGATTAATTATTATGTATTATTATAGTAGCTGTGATCATAACACCTACTTGTGTTATAGTAGCTTGGTGAATAGGTTTGGATTTGGTCTATAGCACCATGGCGTAGATCTAGGGCTCACATAATTAATCCTTACGAAGTGTAGAATAACAACCATGATATAAGTCATAGTGTTTTGCTGGTAGGTTCGAACCTTGTTCGGTGTCTTGCCAAGACTTAAAAATGGCTAGTGGATTTTTTTTGTCAAACACTCGGCATTTAGAAATGAAACTCATTGGGTCTTTCGGAAGAGACTTAGAACGGTAGATGTGGTACATTAAAGACCCCTCCCAGCACAGTGTCCTGAGCCCACTGCAAAGATCAACATGTCTGCCACTTCATCACCTTTAGATGGTGACATCTCGATATTAGGAAAATATTCTTGACTGGAGAGTAAACCCCTATTCAATCAATAATATAAGTTATACAGGGTTTTGGCAGGATACACAGCCCCGTGTACCTTGTCAGTGCTCTGAGTCGCAGGCGAAGGGAAAATCATCTTTGACGGGATACATGGGACCGTGTAACCTGCCAAAACCCTGTATAACGTTTTTGTCACTCTTTAGGGCGTTACCGGTTGGATCGTTTTAATTACATTTTGTATTTTGCGTGACTTGCTCACGTTGTCGCCAAGTTTTTTTTTACCGTAACTAGACGCCCGCAATGTACACGTATTACTTCTCTTTTACCGCTAAATGTCACGTGCGGTAATATACCCCGGCAGATTTCCGAACATAGTACTATGTTCCCCGGCAAGTCAACCAATCTCTATGCGAGAAATTTCTTTGAAGGATGTCAAATCGTGATATTTTGACAATCTTAAAAGTGGTTAGTTGATTCTTTGGTCAAATCAGGATTATTTTTGCTTTTTATGGTCCACTTGTAAAATCAATAGAATTGTTCGGCCCTCGAATAGTACCATAATCACTCTACTAAACATTAACCCGTAATGTTCACTAAAAGTAGAGGGGTTGTATAATCAGTGGTCACAATACGTGTTTTTTCTAATTTGGTTGTTTTGGGATTAGGTTGTATTGATTTGCTTCGTGTTCTTGGTTAATACTAAGTACATGTCTCATGGTACACATTTGTGAATTTTATACTGAACATTGAATACACCGAGCTCTCTTTTATCAACACTTAAAAATTTTACACGTCACCGGTGGGTGTAGCTAACTGGATAGGAGGTACCTGTTCTTCTTAAGCACACGGCCTTACCTTTTTTTTAGTTCACGTGTTTTACTCAGATTGGCAGTTTTCAAAGTTGTTTATCTTCTTTTACGATTCTGATTTGAACATGAACTGGTTTGTTTGTTCTTAATTTCAATACATTTTATTATTCCAGGAATACTGTCAGATAAAGGAATGCATTTATTGACGACAAATCTTGGTTCCGATTTGCATCGGTTTGTAATTTATCTGGGTGTGGAAAGAAGAGATATTGAAGTCATACAAAGTATGTTTAACGCCACAGACTCGCGTCAAAATGATGGACTGATAATTAAGTGGAAGCATGATAGACGATTGAAAGTAACAAATAACAACACAAATGATGAAGACATGAGCAAGATTATGATTTCAGAAATTGTCGATGCATTGAATGAAATTGGAAGACAAGACATAATACAGGTTATTGATAAAGAATACAACTTATCCAGTGAAATTGGTAACAAAAACAACATATTTCAGTTGTCACCCGCAGATATTGCACTTGAGCTGAAATAATAAAAATCAACTATTTAAGATAAACAAGGATGCAGTAGCCCATGACTCCTAAAATACATTTATATTTTTTTTACCCTTTTTCGTCATTTTGTATATTGGATTTTTTATGTTTTTTATAATTGAAAATAAATTACAATACCTAAAAAACTAAGGTATACTCCCTCATGTAAATTATTTCCTTAGCTGATTTTGGTAATATATTTTTGTCCTTTGCGTTTCTTTTCAACATCTTGGAAATAAGGTTTTGGTTTCATAATTTTCGTCCAAACACTACTGATGAGGAATTATATTCCGAAACGTCCGTCTAGTGCTGTAAAAGTAAAATTGGTATAACATGTAAATTACACCATTTACACTCTCATATGCCCCTTTTTCAATATATAAAGGTTCTTTGAAATTGACACTAATTTTCAAACATTAACTACTAATATGGCTATATTTAAGTTGTGTTTACTTCCACTTGCTGTTGATCATGTAACAGGTATGTTTAGTGCCTGTGTCTGTTCAGTGAATTTTAGTCGCTAACATGGTCTGCTTGCTAACCGCAAAGTTCATGTCACACAGCTGTTGATAGTGAATATATATATATATATATATATATATATATATATATATCTGTGTGTGTGTGTAGTTAGTTTTTCAGTATATATACTAAATATTTATAAAATTTAGGTATGTGAAATTAAAGAATATTCGATAATAATTAATATTTATAATAATTGAATTTGCTATATATATATATATTATATAAATTTAAATAATTTGTTTTTATACTAAATTTCATTTTGCATAGCTGAAAATCGATTTTACCATGAACATAATTGACCAGTATATTACAAATACATAATTTCTGTTATGTACATTTCATATTATACCAGTTTTAATTTTACAGCACTAGACGGCCGTTTTGGAATTCAATTCCTCATCAGTAGTGCTTGGACCAAAATTTTGAAACCAAAATTATTTTGAAGATGTTGAAAAGCTACCCAACTATATCTTATAGTTTTGTGATTATGTAAAATTGCGAAAAAAAATTATAGAAACAGCAATTTATATAAAGCTAGAAAATTCTAGTCTCTCCATTTGAGATATTATACAGACACAATTAAAGGAAAAGAACCAGTACCTGGTTAATTAAGATTTGGGAATTCCCAAAACGTGTTAAGATACAACTAACAGTCGTTTAACATGGAGAACATATCGGCTATGATATGTAATGAACTGAGTAGATTTATTGGAATAGAGGAGCAAGTTCTAATCAGAAGACAGTGTTTTGCGTTAGTGGACAATATTTTTTATCGAGCATGTTCTTCCCAAACTTCAATGAATCATATATGCAGTGGAAGTACGGCAGAAGGATTGTCACTGCCAGAAAGTGATATAGATCTTATGATTGTATTTAACGAACTTTTTGTATCATGTTCAGATAATGTTGAGGTATCGAATCCTGATATTGTATTGGATACAACCGATATTAGGGTAATATAAGTAGGAAAATTCAAGTGAAAACCATTTGGTTGAAAAGCATGAAAGAAGGGTATAATTATGAAATTACCTACACAAGTGTGAAGATTTATCAATAGAAATAAAGAAGAATTGATAATTTAAGAGTTTATAAAATATTTGTTGCATTTTTTAAAGAAAATTGTGCAAAAATACACGTGTTGGGGAAAACACACCTTGTATAACGAATTAATTTTAAAAAATGAAAAGATATTAAGATAGTCAACGTTATAGAGCAGTGCATAGGGGCCAGAGATTGTTAAAGAAATACGAGGTTTTTTAAAAATTCGACAATTTACGGTTATATATATTTTTTAATTTAAATATTCATTGTGGACTTTAGTAAATTTAAGTAATAGGTATCACGAGGGCATATAGCGTCTATATGATGTGAACACTAATCATGGGCAATGTGTATATGCGTTAACTGCGAATTTTAGCCCTACCCATGTATTGGATGGAATCTCCTATATAAATATTTCTAATGAAAGGTCAAAAGGACAGGTCAATGTTGTTTGTCTATACCCAGTGTTTCAGGCAACGTAACATGCTTTCTCGTACCTCGGACAGAAAAATCTCACGCGCACACCAGTGCTAGATTTTTCTGTCTTGTCCAGTTTGTCTGGTACTGCCTCACGCGACAATTGAACAATCAGGATGACGTATCCGATCATTGCGCTTAACGTCATCAAAACAAAGCGTTTCTTTATTTATTTTTCACATATGTGTTTTGTTTTACTTTTTATTCAAAATATTTCATTGTCAGAGTTTTTTTTATATTTGCATTGAATACAAATCGTTGATATTCTAAAATTTTGAAGAGTTGTCGATGGGATTATTTTCAAAGGGCGGATTTGTACAATGCATTAGGTGCCCTAAGGAATGTAAGAGGCCCCATAGGGTACGTGTTTTGTTTTGTATGTATCGCAGTTATAAACACTTAAATGGTACGAGAAATAGAATCTATCTCTTGTTTGTGACCGATACCGGTTGATCTCAGTCTTGGGTGCTGTGATGTTACATATCCCAATCTCGGCAAAGCCTCGATTGGGATATATGTTACATCACATCACCCTCGACTGAGATCAACCGGTGTCGGTCACAAACAGGTGACAGATTCTATTAGTCTTGCCTAAATCACACAGTCTATTACCCCTATCTGATACTCAAATTAAAGGTCAAACTTTTTTTATAATTTTTTATTGACACAAAAGATATATTCATAAATTACAAATACAATGCGAAAAAAACTAATTTAACAAAAGTAATTAAATTAAACGACAGTAATGATAAAAGTACATTGTATTCTTGAATGTAGTATATTCCGTCCATAACCTTATGACAGTGTTTATAAACACAGACGGGTTTAAAAAACGATTATCTGTGTAAAGACAAACAACATTGACCTCTCCGTTCCGTTTGACCTTTCATTAGAAATACATGTACTAGTATACATACAGGAGGGTCCACCCAATAAATGGGTGGCGTTAAGATCCAAGTGAATACATACACAGTACACAGGTGTATTCTATGAGGTGAGTATATCTCATGATGTATACAGAACATACACCTTGGTCCATGATAAATATATAAATGAAAGGTCAAGCGGACAGGTCAAAGGTGTTTACCTATAAAAAGAGTATCGCCTAATCTGTAATCACGCCGGCACACGCTTTATTAATTAAGGTCAAACTTGCGCACTATATAAACGTAGCATGCTGTTCTAACCGGTTGTATAGACAAACAACATTGACCTGTCCGCTTGACCTTTGATTTAAATATTCATTATGGACGAGTAAATTTAAGTAATAGGGATCACGCGTCTATCTTTCGTCGACCTGATGTGAACACTGGTCATTGGCAATGTGTATATGTATTAACTGCGAATCATAACGCTACCTATGCATTGGGTAGACCCTCCTATATGAATATTCCTAATAGAGGTCAAACAAACATGTCATTATTGTTTACCAAACGTTTGACTTATCATATAGGAAGAGCCGCCTAATACATAGGTCGCATTAGGATTCGCAGTTATAATACATATACAAATTGCCCATGTTTACATCATATAAAGCGAAATATAAACGAGTGATCCATATTATTTAAATTTATTCATCCATAATTAAAAATTTAAATCAAAGGTCAAGCTGACAGGTCAATGTCGTTTTCCTTTATAGATTCGTCCATTTTTATAAACACTCTGTCGTCAGATCATGAACATTATACAGTACAACCTGTCAAAAAGGCCACCTCTATATAAGGGCCAGTAACATTGTATCCCAAATTGTCTTTATTCATATTATTTAAACCTGTATATAAAAGCCACCTGTCCATGAGGGCTACTTTAACTGGTTCCCTTGGGTATCCTTTACAGACAGGTTTGAATGTATATCCATCCTTTTTGTCGATGTTTGTAACTTAGCGGTGCCGTTGAGTGCCCTCTAATATAACTATAACAATATTACTTGACATTAAGTCAAAGTTGGGAAAATTCATAATTCATTATTAACATTTGTGATGTTTTATAATACGAAACTCTGAGACCCAATGTAATTGCCGGTCGCCGGCCACGCCCACCATGTTCCAACAAAGTGTCGACATGCTTGAATTACACATAAAAAGAATGAAAACTCGGCCTGAATTGTGGGGTTTAATGACGTCACTGACACTAGAACGTCATTAGTTGCCCTGACGCTGCTTTGGTACCGTATTGGCGGCCAGTGCCGGAACATTGTGGGCGTGGCCGGCGGTACGTAAATTATAGTTCTATAATTATATTTGTTAAAATGACGTCACTCCTTTCTTGCTTTTGTTTATATGGAAGACGTCATAGATTAGCTGTTTAAACCATTGAAAACGCATGTCGTATACGACAGTGTTTTGATTTTTTAAAGGATTTAAAAACTGTCTAGCAATGGCGTTTATAGTGTCACAACACCCATTATCGTGCGAAACAAATTAATAATAACGCGCTAGCCCGCGTTATTCAGTTTACTTTGTATGGCAATGGAAGTTAAAGCATGAGTGTTTGTACTTTTCGTTTCTTGTCTTGTTTGATAGTTTCTGTCATTCACTTGTATTGTGCCATGTCCTTGCTTGCAACTGCTGCTTCCAAGTATGCATTTTAATCTTATTTTCAACACCAGGTTTTCGTAGAAACCTGTTACCATACGGTACAGATCACGGAATGTCGGCGGACATGCGAGGTGACGGGTGGGCGACGTCAAGATTAACTTTAACAATTAAGAACATTTTACAAAATCAATTTCCATATGGATACCTTGTAACAAAATCAAGATCCTCAAAAAGTCATCACAATATTGTTGATAAGTATGCAGTCCGTGTAGCAAAACTTGATAGTATATAGTCCCTTAGTTCAAACTTGTGATACCTCGCGACCTCGACCTTTGATTCACTGACCCTTAAAGCAAGCACAAACAAGAACAAAAATCAATCCATGGCCAAACCGCAATCCCAAAGCAAAGTAAAAATTTTGAAACTGGCAAATTCGGTTAACACAAGTGAACTTCTCCTAGGGATGTGAGGTCGGGTGTTTCGGAAGGGTAAGCACCTCTTGTTTAACTAGCTACACTTGTCACTTATATAATCAACATTTGGAATGAAAGGAACATTAAACTACGGGGCGCCAAATATATCCAGAATAATTTAGGATAAAGAGACATATAATTACCAACTATTGTTGGTTGGTTGGTTTACTATTGCTTAACGTCGCATCAGCAACTTTTCAGTTATTCGCGTCGAGAACTATTTTATTAATCTCTATGGATTTATCTATGAACAATTTTTTGTATGCATGTGAAGTGCGAGTGTGTTTTATAGTCTGCCTTGTACTAGAGCGCACTCTGTGCGACTTTAACTTGCTAGCTTACAGAGTCAGTAGCCGCAGACAAGCGTACCACTCCCCCAGTCCATCATACTGATACCAGGTGAACCAGTAATGGCCAACGACAAGGGAAATTCACTTTCTTACATGTGGTCTAAGCGGGACTCGAACTCGCAGCGGTGAGAGACCCTGGATTTGAATACTGACGTCTTATCCATTAGGCCACCGCGGCCTCTATCAACTATTGTGATGACAACCATAAAAAATACAAATGTAGTTTGGAAGGCTTTGATAAGACTAGTACAATTATTTATTAGTTTGATCAACGTACATGGTAATATTTTGATAAAAGGTTAAACAGACAGGTCAATGTTGTTTGCCAATACCATTTATTAGTTGGATCAACGCACATTGCAATATTTTTATAAAAGGTTAAGCAGACAGGTCAATGTTGTTTGCCTATACCATTTATAAGTCGGATCAACACACATGGTAATATTTTTATAAAAGGTTAAGCAGACAGGTCAATGTTGTTTGCCTATACCATTTATAAGTCGGATAAACACACATGGTAATATTTTTATAAAAGGTTAAGCAGACAGGTCAATGTTGTTTGCCTATACCATTTATAAGTCGGATAAACACACATGGTAATATTTTTATAAAAGGTTAAGCAGACAGGTCAATGTTGTTTGCCTTTACCATTTATAAGTCGGATAAACACACATGGTAATATTTTTATAAAAGGTTAAGCAGACAGGTCAATGTTGTTTGCCTTTACCATTTATAAGTTGGATCAACACACATGGTAATATTTTTATAAAAGGTTAAGCAGACAGGTCAATGTTGTTTGCCTATACCATTTATAAGTCGGATCAACACACATGGTAATATTTTTATAAAAGGTTAAGCAGACAGGTCAATGTTGTTTGCCTATACCATTTATAAGTTGGATCAACACACATGGTAATATTTTTATAAAAGGTTAAGCAGACAGGTCAATGTTGTTTGCCTATGCCATTTATAAGTTGGGTCAACACACGTGGTAATATTTTTATAAAAGGTTAAGCAGACAGTTCAATGTTGTTTGCCTATACAATTCACATACATTTATTATTAAAATGTTTAAAAAACACAAAGTACAAATGCGTATTGTAATCATAATTGGCATGAATGAGTAATTAATCTATTCTTTCTCTCTGTCATTCCAAACACGCGCATATTCTGAATAAACACGTCCATACAGATTTAAAATGAAGGAGAAAACTAGCCTGTAGCATTCTGTAGCATAAACAGGCCTGTTGAAAGTTTAACACCGAGCTAACGAGGATTCGAACTACGACTGCCGTGTGTCCGAGATATGGATAACTAGAGCATCGGTGTTTAACGTCCGTGTCAAGAATTTTGCACTTATATCGAGACGTCGCCAGCTATATATATATATATATATATATATATATATATATATATATATATATATATATATATATATATATATATATAAAGGTGCAGAAATTTTGCCTGTGCGTTGCACTGATGGCATTATACAACAGGGTTCTTTATCGTGCCACGCTTACCGAAACACGGGACCTCGTTTGTTTTAAGTTCTCATCAAAAAGAATCGTGACTTTCATTTCATAATGTCGATTGCTGGGCCAGAATGAACTGTCACTTTCCATTTTCAAGTCTTGGTTCAAACGGGCTCGGGGTTCGAATCCACGACCTCCCACTTACGGAGCGAGCACTCTACCAACCGAGCCACCTGCCAAGAGATTCATATAGCAGCTGCCGGAATATAACTTACAAAGGTCGGGATTTGCTGCCATTTTGAAACTCGTTAGCTTAGTGTAAAACTTTCGATAGGTCTGTACTGTAAACTGGCATGATTACATAACTTGGTTATTTTCATTACATGTTAATACATTACCTAATTAGATTATATTAAAAACACGTCTTGCATGTGTAAGATGTGTGTTATATTTAAAGGATTATATACAACATGTATAATATAAGATAATAATATTGTTTCACAAATTGCCTTTGTTGATCTACCTCGATGGTTACATTTAATAGGCATGGCAAAGCTTTGTTATAATGTCCATCAAATGCAGTAACTTTGCCATCTCACTTTTAGTCACAGTTGGCATAAGCACCACAGTTACTTTTCATTGCCGCTTATTGCTAACTTTTTATACATGTTATAACACCCCTAAATAACTTTGCCACCTCACGTATCGCCACAGTAAATCTCATTTTAATAATACTTTCCTATAACAACCCTTATTGATTTTGCAACCTCACTTATTGCCACAGTACTCAATACATTTGTTGTCTTGTTTATCACCACAGTAACAAATCTTTTTAAAGCCCCTCAATAACTTTGCCACCTCACTTATCACTACAGTAAAACTTTGTTATAATCCATCTCAATAACTTTGCCACCTCAATTATTGCCACAGTAAAAGTCTGTTACAAAGCACCTTAATAATGTTGCCTCCTCACTTATTGCCACAGTGCTCAATAAACTTGTCGTATTGTTTATCACCACAGTAACAAATCGTTGCAAGCCAATCAAAAACTTGCCACCTCACTTATCATCGCAGTAAGACCTTGTTATAGTCCATCGCAATAACTTTGCCACCTAACTTATTTCCACAGTAAAACCTTGCTACAAAGCCCCTCAATAACTTTGCCACCTGAGTTATTACCACAGTAAAACCAACCTTATTATATAGCCACTCAGTGTCTTGTTCACCTAATGTTTTGCCACAATGAAACCATCCTTGTTATAAAGCCCCTCAATGACATTTCCACCCAAGTTATTCCCACAGTAAAAACAACCTTATTATATAGCCACCCTGTGTCTTTTTCACTTCATGTTTTGCCACAGTGAAACCATCCTTTTTATAAAGCCCCTCAATAACTTTGCCACCCAAGTTATTGCCACAGTAAAAACAACCTTATTATATAGCAACCCAGTGTCTTTTTCACCTCATGTTTTGTCACAGTGAAACCATCCTTGTTATAAAGCCCCTCAATATAACATTGCTACCTGAGTTATTGCCACAGTAAAACCAATCCTATTATATAGCCAGTCTGTATCTTTTCGCCTCGTTTATTGCTACAGTGAAACCAACATGTGGAACCAAAAAGCAACTCAATAATTTTGCCTAATCGTTTATTGCCAAGGTAGAAGCTAGTCCCTGAATGATCACTTTGCCTGTTCACAGTAAAACCTCGTTATAATCACATCCATTTACCTTGTCACATCGCGTATTCATCACAGTTGAACCTTACTATAAAGCCCCTCAATACATTTGACACCGGTGCACTTCAGTTAATGCATTAGTAAAATCAGTGTTATAACGCCCCTCAAAAACCGATATCTAATAGGGTTCGCCGCTGTACCACGTGAACAATACCTCTTAACGTTTGTGCTGAAAGTTTTGGGAAACGTTAACGTCAAATATTCCCGGAATGACGTCGTTTTTACAGGAAAACGTCATCCTATATAATTCCATATACATTGGAAATAAGTGTCCCGCAGAAACGTTAGAGGGTATCACGTGATACAGTGTTGATCCCCATTCCACTATTTGATCAGTCTGATTTTGTTGTTATTAAGATGTTTGCGATAAAACGAGAGACACATATAAAGAAAGAAAAAAAAGGTGGCCTTTTGAGACTTTTAAATTATCGAGGAAGATTTATTACGAGGTCAAAGGTTAATCTTCCTTGAAATTATTCTTTCAACTCTTTGTGGAAAGCGGATGAGTTCATATTAAAATATATATTCAACCAAAATTTCAAACTTTCAATAACAAAATCTTAAAAACAATATGAAAGACTAAAATTAGATTATAATGTACGTTTAGAATTTACTAATTTACAAACATCTGAAAAATGCTTTGTTGTTCAAAGTTCAAAAGATATTACATAAACAAAAGAAATGTGATTATTAATATAAATATATTTATAAATATCAATATATAGAGACTCTCCAACACTTTTTGGCCTTTCTTACAAGTTCTGTCTAGTGTTGGTAATCTGACAATTATTTATGTCATCTGGTAAGTATCTACGGTAAGACAGGGTTGTCTTTTTGGCTGTGTTAGTTTCCGTATTTATAATCATTATGTGTTCAGACAGGACAAAATATAGACAGATATTCTTTATATCTAATTATAAAATACAGTAATAATGTGACTCAAACCGGTTTCTGAATTGTAACACTCACACACACAGAGAGAGAGAGAGAGAGAGAGAGAGAGACGCAAACCAGTCTCTGAACAGTAACACTCACAGAGAGAGAGAGAGAGAGAGAGAGAGAGGAGAGAGAGAGAAGAGAGAGAGAGACGCAAACCAGTCTCTGAACAGTAACACTCACAGAGAGAGAGAGAAAGAGAGAGAGAGAGAGAGAGACGCAAACCAGTCTCTGAATTGTAACACGCACAGAGAGAGAGAGAGAGAGAGAGAGAGAGAGAGAGAGAGAGAGAGAGAGAGAGAGAGTTAAGTGAGAAATGGTGTTTAACCTTCTCAGTCAAGAATATTTCACTCATATCGAGACGTCGCCAGCTATAGGTAAAGGCGCAGAAATTTGGCCTCTGCCTTCGTTGATAACATTATACATCAGGGTTCTTTAACTTGCCAAGCCAACCATGACACGGAACATCCGAAAGAACCGTGACTTTCTTTTCGTAATGCCGAGTGCTTTGCCAAAAAAAACTGTCAACCCACTTAAGAGAGAGAGAGAGAGAGAGAGAGAAGAGAGAGAGAGAGAGAGAGAGAGAGAGAGATTAAACACCAAGGTAAACTTGTATTTTGTAAGATACTTATTATTAACATCAATGATATGATTCAAATACAGTACAGACCTGTAGAAAGTTAAACACTGAACCAACGAAAAGTAGTTGAAGTTCGGCTGTTAAGTGGCCGAGATATGGCTAGCTAGTGGCTGGAAAGCTCCTGCCAAAAAATGTCGAGATAAAGTTGACGAGGGACCGAGATAATTATAATGTGTTAGCTCAGTGTTAAACTTTCGCCAGGTCTACACTGTAAAAAAAACCAAAAGCGTATACATGTACTCTTATGAAGGTCACGTGTACTTGGTTAAAAGTGTTTATATTTCAGCACTGTCCTAATCTAAAATCATAAGTTCTTTGGAAAACATTGAGGGCACTGGAACCCCCTTTTCAAGAGTCAAACTATATTCTTGAACATTTTTATATATATTTTAATACCACCCTTAAGAAATGCACTTTAAGATTCAGCAAACATTTTCTGATTTTGGACACTCCTATTTGTAAGTAAGTGTGCACATGTACAAATGTTGCATAACATCGTCGCCATAAAATTTGATTAAAACTTCAAATAAATTTGATGTCTTTTGAAATTAATTCTTTCATTTTATTTTTTATATTCTTTTGCCTTCTTATAAGAATACTGGTATATATTTATAGAGTATTGAGTCTTTGATGGTGCACTTTAAGATGTCATCTGAATCCCCCCTTTTTGGTAACTACACGGTGGTCATGTCCAAGATTTTTTAAAATTATTTTTCAACAGATTACTAAAAACGTAAATAAATCAATTAAAAACAATAATTATAAATTAAGTGAGTTAGGATCCCCTGCCAACAGGTTCTCCTGTTTGTGATTTGCACTTATTTCAAAGGGTAATAACTCTCAGGAAAATGAGCAAACCTACTCGGGTTATAGATATGCGCATCTCCTATCAATGTTGATGCTTTACACCAAGTTTCTTGAAATAATGCTTCATAGTTTTCGAGAATTTGCGCGGACAAGTATTTCGGACGGTAACTCGAATTTAATATCACCCTCTTTCTTCGAAGCGCGGTAGATAAAAATAAAAAAAAAAACTTATCTCAGTCTCGGGAATGGAAACTAAGTAAAGTTATACGCCCCAAGAAAAACTCTTTCACTTACATGACTTCATAGATAGTGGAGGAAACCAGATCGCCGTAAAATAACACGACCTTCGCTATGCGAACAGAAAACTTCCTGACAAGATGATATACCTTAGTGGGATTCGAACCTAAGTTGCCATAGGCGCTGTGGTCAATAAGCTCGTGCTTTAGATCATTCTGCCTTGAAATGGATATATTTTTTACGCTCATTTATAATTGAAATGTTCTAAAACATTAAATTAATTGCAGAGTAAAACACTACGCTTATTGCTTTCAGTGTAACACTGCATTCTTATTTAGGGGGGGGGGGGGGGGGGGGGGGGCTCTTTGACCGAGCAGTTTAGATTGCCGGCTTACGCATCACAATGCCACACCGTCAAGGTTCGAACCCACTCAGGACAGATTCTTGTTTGAGGAAGTGTTTCAGCTTGCTTGCCGAAGGTCGATATTTTTCTCCGGGCATTCCTATTATCCTATTATCCTCCAACATCCCAGAACTGACTGCCACGTTTTAAGGGAAACAATCCAGTGACACGATTTTCTCGCTCCACTTCTCTCTCCTATAAATTTTAATGATTTATTAATTGAATAAGATATATTATTATTATTGTTCTATGGCTCAGAACAGCTGATTAAACCTTTGATAAAGATGAAAGCACACAGTCTACAGTACAATCCTGTCCAAATTTTAACACTAAGCTTACGATTTTAAGCAAGTCAACTCGGTCTCTCGTTAACTACATGTATATCTCTACAGCTTTTCGTCAGCTAACATCTATCTGTCATTTGGCAGCCTTCCGATCACTAGCTATCCAAATCTCGAGCAGTCGGCAGTCGAGTTTCCACTCCTTTTCGTTTGATCAGTGTTAAACTTTCGACAGTCCTGTATTGTACGTGTCGCGTTACCAAAGAATTTATTTATATCGAAATACAATAACTTTGATAAAACCTATAGTACACACTAACTGATAAATTTCTTTTAATGATCCCAAAAAACCATTACTGAGACATCAGAGTAGCATTTAATTGTTTAGTATTTATATATGCACAAACGGTCCTATTATTTCAATTCCGGTGTCATTTTCAAAGGTATAGTCGTAAGAAAAAGATAATTTTCATGATTTGTGTAGCATAAATACTGAAAATATTCTTTGTTCTTTCTGGAGAAATCATTTTCTTTTTACAAAAGTGCAACGGGAAATTCTTTGTTTTTTTTCGGGAGAAAACAATTCCTTTTCCAAAAGTACAATGGTAAATTAAAATGTTTAGTAATAATAGTTAGCATCCTCGATCAATTTATTATACAACGAGTTACATGCGTCTTAAAAAATAAAAAAAATACGGACACTTTTAGTTAAGATAATAGTTGTAGAGTGGCTAAGACGTAGGGCTATACAAAATCTAGGGCTCGAACTGAGAAAGGGATGTCATCGTTAAAAGAAATCACTCGATGTAAATTAGAAAGAGCGGAGTAGCTTTACACTTCAGCCAATTCAATTCTTATATCGAGGATGGTGGAGGAATGTATAATACTCGGAGAAAACCACCGATCTTTGGCAAACGAAATGACAAACCCTCTCACACTAAGATCTGTTCCGAGTCGGACTCAAACCTAGGCGATGAAAGGCACTGTGATCCGTAAGGGCGTGCTTAAAACCACTTTAGCAAATACAAAATCCTCACAATTAGTAAGAGGAAATCGGAGTACCCAGAGAAAACCAGCGACCCTCGGTAAGCGAACTGGACAGACTTTCTCTGACTACGATCTGTTTCCACTCCACTTGGATTTGAACTTAGGCGGCTTGATATCACAGTGGTGTGATCCGTATGCGAGCGCCGATAAATTTCTTTTAATGATCCCCAAAAACCATTACCGAGACATCAGAGTAGCCTTTAATTGTTTAGTATTTATATATGCACAAACGGTCCTATTATTTCGATTCCGGTGTCATTTTCAAAAGTATACTCGTAAGAAAAAGATAATTACCATGATTTGTGTAGCATAAAAACTGACAAAATTCTTTGTTATTTCTGGAGAAAACATTTTATTTTCCAAAACTGAAATCGGGAATTCTTTGTTTTTTCTGCAGAAAACATTTTCTGTTCCAAAAGTTCAATTGGAAATTACAATAAAGACTTCTTTTGTTTAGTAATAATTAGTTATGAACAAGGTTGCATAGGATTACATCACATCTAACCGCCCAGGTTCGAATCCCAGATCGTAGTGTTGGAAGTCTGTCAGTTCGCTTACCGAGGGTCGCTGGTTTTCTCCTGATACTCCGGTTTCCTCTCAATAATTTTGAGGATTCTGTACTACGCCCAGAGTCTTATAAGCATGCCCTCACGGATCATAGTGCCTCTCACTGCTGCCCCCAAAATTAGTAAGAGAGTCACTACCAAAGTATTTGCATATACAAACTTTTTATATATGTGCAGAATAAATATAAATCACAAGGTGGCAAAGCGTACAGTTCGGTTCGTGCATTATTGGGCTATAAACATGGATAAATGTTGAAGTTCTCTTAAATAGACTATGATACATGCATGTGTTGATGTCGTTATTTATGTGATCATTAATGTAATACACCATGCACACGCTAGAGTTATATAAATATTTTCCTTCTGTCATCACAGCAGGGGGACATCAACTTGAAGGTGTCGTTATTTAGGATGTTATTAGTGGCAATATTGTTTTTAAAAAATAAAAAAGAAAACCAAGATTACCCCAATCATTTTATCCTCCCACATAGAGAGTCTATTTTCTGAAATAGTACCTAAATCTTATTTGATTGTTGTGACCTTGACGGAAGAGAAACTTTTGGTGTCTCTCACGGCTCTGGAATTTTCTTTGGGATAGTTTAAGAGCAAACATACAGTGCAGTCCTGTCGAAAATTCCACATTTAACTGACGGTTTAGTGTCGAGGCAGTAGCTCATCTAGACCTCTCTTATTTCTCATCAGCTATTCGACGGCTGTAGTCTATTTCTCGGCCATTCTTCAGCTACTAGCTTTCCATATCACGGCCTCTAAGCTTTGACTTCTCTTTGTTAGCTCAGTGATAAACTTTCGATTGGTCTGTACTGTCTTTCTAAAAATATATTCTGCGTCTTTTTCAAAATTCATCCCTTTTTGTTGGGTTATGTAAGATCGGTTTTTTTCATCCTACACTATCGTTCTCCATTAAATTGTGGAATCAAAAACGCACACACCTAACTACGGAGTCCGACAGGCGACATATGTGAAACATTTAGTAATTTTTGAAAATAGTATGCCATATATATTTGCAATGATTATTTGTTAATTTTGGAATAATAACTTCGTTTATTCGAAATACTAATCCGAAAGTTCGGAATACTAAATCGAAAATTTTAATTTTTTTTCGTTAATACGAAATGCTATCATAAAATCACTTCTGCGAATAAACGAAAACGCTCTAGAGAATGTACGAATTAATTGTCCTGAAATCTACGAAATAACAATTTTGAAATTACCACTGAATGACTTTTGCGAATATACACAATACTATTTCGAAATTATAAATCAATTTTTTACGCATGTTTCCTAAAGGACTCCGTACCTAACCTTCCTGTTGCTAACCGTTTGATAACGATCTGATCACGGAATCATCTGATGACAGCTGTTACAAGTTAGTGGGTTAGCACCATCCTTCAACAAAATGGCTTTATGAATGACCACAAAAACGAAAATAATTATATTTCTGACAATAAGTAAAATAACCATCTATATATGTGTAAAATAAAAAATAAAAATGTCTGTTGAAAGGGTTTTTACGATGTAGAGATGTTAAGTCAATTAGGTTTTTGTAAATTGAAATCAGCTTTTTTCGTTTTTTTAAGTGATGATGAAGAAGTGTTGTGGTTTGTTGTCTTAAGACAATTAGGCTTCTTTTGATTAAAATCGCCAATTTCAGTTTTTGTTTCAGTTGAAAATGAAGTTTTGTGGTCTGTAAACTCGAAGTGAAAATCAAGGTTTTTGTAAATTAAAATCGCCCATTTCAATTTTTTAGGCTAAGATGGAGTTTTGTGGTAATTTAACTTGAGGAAATTAGGCTTGTTTCGATTAAAATCAGTTATTTTGGTTTCTGTTTCAATTAAAAATGAAGTTTTGTGGTCTGTAAATTCGAAGTGTAAATTAAGACAGCTAATTTGAAGCATGATTTGCTAATACAAACCTTATATTAAGTGCATGAATGATGAAGTATATGATATGTTTCAAACCACAAAAGAGATAGGCCCGGGAAATTGGAAATTATATCAAGCTTGCATGAATCACACCACCCACTCAAAATTTGTTTTCTCCTCACTGAAAAAGTTATCGAACTACCGTAAACGTATTTATTTTCGCGGTGTACAGATTTTCGCTTAATTCGTGGTCGTTGTTTTTTTTTTTTTTTTTTTTTTTTTTTTTGCGCGAAAATTAATACCATTCAAAAATTATATTATGTTTATTGTGTTATAGTGCATGTTTCAAAAAACGCCAAAAATTAACAACTATGTCTAAATTTCATATATCGCAAAAATAAATACACTCGAAATTAAATATTTTTACAGTATTTTGAGTATACGAACACTTGGTCAAAGTTTCACAATTATTTCTTAGCTAAGATTATCTTGTACATAATTTAAACCAGTTTTTGCAATATTTTATGATAGTACACTATTTAAAAATTATATTTTCAGTGTTGCACTTTCCTGACTTTTATGATACATCGATTGCTACAAGGCACGATAGATCATTTTTATTTTACCCTAAATTTTAAACTTTAGAAATCAGCGTATAATGTCTCTCTCAGTGGCAAATATGAATAAATAATTTCAAGAGTGCAAAATGGGTAAAATTTAAATATTAACATGACAATTCATTTCATAATCCATCTTATAATTCGTGTTCACAACAACATATTACATAGGTATACTGTATTTCTAATTTAACTATTTTGAGCACGCAAATAAAAATCTGATGGCACGTGTTTAATTCGGTAAGATGGAAGACTTTCGTGTGTTGGAAAGTTAAAATTTTGTAATTTTAAAACTTTTACGAAGCAAAAAATTAATATCCTAAATGAAAGTAAATAAAACAGGTGTGATGTGTATTGATTTCATTTTGGCATATATGTACAGTCCTGTCGAAATTGTTTTTTACACTAAGCTGACTTTGCAGCTGCAGCTCAACCCAACCCCATATATCAACAGCTCAACATCGTTTAGTATAATCAATAGTTATTTTTTATAAATGACATAAATGAATGAGTTAAATGTACAGACAAATTCTAATAGAAGAGCAAGCATTTATATCAATCAGCCTTTCAATAGAATCGACCACTGCGGTAGCTCAGTTGGTAGAATGCTCGCTCCGTAAGTGGGAGGTCGTTGGTTCGATCCCCGGCCGGGTCTGATCCAAGACTTGAAAATGGGTATTGACTGTTCTTTCGCCAAGCACTCGGCATTACGAAATGCCGGATGAGAACTTAAAATAAACGAGATCCCGTGTCACGGTGGGTTTGGCACGCTAAGGAACCCTGCTGTATTATGCCATCAGCGCAACGCACAGGCAAAATTTCCGCACCTTCGCCTATAGTTGACGATGTCTCGATATAAGTGAAATATTCTTGACTGGGACGTTAAACACCATTACTCAACTCAACTCTTTTAATAGAATCAATTACAAAGAAATATCAAACATGTTTCCTTAAATACACAAACAAAACATCTTAGTGAAGATGTTATTAATATGAAATAAAAAAGTGATAAGTTTCGGTTAGTAGTAGTAAATGATACATCAGTCGGTCATTCGGCAGCCAACCTTCGACTTCTTTTCTTTCGCTAAGTGTTAAATTTTTGACAGGTCTGTACTGTCTAAATATATGTCCGCTTCTTGAAACGGGACGAATTATGGTAAGACATTGTCCGTTCGTATGTCCGATGGTCACGGTAATTAATTTCCCCAGCCAAGTCCATCAACACCACTGGAGGTCTTTTTATTGAATATAGTGTTGTATATTTCAACTAGACGATCCTAGCACTACCAGACGCTACGAGCGTACAACTACTTGTATAAGATCAAATGAAAAGTAAAACCAGACGCTAAAATATGGTTGTATAGGACCAA
Organism: Anadara kagoshimensis; assembly: GCA_021292105.1. Taxonomy (NCBI): domain Eukaryota; kingdom Metazoa; phylum Mollusca; class Bivalvia; order Arcoida; family Arcidae; genus Anadara; species Anadara kagoshimensis. Next base: position 33,258,912 of record CM037874.1, on the reverse strand, counting down.
ATGAAATATACAACTCGACGCTAACATTGGTTGAATAGGGGTAATTGAAATACACAGACCGACGGTAATTAATACTGGTTGAATAGGATCAAATGAACTATGCAAACCGACGCTAAAACTGGTGTTTAGGACCAAGTACAACATACAAACCGACGCTAAAACTGGCATAGAAGATCAAGTGAAAATGAAATACACAAACCGACGCTTATTTTTGTGTATAGAACCAAGTGAAATGTACAAACCGATGTCAACAAGAACCAAGTGAAATGTACATCCTGATGGAGTAAGTGAAATGTGAAAATGGACTTCATACTGAATTATTTCCAAAAGCCTAAATTTGCTTGAGAAAGTTTATCATGAGCTTCGTGTGAAAGATTTAATTTTTCAATCACTAAATACCATGTTGTGTACAATTAAAGCCCCATTTATACGGCGAGAATTGCATACCTAAGTATTTTTACTCATATGTAAATTTACTCATGTAAGCAAAAGTATATTTTGCTTTGCGTTCATACATAACTTATGTACCATAAGTAAATTTGAAGTTTTCAACCAATTTTGGATAATTTTCATTCTGAACATTGAACAGTTTAGACTTGTTTATCAGGCCTCGGTTTCACAATCATTTCTTAACGATGATTTTCCTTTACTTGAATTTAGCAAATTTTGTTAATCTCTTTTTGGAACTACTGGTGAATATTTTTATCAAAACTAATGCAAATGTTTTATTCTAGAAGTGACCTTACAAATGACACTTTAAATTCCTGAATATGTTGAAAATTAACAAAATTATAAAGATTTGAAATTTTGCAAGATTTAAGTTAAGGAAAATCTTAGCTAAGGAATGATTGTGAAACCGGAGCCAGATAATCTGTCATGTAACAGTTTTCGTATTTAATCATAAAATACATTAAAAATGTTATATGACATATCCTTTAAAGACTTGTTTTCTCAAGCCTTATACAAACAAAATATTACACCAGTGCAGAGCACATTTATATACAGTCAAGTTAGGGTAGAACAACACCGGATCTTCGATCTCTTTGGGTTGCTTGAAATGCCATTGTGATGTTTGCATAAAAGGATTGATGTCCATGTCGTGTTTGCTTGTTCTGTAAAAGGAGCTTGTGTTGTTCCATATAACATATATCAGATATTAAGATTAGCCCATGACTCCTAAAACCCCATCTGGGCCCCAAAACGTTTACTTATTTTAGCTATTTATTACATTAAAACTTCTTTTTTAACTGAGCTGGACCCCTAACTCAAATTAGTCAAGCTTCGTCCCTGTATATAAAGCTGCAAATTAATTCTTTAGGGATCGGTCGAATGTTTTTATTAAACTTGATGGTGAAAATTATTTCAGTGATTTTGAAGATGATGATGCTTGTAATATTTGTTCTCCCAAAACACTTCGTGACAACATGGCATCTCCTTTCATTGACAATTCATTGTCAAATTTGTAAAAATAAATTTTCTTTACATTCTGTGGTTGGCTTTTGTTGCTCAAGCACGTTTTCTTTGAAAACTAGTAAAACGTCAAATTTTGGTGACAGTTTGTCACTAGTTTTTGTGCTTTTGTCAAATAAATCTATTTCATTTACAACTTTTGATCTTTATCGCATAATTATTACAAATCAATGAGGGCCGTGGTGGTTAATAGTGGTTGGCTTCTTTAACCGCTATGAGCTAGATCCCCGATTGTAACACCATATGTGGTGAGTGGGGTTCCCTTACAATTGACACCTGTTGGTTAGCTCGATGTCAATAGAATGAGATGTAATGTTAATCTGTGACATTGTATATCAGTGGACAACACTAACAAACAAATTTTTTTCTGGTACAAGGCAGATTACAAACACCCATATTCACTTGGGACCACATGGGCCTTAATGAACATTAACCCATAGAGATAAATAACCTAGGATAAGTCCATGTGTTTAAAATTATGTAAGTAAATATTGCTGTGCGTTCATACGACACTGTAGCAAAATTTGCATACCTAAGTATAAAATACTCACATACTATAGCAAATTTGCACTTGGTCCCTACTAGGTGCAAATTTACTTACATGAGTAAAATTTGCGTATATGCAAAGTTGTTCATACGACACAATTTGCATATGTGAGCAAATTTACATATGAGTAAAAAATACTTAGATATGCAATTCTCGCCGTAAAAATGGGGCTTAAGATTCATGTCGGTCGAACGTTTAACACGAATTATAAGCTAACGACTTAATAACGAAACGATAGGTCATCTTTGTACGCGGCAGATTTTCGGCAGCTTCTATCCATCTCTCGATCGGAAGCTTTTCCGTATCTCGACCACTTGGCATTTACAGTTCCGGATCGACATTTATTTTGTTAGGTCATTGTTAAACTTTCGACAGGTCTGTAGTGTGAATGTATTCCCCCCAAATTTCGACTGACATAGTTTTATGATATCATAATATGATGACACACCAATTAGCACTTGACACATGTAATTAAATACTCAAAATGTATTTATTGAAAAAAAAATCCGACAGACATATATAAACTCGGAATAAAATCTTCAACTTATTTTGTCAAAAATACAAATGTTTATTTGTTTGTAATTAAAACCATTTTCTCTGTCTAAGTTAAAAATGTTGGATAATTAAAGACAAAAATTGACATAGATGATTTTTGACAAGTAAATGTAAGACCCGGAGATAACATTGACTTCCACTTTTGACATCTTTACTTTGTTTACTTTGTTCACGGTGATTATGCGTGTTTCTGTATCTCAATATCTAGCGTTAATTATAAATCTTGTCCTATTTTTTAAAATTATAATTACCGAGTTTTTTGTAATGTTAGGGTGGTAGACCATTTCGATGACAGCTATGTTATCTTGTTCGCTTTTCATAAACGTAAAACATTAGTTTTTTTTAAATGTTAGGGAGTACGGTTGAATAGTTTAGATAGGACATTACGTAAAGTTTTTAATTGGTGATTTTTTTTTTTTAAATTTTTTACAAATTCGGTATGGTTTGTTTGCAAGCTCATGCGTGAATATCACATCAATTTATACGCGTGAGGTGAGACAGACTTTTGAGGAATAAAAATTTATGTAATTCCTGCAAGTCAGCAGAATTCAAGTAAAAGATATAAGTAAATATACTAAAATATTTACATTTGTTGTTTGATTTAACGAGGTGGTTTTAAGTCCTACTAAAGAAAATTTCACTTATATCAAGACGTCAACAGCTAAAGGTGAAATTGGACGATTGTTTACCTTTGCAGTGCGTCCAGGGCATTTTACAGGGATAGTTCTTTAGCGTACAACGCCTTCTTTGATACGGGGTATCGCTTTTTACGGTCTCTTTCGAAGGACTGTTGACTTTCATAACAAAATGCCGAGTACTTGGCGGAAGAACAGTCATTGCCTATTTTCAAGTCTGGGTTAGACCCGGCAGGGGTTCGAATCCCAACCATAAACAAAAGAAGAGAAAAAATAAAAACGAATCGAAGCTGCCGTAATACATGTAGTTTGATATTAATTAATAAAAATATGGTTTTGTACTTGTTGCGTATAAAAGTTATTTTTGTTGTCGTTTTTGTTGTTGTTGCTGTTGTTGTTACTGTTGTTGTTGTTGTTAGTATATCTGAAAGTAATGTCAATAAGACATTGACTTTTACCAAAATACTACAGCACATGCTAAATTTACAAGAATAAAGAAATCGAACTTCCGTCTGTTCGTCCAACCACTTCTTATTCGGAATAATTCTTCAAAGCTATATAGCCCAAGAGCTAGTGGGGTTTGAAATATGTGTCAATGGCCAAAAGCTTTGAAGGTTGTTTCTGATAGAAAAATGTCTGTAGTTTTCGAATTTGGGCGTCTTGTGAATGAACTCGTTTCCGATTTTTTTTCAGACGCGAGTTTTTACACTAGAATCGCATTTTTCAGCCGGTTTTTCGGTAATTTGATAATTCTGCATTATGGACGCGATATGGCCTTAAAATGTCTTATTACTGATGCGGTTATCAAGAATTATGATCATTGTTGACATTTAAGTTAAAAACTTCTTGATACATTTCAGATTTTTTTTTAAAATAACTATTTTAGGAAAAAAATAGACCAAAAATTTTGCGTTTTTAATATTTTGCCCTCTTTTATGTCTTATAAAAAAATAATAAAAGCATTTAAGTGAAATGTTTTACCATATTGTCACAGCCTAATGTGTTTTGCATTCAATAAAAGTAGCTGCATATCATTTGGTAGGAAATTGCGGCACCCACAGTGGAAAAACTTTCCCCTACCCCAAAAATTGCAAATTTCTCAAAAAATCGATCTTTACTACAAATTTTGCTATTAGTTGCCATACTGATTGTTATACCGTGTAAGCTTTAATACTTGGGTGACAACATTGAAGACCTCTAACTAAAAACTTCTTGTTAAGCATTCAATCTCAATTTTGTGGCCAATTTTAAACAACCGAGTTTTGCGTTTTTACTTAATCTTTATTCGTTAAAGTCTTGTAGCGCATTCAAAAAAAGCCTGATTATCAATATACTATTTTATTTAGAATCCCTGATGTTTGTGCTTTATTGTGCAAGTATAATGTATAACACAATCGTCACACAAACCCTTTCACCACAATTTATTCTTCCCCCTACCCCATATGCAATAAATAAGCGAGTTCGCGAGATATTGATTTTACACTTGTGCGTTCTCAGGCAGTGAGATTTTAAACACGGTAGAGTGTTATAACGTAAATTTGTACTTGAAACATATAGTAAATTACGCTGTTAGCTTGTTTATTCAATGCTTTGATTTTTTGTATTATTAAGCAATGATAGTGCCACGCCCTTTTGTATGACTCGGCAGATGGCGCTGCGCAAAGCGTTTGTGTTACGTTTTCTGTCATTGCAAATCACACGTGGTTGCAATTATAGATACTTTCATATGGTTGTTGTTTATGATAAGTAAGAAAAAACTATTCACCCCTTTTTTCTATTGTTTTGTTACCGTTTATATTTCGTGTGAACAAGTTGATTTTATTTAATATTTGTTTTTAAAAAGAATCCGTGTTCACAATAGAATCAATGAAGTTTTGACGCAGATAAGTAATCTGTTTGTTAATTCTATTTGATTCCGTGACTGAATTAAAATCACTGTAAATAATATTTTGCGATTTGTTTGTGATAACTCATTGTCATTTCAATTAGAAGTGTTGCAAAATGGCCAGCACACGGCTGGATACATCTAAGGGGAAACAGATATTACAGGGCGATAGCACAGATGAAACAAATCTTGTTTGTTGCCTTCATGTCGATAAACGTTTCCAAGATATAGAAATTAAACCTTTTGATGAAACAACATGGAGTAAAGTGGCAAAAGTTGCTGAATATCGTCTTTCGAAAACAAAATCCCACAAATATAAACAAATTTGTCAAGATCTTCCTCAAAACTTTGATCCTAAAACCAATGGTTATCACAGAATGTGTTACAAGAACTTCACTGCTGTCTCAAAAAAAGAACTAGAGTCTTTTTCCACTGTAGAAGTAGAAGAAGTTTCTTACACTTTAAGATCCCACACTGAACATTTATCGGACGAAACTTCCTCCTCCGGTATTTTTCTTCCCGTATGTTTGTTTTGTGGCCTCCTGACGAAGGGTAAGAAAAGGGAACAGTTAGGCAATTGTGAAAGTTTGGAAGCGGGAGAAAAAATAAAAAATGCTGCAATGGTTCTGGGTGATACAGATATGATTGCCAGAGTTTGTGATATAGATTTTGTTGCTAAAGAGGTTAAATATCACCATAGCTGCCGAAAACATTACTTAAATCTTTCTGAGAGGTGTATACCCGGGTCTGCTAAGACAGAATATGGCAACATTAGGCTAGGACACGAAAAAGCATTTAAATGGTTGACCGAATACATAAATAAAAACGTTATAGCACAAGGTCAAGCTGTAACAATTGCCTCCTTGTATGAATATTACACTACAATGCTGATGGACATTGGTCTTGATTGCTCCTCATATACCATCCAGACTTTAGAAGTAAAACTTCTAAATCACTTCAAAGATGATATTTGCATGAGTAAAATAGGTAAACGACAAGGCAAAATATTATATCCAAGCTTTCTAGATACAGATCAGATTATAGGTTTCCATAATACGTTTTTATTAAATTCCAAAGTCACTGAAGCTGCATACCAGTTGCGAAATACAATATTAGAAATGTCAAAGACATGTCCCCAATTACAGAACCCATTGACTGTAAATGAAATACAGAAAGGCCAAGCTAACCCCCCAGACATACTTATGCAGTTTTTTAAAACTCTATATACAGGGTCTTCAACAAAAGAACCTTCTGAAAGAATGAATAGATGCATCAGTTCAGCAGCAGATGATGCTTTGTTTGCTGTAACCAATGGCGAAATAAAGCCATCAAAACATTTATGTCTTGGACTGGGTTTTAAAAGTATGACTGGTAGTAGGAAAATTATTGAAGTACTAAATCATTTAGGGCACTCAATAAGTTACCATGTTGCGGAGACACTTGAAACTGAACTTGCAATGACAATATCAGACAGGAATCAGCTAACTCCTGATGGATTACTGAAAATTCCAAACTTGTCAACCGGAACGGCTTGGGATAATTATGATGAAAACACCGAGACTTTGTCTGGAAGCGGAACTTTGCACGACACAGTTGGAATATGTTACCAGAACACTCCCGACGAACAACATTCAATGGGGGACTCTCTAGGAATTCCACAAGTATCCACTACACAAACAAAGTCATTGAAACGTAAACGCTCTTTAGATATTGAGGACCCTATTTTAGAATCTTACAGAAAGCGTCCAAAAATAACAAAATTTCAATATCCCGTAAAAGCAATTTCGGACCCCTCTAATTTAAATGAGACCAGAAAAAGGGATTTAACATGGGTGATTTGTCACCATTTATTTTCTAATATACCCATGTGGTCAGGATGGAATTCTCTAATCACAGTAGATCATCTACCAGAGCAAGTGATAGGCTATATGGACAATATAAGTTTGCCACCGACCCGATTAGATGTGGTGTCGGAAACATTACGTCGATCGCAGATTGTGGCACGGGAATGTTCTGATAACACAGCAATTGTCCACTATGATCTTGCCATAGCTAAACCAGCGATGCAGATACAATCGGAAGAATCACCAAAGTACGACAATATTTTCATATGTTTTGGTCCTTTCCATATAATGTTGGCATATTTTGGCGCTCTTGGTCACTTAATTGAGGGCTCTGGCGGACCATATGTGCTAACCGAGACCAAAGTTCTGGCAGAAGGGTCTCTAAATGGGTTCATAAAAGGGAAGCATTATAACAGATGTCAGAGAATGCATACTATATTATCTCTTTCTTTCCGTATTCTCCATTTTCGGTCTTTTCTGGAAGAGCATGGTCAGATATCTGAATCTTTATACGAGCAGTTAGAACAATTCATTACAAATACTTCTTCAGAAGAAATGCAAAACGTTCTAGAGCAAGAAAATTTAAAATCTATTTTTGATATGTATGAAGCCTTTTCCAATGACACAAGAACTGGAAACCATGGATCAACAGCACAGTATTGGTTTATGTATATTGAATTAGTTGAACTTCTGTTACTTTTCAGTAGATCTTGTCGAACTAACGATCTACCTTTATTTACTTACTGCTTAGGAAAAATGTGTCCAGTATTTTTTGCAGCTAATAGACCAAACTATGCAAGATGGATGACACGCTATCACTTAAATTTACTTAACATTGATATAAGTCATCCACAAGCAAGAGCAATGCTTGAGAATGGTGGTTTGTCTATAAGACGCTCGAATAAATCATTTTCCAGAATTCCAGTGGACATGACACTTGAGCAGACAATCAATGCTGATGCTGCATCTCGTCTAACTGGCATTTCTGCATTCAGCCAGTCATATACGGCCAGGCGAAGATGGATGATTACACGAAGTGTCCGCAGTGCTATCGTTGGTGCTCTTCTCTCAAAAACTGGAATCCGGAAAAAGGGGGATGTGAATCAAGAGCTCAAGCCGTCGCGAATTCAGAGAGATAATAAAGATGTAAGTAGTTTGATCGACTGTATTAAAGCAACTAAGAATCCGTTTGATACAGAGATAAGAAATGAGGATCTCCTGTGCATATCAACTGGTAACAGAGTCAAAGATGATGTGAAAAATGAGATACTTAGTTGTGTAAAATATGGCGAGCAATCTTTTCACGACTTTAGAAATGGCTGTTTTGCAGATCCCTCTAGATTTGAAAAACCTATTACAAGAAACAAATTGCGCACTTTTGCATCTTTGGCACTTAAGGTTCGGGTTGAGGTGAAAGCAAAGAAAATCATACAGCTACAGTGTTCACGTGATCTATTTGGTAGGCTTTTGTTTTTGGCAACGACAACAGATATAAACTTGCAGAAAGTTTTTGAATATCCTCTCACTCCCGTGCCGCCAGCTCTTGCACAAATTGACGGGAATATGAATAAAACCGACAAATCAATACTTATGAAAATGTTAGAGAGCAAGGCTCATTCTGATCCTCCAGCTGCAAATCAAATTGATGCTTATGTCGTTGATGCCATGTTCCTTATACAGTTGCTGTCAAACCTACCAGATACTTTTGAAGGTGTAGCCAAAACCATTCTCAAGCTATTATGTAAACTGGCAAAAGAAATACACTTTGTTTGTGACACATATGTCCATCCATCCATCAAAGATATTGAAAGAGATATGCGAGGAGAGAGCAGTGGACCAGATATTGTAGTAATGGGCCCAAAACAAAAGCGACCTCATGATTTCCGTTCAGCTTTGAAATCTGCTAATTTCAAGAGGTCATTACTATCGTTTTTGCTACAAGAATGGAAGAATGATAACTATGCTGACATTCTTGCAGGCCATACATTATATTATGCAACAGAGGACCACTGCCATCAATTCTATTGCGAAAATGATGCAACAGTAGTGTGCAGTGAAGTGTCCAATCTTGCCTGTACCCACGAGGAGGCAGATACCAGGATCACCTTACATGTGCAATACATTGCCTCAAGGTCCGATTCTCCTAACGTAGTGGTTAGAGCAAATGACACGGATGTAATGGTTATTTTATTGTATCATTGTCACCAAATACATGCAAACATATGGATGGATTCAGGCACTGACGGCACCAATACTAGGCGATTTATTGATCTAACAAAACTGTCCAATGAAATTGGGATCGAAATGTGCCAAGTTCTTCCAGCTATCCATGCTTTCACTGGATGTGATTATACTGCAGCATTTCTTAGAAAAGGTAAAATTAGGCCTTATAATATCGTTGAAAAAAGTGCAACTTTCAGAAGCGTTTTCTCAAATATTGGAACAAATCAAAGAGTTAATGAAAGAGATATGAAGGTAATGGAATCTTTTGTCTGTGAAATGTATGGCAAAAAAAACATTAAAACAGTAAATGAGGCACGATTTGCCATTTTCAGAGAGAAATACGCTCCAACAAATCAAACTGACCCATTAGAAAAGCTCAAAGGAGCCGATCCGAGTTCACTACCTCCTTGTAAAAGTGTTCTTGTTCAGAAAATCCTCCGAACAGAATATGTTGCATATTTTTGGAAACATGCCAATTGCAGTTGTCCTACATTAAATACTCCACAAGAAAATGGATGGAAAAAAGAAAATAACAAGTATGCGATTCACTGGTTTGAAGGTGAACAGATTCCGAAAGATATAAGACTGAAGATGGACAGTACAACTTTTACAGAGGATGACATGGGAGAAGATGAGGATGTACGTGAATCCGACAGTAGTGATAGTGAAGACACTGATGATGAATGAAATTATAATTCTGAATGAATACGAGTTATTTTGAACCAGCCTGTCTAAGAGCACTAACACAGTATATCCCGTGAATTCGCATATCGTTAGCATATTGGGGTAGGGGAAGAATAAATCGTGGGTAATGGGTTAATGTGACGATTTTGTTACACATTATACTTGCACAATAAAGCACACACATCAGGGATTCTAAATAAAATAGTATATTGATAATCAGGCTTTTTTTGAATGCGCTACAAGACTTTAACGAATAAAGATTAAGTAAAAACGCAAAACTCGGTTGTTTAAAATTGGCCACAAAATTGAGATTGAATGCTTAACAAGAAGTTTTTAGTTAGAGGTCTTCAATGTTGTCACCCAAGTATTAAAGCTTACACGGTATAACAATCAGTATGGCAACTAATAGCAAAATTTGTAGTAAAGATCGATTTTTTGAGAAATTTGCAATTTTTGGGGTAGGGGAAAGTTTTTCCACTGTGGGTGCCGCAATTTCCTACCAAATGATATGCAGCTACTTTTATTGAATGCAAAACACATTAGGCTGTGACAATATGGTAAAACATTTCACTTAAATGCTTTTATTATTTTTTTATAAGACATAAAAGAGGGCAAAATATTAAAAACGCAAAATTTTTGGTCTATTTTTTTCCTAAAATAGTTATTTTAAAAAAAAATCTGAAATGTATCAAGAAGTTTTTAACTTAAATGTCAACAATGATCATAATTCTTGATAACCGCATCAGTAATAAGACATTTTAAGGCCATATCGCGTCCATAATGCAGAATTATCAAATTACCGAAAAACCGGCTGAAAAATGCGATTCTAGTGTAAAAACTCGCGTCTGAAAAAAAATCGGAAACGAGTTCATTCACAAGACGCCCAAATTCGAAAACTACAGACATTTTTCTATCAGAAACAACCTTCAAAGCTTTTGGCCATTGACACATATTTCAAACCCCACTAGCTCTTGGGCTAATAAGGAAATGTTCAACACAACCTGGTGCGAAGTATAAACAATGATAGGAAACGCGTATAGTACATGTATCGTTAACCTGAGATGTTTTACTTAATTGACTTGATTTAGATTTATTTTGCTACCATTCATGAGCCTAGTGTAATAAATTATTTTTATGTAATTTAACCCCTCTTACTTAGAACCCCCTCGCATATCTTCCAAATTTATATGTTAATAAACGTGGACATAAAATCGTTATTTTTAGAGGAATTCCTTCCAAAAAATGCATGCTATGACAAGGCTGTAATTTGAACACGTGAAAACACCGAAATCTGATAACAAACACGTGTATTACGTAATAGTTTATTTATGAACATATTCTTTTGTAATTATTAAGATATTTATTTTAAAATTTATAAATTGGTGTATACAGCTACCGAACCGGAAAAATAGTTTACACTCTTAAATGTAAATCTTGGTTTATTTTCGGTATTTCTGAAATTAATCCCTATTGCCCCTGTAAAACAAATCTTCATAAAAAATCCAAACACAATGCAACCATGAAATCAAGAACCTTTGTGAAAAAGCCTTTTCTTTTTCGTTTTGTATTTAACATTATCAGCACGCATTCCCATCGTTAAGAGGGTCAACAATTGTTTGTGCTTTGTATGTAAATTTATATATTGTTTACATATATCTATTGTTTACCCAAATTTGACTAAAAGATTCTTTGTTAGATTCAATTTAAGCGTAAACAAAGTAACAATAAATAGTAAAAAAAGCCTTTTTTGATAACAGATATTGCTATCTTCTCATTCACAGAAGATGATGCTCATTTAGTCGTAAGATCACTGCAGTAACTCAGTTGGCATAGTATTACCTTTATATGTGGGAGGTCGGGGATTGAATATTTTCTACTGCTTCACCTAGAATTAGTCAAGTCTTGATATAAGTGAAATATTCTTTTCTTGGGACGTAAAACCCATGAGAAATCAATCAATCAATCCACTCTTCCATCCAAGTGGCGTTTGTAGTTAGGTAGGCAGAAGATAAATGCCTCCTCTGTAGCACCCAGTCTCACTTCAAAGGATGGAACTCATGTGTTACTCACTTTGCTAGTTTTTATTATTTTTCTTCTTTGCTTTTTGGATTGAGATTTAAACATGAACGGGTGTTTGTGTTTAATTAATTAAAGTACAAACACAGAGAGTTGAGTGCAGACATTTACAGAATGATAAATCAAAGGATTATATAATTTAATAAACACATCGAATAACACAACAGCCTAATGATACTGTTACATTTTAGTATCAGACATATAAGCAATGTTTTTGAAAACTCTAATTAAATTTAATTCAAACACTATTTAATAAAATCTTTTTTTATTTGACCAAAATTTTTTAGACGTGTATTCATCATTTAATAAATATTACCGTCGTCTACACATCTAGCAGTGATCGCTGATTCGCAGTTTGTTCGTATCCAAGGAAAACAGAAATTGACAACATCATAGATGTAAGCCCCGCCTACCTTTTTGCATGTCATGTCTCATTGCATTATAGAAGTATACTACACATAAATTTCCATGTCAGTTATCTATATAAGCATACAGACAATAAAAATTCTTAAATAATCATACACTTATCAGATAACTGAATTCTGACCCAAAAAATTAAAGTACTTTAAAATATAAAGATTTCACACTTTTCTCAATTTTAAGCACGCAAAGCGGATAATTCGATGTAACACTGGAGTTGGATTATAGTGCTGGATTTTTTTTTCAATATCTGAAGTTGGATTTTAATATATGAAATATTTTAAATTGGATATTTAGGAAAATAAACTCAAGCTGGAGTTGATTTTAGAATATGAAATATTTTAAATTGGATATTTAGGACAATTAATTCAAACTGGAGTTAGATTTTAATATATGAAGTATTTTGGATTGAAAATATAGGAAAATAAATTCAAAATAGACTGGGAAAAAAGAACAATGGAATTGAAAGTTTTAATAAGTTTTATATTCTTTGAATTTTCATATGTGGTAAGTATAAATGATAATCATTATGCATTATTACACCGCAATGTTTTGTTGAAAACATTAAAATTACATGTACATGCCTATTGAAAGTTAAACACGAGCTAACGAAAGTCGAAGCTCGGCTACGGAGTGACGGAGATATGGATAGATATCTGCCGATAAGCTGCCAAGAGATAGATAGCAGCTGCTTTATTATAGACCACTAGGGACCAAGATAAGCTTTAGATTAATTCTTCAGCTTAGTGTTACACTTTTGACATGCTTGCATTGTAGGTATATATAAGCTATACAATTTATAACATTTATAACAAGTTTTAATTTGTCAGATTCTATAAAACTAATACTTACAATAATATAATATCTATCTAAGCTTTTTCAAAATGGACATTTTAATTTTTATGGTTTGTTTATTTTAATGTAATCATAAATTGTTTAATAAAATTGATGCATACAGAACAGGTTTGCCAAAGCTTTAACACTGAGCGAACGAAAAGGAGTATTCTCCACCGATAACGGTAGCATGTAACAAACGGTTACTGAAACTGACAATATGCATACTGCATATAAGATTCATGTTTTTTTGCCACTTACATTTATTAAAAAATTGGCACTATCAAATCCACCATGCAGTGAGGTTTTAGTTGTGTCCATCTAAAAAGCATTTGTAGAGAACCAGTATTGGTGGTCTTTATGGACAGGTGGTCCTTATATACAGGTCCAAATAACATGGATAGTGAAAATTGGAAAGCAATTACTTGTATTAAACTGCATCTATATACTGTACACATGTTTTAAGATTGAGATAAATAACAGACCAAGTTCAATTTCCATTCTTTTTAATGAGTTATGTCCCTTTGATAATGAAATCAGAGTACGCATTATGGAAAAACTAGGCATATATTTAAAATGTTCATCTATTAACGTGTTAAATATCAAATACAGTCGAACTTGTCTATAAAGGCCACCTAAGGTACCAGTAAAAGTGGGCTTTATGGGCAGGTGGCCCTTGTATAATAAAATAAGGTCCAAATAACACACTAAAGAGCAATTCGGATAAAATTTTACTGGCCTTGAAATGCAGATGCCCTTAATATAGAGTTGGTTTTTGAGACAAGTTTAACTTATATTTTGAAAAAAACCTATTTAAAACACGTTAATTGATATTTTGATTAAAAAAAGCTATTTAAAACGCGTTAATAATAATCAGGTGGTTATGGATAAAAAATGGCGACATTTTAATGTTCAGGATATTGACGGATGGAATGTGACTAATACTTGGCAGGATTAGAGCTATATAACTTCCAATACATTCATTAGACATGTCACTCACATTGGTTTATTATAGTACAGGTCTGTAGAAAATTTATCACTGAGCTTACGAAAAGGAAGCGAAGCTTGGCTATCGAGTGGTCAAGGTATGGATAGCTAGTGATCATGACCGAAAAGCTGCCGATTGAGAGATAGATATCAGCTGCCGAAAAACTGCCTAGATATAGGTAACGAGGGGACCGAAATGGGCTACTTATTCGGGACTAATCCTTTAGCTTAGTGTTAAACTTTTGACAGGCCTGTACTGTATACAACATGTAATCCTGCAATGCATTACCATAATGAACAGTTTCCTAAAGAATGCTATTTGCCATTCTTTATTTTGCGAAAACAACTAAAAATACACACTTTTTACCTCACTGTCATGTTCTTAAACGCTGACTATTTCAGATATGTTAAAATGAAATTAACATTCCAAATTACGTTTTGATTAGGGTATTATTTTTCCATGAGGCAATACTCCAACGATTTAGGTAATAAACTCGCTCGTTAATTTGTAACGATATATGAGATTACAGCTAGACAATACCCTTGATTTTTTATAGCTGTTAGTTCATCTTGCCAGTGTGTTACTGGGCTAGATAATTTGCAATACACACCTGACTACCACCATCGTCCATTTAACCTAATCATTTATTCCAACAATTTTAGATCATCACCGTTTCACAACTAACAATTGCGCTAGTAGATCACAGCACCGTCGCCGCCTAGCTTTTCAGTTCGCCTCCCGAGGATCAATGTTGTTTTAAAGTCAATCAGGTTTTCTCTACCATGATGACATTCTCGATATAAGTGAGGGATCTTGACTGGAACGTAAAACGGTTTAACCTCATTACTTTATGCTACTCCACTCTGAATAACAAGCGTTCATAGACTTCGTACAGTGATAAGAAGCATTCAGCATAAAATGCCGTTTATTGTTTAAATCTTTCTATTTCATGGGGATCATTTGCTTTTTCAGAACTGTTTTGGAATCTAAGCTCTGGGGAACACTTGAAACGATTATTGCAAACCTCAAAATTCAAACTAGGCAATGGGCACTAATGAATTGAAATTTGATTACAATCCTCAAAAAATTCAAACTCGAAAACAGTCACTTAAACATGTTAAAGCGCACTAATTTTGGTCATGTTTATGTGCATTGTCATGTGCTACTTTTGAAATTTTATGAAATAATACATTCAAAAGTAGCACATGACAGCGTTGTTCTGTATTTGAAATTGTATATACATATACTAGTATATGATTACACGTGCGTTAATTAGACCATTGAAATTTTATCATTTTGATTTTAAAGTACGGCGTCTTTTCTATACTTTAATTATCTATATTTCTCAACAAAACCGTTCGGGAGGTTAAATACAACACAGACTTGTCGGAAGTTTAAAAAAAAATGAAACCGAACACGGCTGCTAAGTGGCCGAGATATGGATACCAAGTTGCCGAGAAACTGCCGGAAGATAGATAGCAGCTGCCGAAAATATGTGGCTTAACTTTGGACGAGATGAGCTGCCGAAAAGTAATAGCTTACAATAGGTTGATGTGAGCTTCCGGTGTCTCCCCTCTACTCCTACATTTAAAAAAAAACAGTATTCCCTCTATTCCTACGTGCAAAAGACAATAGGTGTTGGTTTAGCATTATAGTTGTTGTGATACAGGATTTCGTGTTTAATCTAATAAATGTCCACTTCGTATCATGCACAAAAGCGATTTTTATTACATGTATTTATACTTAAATATTTTTCAATTTTTTTTATTATTTGAAATTAAAAATGTTTATCAGTTTTTATATTATTTGAAACTTAATTATTTTCTTTTGAATTATATAACTAATTATAGTTTTTGTTTTACTATTATTTTACTATAATCCGATTCAGTAGTAATTCGTTAACTCGGTGTTTAACTTTCGACAGTTCTGTACCGTACCTCACAGCTTTGTTATAAATTAAAATAACGATAAACATGTGCATTTTAATAACCAGCTGTAGCTAACAAATTATCGGGAACAAAAGAGTAAAGAGAAACAGTTGAATGCATTTAACATTGAGTTATTTATATTACGGTGCAGACCTGTCGAAGGTTTAACACTAAACTATGTATATAACGAATTAGTGCCCAAATCGACGGCTAATTGCGGCACCTCGTTAGCAATATCTCGATAGTTTCTCGACAGTTACTATCTATCTCTCGACAGTTTTTTATATCGATTTCGACAGCCGAGCGTCGATTCATTTTTATTAGGCCTGCCATGTGCTATTTTTAATTTTTAAGCTACCTGTTAAAATTTCGATAGGTCCGTACTGTATAATATAATATAGATACAGGTAAAATTTTGTGTAATTGGTAATTTAATTTTGTTACAATATCCATTCTTCGAACCAGACATAATTTATTTCATTAAAATATAATAAATTTAAAAAAATAAAATTGGACCGGTACGAATATCATACTTTATTGCAGAAACACAAGTGTTAACTTTTTAACTCGATAAAAAGTGCGATTAAGATTGTAATTAAATAAAAATCAAATAAAAAAATAGATTGCCAGTATGAATATCTATAGTAACTAATGATAAAGGCTAATTATTGAACTGTTTGATTGCATGTATAGCTTTTCATTTCATGATGTTTCAAAGTGACCAATAAGTCAATCAAACACAAACATACCGGTCCATGCCCAAATCACACACACACACACACACACACACACACACACACACACACACACACACACAGAAACTTTTAAAACTGGCAAATGTAAGTTAAACAGGCAAACTTCGAAATTCCACCAGGGAAGTATGACCGGATGCTCCGAAAGGGAAGTACCGCCTGTTTAGTTAGCTACAACCGCCACGTGCACATGTGTAATGAAAGGAAGTTGAAAAAATGGGATGTCAAATATATACAGGATAATTTTGGATACAGAGACATCATACTTGTCAACGATATTGTGATGATGGTATAAATTTAAGAATAAAATTAATACAACTTTTTGAATGTTTTGATAAGCCTAGGCTTGCAATATTCATGTTACAACATTTTTTTTACAAACAGGCTAATTTATCATAGCGTAATACCGTAACTGAAAAAAAACAAATGCACCATATAAGAAGAAGAAACCGTACATGTATATTACTGCATAGAAAAGGAAACTTGACAATAGAAAAGGAAATAAGCTCTTTGGTTATTTTTTAAATTTTCATCATGTTATATCTTTGTGCATAAATTGTTTTGCTTACGGCAACTGTTATCTTGACCGTCCAGAGTTCCAAAATAATTCTTTAACTAAGATTCCATGAACTTAAATCTGACAAATTTGAAATCTTGTGATTCTATCAATTGTTAAGATATCCAGGCATTTAAAATGCTATTTTAAATATTACTTCAAGTTTAAAATATATGTATTTAGCTTTGTAAATAATGTTTTTTTTCGTAGTCCCAAAATTTGCAATGTTCCCTTCGTTCTCGATTTGAAACACACACACGTGGCAGTGTAGCTAAATAAATAGGAGGTGCATACCTTTCTAGAGCACCCGGCTCCACTTCCCGTGTTTAACTTAAATTGCCAGTTTCGAAGTTTTAACTTTGGTTTTTGAACTATGATTTGGAGATGGATTGGTATGCGTTTTTTATTGAATATTTATATATTTATTTTGCAGATTGCACAGTATGGCGTTATAGACAGAGGTATGTTGAATAATACAGAAAACAAACAGTGAATATCAGCCAGTCACTATAAATCAACCATCGTTTGTGGGGTCTCGATGACCGACTGGTCTATAGAGCCAGGTCACTGATCAAGATTCCTTTAAATCACGTTAAGGAAGAAACTAGTGTGGGGATTTTTAGTTCGTTTAATTAGTTTTTAGTTCGTTTGCTAGTTTTCTCCGGGCACCCGGCTTTTCTTTACCATCACGGAACTGGCTGTCTCGATATAAGTGAAAGAATCTTCGTTATAAAACACCATTAATCCACTCCATTCACTTTTTGTTTCTTAAAACCATTTACCTCCCAATTAACTCAAATGTATTGTTTTTGTTTTATTTTTCAATTTCAAAGACTTAGAGCCCTCTTTATATGGAGTAATTTAACTTTCTCCAGTTTACGACTTTAATAAGTTAACAATACATTATTTTGAGCCGGTGTTTTATTACATTAATTAAGAAATAATCAACATTTTCCCGTGATATATCGCCGAATAATACACGGGCCGGAGTTTATATATCACGAGGTGGTTTTGCCACGTAGTTTGCGACGTCTCCATATAAATGAAATATTCTTGGCTGGGACGTTTAACACTATTACTTAACTCCTATAAATGTAATTGTATGTACTTTGGTTTTTCAGAATTGGAATATTATTGCGGAAACAAACCAGCAGATATCGTCTTTTTACTGGACGCCTCAAACAGTATATGGACTCCAGACTTAAGGAGACAGATCAATTTTGTAGAGAATATAACATCAATGTTTGAAATCGGCAAAAATACAACAAGAGTTGGCGTCGGGAGTTATAGTACATGGGTCAATACTGAAATCAATCTGAATGATTATTATGACAAAGAGGAACTTTTAGCAGCCATCAGAGATTTGAGACCAAGACGAGGGTTTTTAACAAGTACTGCAGCGGCCTTACGGCACATGCGTACCCGTATGTTTAAACATAAACATGGCGGGAGAAATGATCCGTCAGTTGCAAAGGTGGCGATTCTGTTGACCGACGGCAAGTCCACACAAAGAATGAAGACAGTATTTGAAGCTTTGAGGGCTAAACGACAAAATATCCATGCATTTTCAATTGGAATTGGTTCGAAAACGAATCCATCGGAATTACAAATGATCGCAAGCCCGCCTTTCACCCAAAATTATTTCCATGTGAACAATTTTGCTGCTCTCGATTCAATTAGGAAAGAACTTGCTGTAAGAACTTGTAAAGGTTTGTAATACAGACAGTGCAGATCTGACGAAAGTTTAACATAAAGCTAACTATAAGAAGTCGAATCTCGGCTTCCGATTGGCTGAGATATGGATAGTTAGTTGCCTAAAAGCTGCCGACAGCTAGACAACAGCTGCCGAAAAGCTGTTGAGAGGAGAGCCGATTGCGTTATATTTCGCTAGCTTATTGTTAGACTTTCGACAAGTCTGTACTGAACGTTAGTTATCTTATTGTTTAAAAACTGTAAATAAAAATGTCAAATTTCAAAGACATGTAAATTATAAAGCTACCGATTTTGAAAACTAGGCACAGAGAATTAAAACAACCTAATTTTTATGCCATACACTTCATGTTCCATTTTTGCCATGAACAGAAAATATAAGAAACAAAATGTAATTTTAATCAGGAATTATGTCACATTAAATATAATTTCATGCAAAAATTATGAAACCAATTTGGATTTTTCAAAGTAAAAATATGAGGCTTCAGACGAACGCGTCCTCTGGAATATTTTGCTTTGATGATTAACTTATCTATTTACAGTTGCACCTCCAAAAACAACCACAACCACGACTACAACAACAACGACACCAACGAGTAAGTATATTGTTATATTTTTACAACTGGACATTGGAAGTGAAAAACTATGAACGATAATATATTAGCCGTCAAGTTTCATTTCTTGCAGAAGTGTAAGTTGTCACTGTCAGATTGTAATTGCATACCCGGTATGGTAGTTTTCATGTTTCCCTAAAATTAATCAAACTTCAATTTTAGAAAGGTGAAATATTCAATGATTTTGTAAGAGTTTAATAAAAGAACTGTGGCAGTTAGAAAAGTGACAATATTGTTGTCAACTTTCTAAAATGGTAACAATAATGTTGGAGAAATAGAAAAACTGACAATAGACACCTGAAAATAACAAAAACACTTCTTTTCCACTACAAATGGACATTGACTTTTGATACCGTCCATTACGACGCATTATTTAAATATTTACGTTACGGTATCCAAGATGGATGTAACGATATGGCCTGTTACATCCCATTCCAGATTCTGTCACTTAAGCAAGACGGCCAGTTCTTGTAGGATGGAGAAAATCAAAGTGCCGTGAGAAAACCGTAAGCCTATAGCTATGGTAAGCCAATTCGGTGTCGAAGATTTATGTGTACTAAAAAAATAATAATAATAAAAATCCACCGCCCTTCGGTAAGCGAAGTAACAAAATTTCTCATACTAGAATCTAAAATTTTCCGAGCGAAATTCAAACATACAACATTTATTTAGATATAAATTGGGGTCTAATGATGGTTAAACACAGGCTCATGTAATGCGTTAGTTTGTGCAAGTATTTTTTATCTTTGTACCCGTGCATCGAGATTGCGACCTTCGGAGTTCTAATACACCCACTCACCACAATGTGAACACCACAGACCACTCATTACATTAAACTGGTATCGATCCAACCGTTTAAGACCTTCAGCAAGAAAAAATGATAACGTAAAACATACTTTTCACATGAGGTGGACTGGTTCGGGTCCACACCGATGAGACATCTTAGGTACTGAAGGCTGACACCTTAACTCGGTCACTACACCTCGGTCTCCAGTACTAATCATGTGCTCGTGTGTGCCTTTTATTCTTACCCCATTCTGATAGTCTTTTTTTTGCCTTTGTTTTACAAAGTACATGTATATTGTTTCCATTTCAGCTACTACCACAACGCCGACGACAACAACAACCTCATTACTGGACGTTGCCAGAAGAGGTATGTCATATTATAAACTTTCCGAATTAAAACCTGTCAAAAATTGTGAAATATGTTCTGAAAACTGACAGTAAAACACGTGAACTTCAATCAGGCAAGAATGAGGCGAGATGCTCCGAAAGGTTAATACCTCATGCGTGCAGAGTGAGATAAAACCGCAATGTTTGTAATCAAAATTGAGAATGAAACAACATCATTATAGTTGGTGATACAGGGATATCATAATATTAATATAACATCAAGTCAAAAATAATCTATACCGACTTAGTTGATATATAAATTATGTTGTTTTTTTGTGAGAAAGCTCAAACTGATAATTTTGTTTTTGTTCCTTTCAGTTTGTGAGATGGCTCGAGTTGATGTTGTTTTTGCATTCGATTCTTCAAGCGCCGTGTCGACACCTGATTTCTACCGACAACTCAATTTCGCTAAAGATGTTATAAGTAACTTTAACCTAGGACCGGATATGACAAGAGTGTCAGCCATTTTGTACAGTGATCAAATTCTGAATATCTTTGACCTAAATGAATATTATAATGCAGAAAAAATCAGCAACGTTTTAAGTCAAGTTCAAAGGTCAGCCGGTGGATCCCGCATTGATGAAGCATTGTGGTACATCCGCACTAAAACTTTCCGACGGAGCGTAGCTCGACGTGAAGTAGCACAGATCGTTATTTTGATGACAGGCCGGGAATCTATTTACAAGGAGAGGACGAAAAAACAAGCAACAAAGACACGTAATTCTGGAATCAAGGTTATCCCTATAGCAGTAGGAAGAGGATATGACGTAGAGGAAATACGGGCAATTGCTGGACCTGGTCCTGATGCTTTACTCCATGAGCTATCCTCTTTTGACGGACTCCAGAATATCTTGGCAGAAAATACTTTAGAAATTTGTAGTGGTAAGTCTGTTTTCTTGATAAAGAAATATTCTGAACTTCCAATTTCTCCATTTTTGATGTTTAAAGATCTCTAGATCTTATAAGTGTCAGGCAGTGATGAAATCTTAACATATGTTTGATGAAAACAAAATCTACATCGCTACCAAGTAGTGAAGGTTGGATGATCATCATGTGGATATTTGTTTTTGAGAGGGTAGAATCGACCACCTCTAACCTGGAAGCGGAGAAATACCGTATTTTAGAAAGGGAAGCAGGTTCTGTCGTAACACGGTCTCATATGATCAATTTAAAGTGCCGTTAACAACAGAAACAATTTTGTCTAGCGTTAAAGGTGTAAATGAAATTGTTACATCAAAAGACCTCTGCGGATATCCTAAATAAGTAACTTCCCTTGTAATTGGTGTTGCTAAGCCATGATCATGACTTGCAGATTCTGCGTCTTTCGACAACAAATTTATTGAAACTTAAAAATGGTTTTAGTAAAAAGTTTCCTTCACGCTACTACATGTAAGAGAGAATAAGAAAACGCAGTTAAACTTTTACTTTATTTAATAGAATTTTGTTCCGTTTTATTTCAGCACCTCAAGCAAAACTTTCCATAGCTGACCAATGTAAGTGCCTATATATTTTTAAACCTTTACTAGTGGGCATTTGTGACCGCGTGGCCTAAAAAGCGCACTGACGGATCACTACGAATTCAAAAAATTATTTCTCGGTGGTTAATATCCACCAGATCTGTTCAGTTCATTTATTTATTTTTCTTTCTGATGAAATTTCTTGAATATTGTCTGATTATCTCAATATTTTTGCGATTATTTAAAACCAAAATCAACTAGTTTCCTCATACTGTCATATACATTTTTTTTATATTTATCCATGTAATACATTCAAAAATGGTATATGACAATTGTATGGTTATAAATTCAAAAATGATATACCGGTATGATATTACAGTACTTGAAAAATAACTATCATGTACAGAACAGAAATGACGAATGGGAGATAACTCTTAAATCTTTACGCTAATCAAGAAATACTTTAGAAACGGTTTTTTTTTTAATCTTCTGAAACTCGTTTGGTTTATAAGTGACATTACTGATATAACAAACTTGTTTTATTTTTTTATTTATTAAATGCTTTATTATGTACCTTTTTACCTTTTAGCCTGTGGATCACGCCAAGCTGCGGATTTGATATTTTTGTTGGACAGTTTAAATGCTGGCAGAAAGAACAGCCGGAAGACAGTGGAATTTTTAAACAAACTTTTTAATGAATTCGATATAGGTCATGATAAAATAAGAGTTGGATTAATGTCTGCTGAATGTTTAGAGCACAATATGGGCTTCCAGCTTAACAAGTACTCAAATAGGACTAGTCTTAAGGAAGGTCTTAATGGTCTTGAAGCAACCGACTTCTCTACAATACTCAGAGAAATGAGGAGAAACGCGTTTAGTGTAGAAAGGGGTGGCAGAAAAGGCGCAAAGAAAATGGCAGTTATGATAATTGATGGGAACCTGGAAGAACCAACTCGCACTTTAAAGGAAGCACAGCGTGCAAAAACCCATGGTATAGAGCTGTATGTAGTACACGTTGGTAATGAGGATCCACAGAAAGAAGTTGTTTTAATGGCGGATGAACCCAGCAAGCAATCGTTTTTCCACGTTCCGGATTATGACCAGTTAGCATTATTGTGGGAGAAACTTATCGACGTTCTGTGTGACGGTGAGTGTAGGTTTTATATAATAAACTTTATTGCGAAAAGTCCTCGTATCTTGTGTGGGATGCCGTAGTTCAAAACATGGTCTGACAAAAATGTAAAAATAGGCAATGGCTGTGCTTTTGCCAAGCAACCGGCATTTAGAAATGAAAGTCACGGCGTCTTTCGGAAGAGTCATTAAAATCCGATAGCCCGTACCACGACAGCCATAATACTTGAAGCCCCCTTCACATTGTCCTGAGCACACTGCAAAGTCGCAATATCTGCCACTTCACTAATAACTGACATTGTAAGACTGAGCTTACGAAAAGAAGACGACGCTCGGCTGTACAATGGTCGAGGCATGGATAGCTAGTATTTGAAAAGTTGTCGACAGATAGATAGTTTCGAGATATAGCACCCTATAGACCAAGATATACTGTCGGTTTGGTTCTAATTCTTTAGCTTAGTGTTACAATTACGACTTGTATGTACTGTAGCTACGGACTAACCCCCAACAATAGACAAAAGGACAATCACTTGAATATGTTGATCACACCCACACGCATTTGTTTTAAGGGTAAGTTATGAAAGTGCGAGTGTTTGAAAATAATATAGTTTAGCTTACGTGCATTAGGCTTCCTTGCAAGAGGACAACGTTGAAGTCCTGTACTTTCTGCAATCACTTCGACCATGTTGTGACCATGTTGCAGGATCAACAGGAGTTTAACTCATTAAAACATTGTTGAAGTGTTTTAAGAAACTATGATGAGTTGAATTGAAATTTGTTGGCACAGTAATTGAAATTATAACACTATAATTGCCATTTCTAGAAAATTCAGTGGTTAAGTAATTTCATTGAGTAAATTGGAAAACTGATACTTTGTTTAATATTTTATCTTTTTAGAATTATAATAACAGCTTACAATCACTTGAGGCCAACATCAGCACAGGGACCAGCTACAGCTGCCATAGTGAGTCAAAAGACAGTGACAGAATTCAAATTTGTAAACAGGTGCTTTTACATGTTGGATTGGACAACTTCAAAACACTCATAATATAATGATATTATCCTTATTGCAAGTGTGGTTTTGCCTTGACATTTTTCTACCTCTCATCTTAGTCCCTAATTTCATACAATCTGCAGAAAACCATCTCCCTTGTGTTACGAACGTGATTATTGAGGTCATTATTTTTCAATAGCTTATTTATAATAATCGAAAGTTATGCTTGAGAACAATGGTGATGTTCTAAATGCAGATGTGTAACACAAAAACACATTATCAGAATTGATGCTAGCATGAACCAAGTACTGTTATTAAATACTATAAAAGTAACTGTGTTGTGATGGCAAATCAATATTATTAATTTCCATTTGAAAATTCAATGAACTAGAATAAAATTTGACATTTTGTCAGGCACTGTAGCATAGTCGTAATAGCAAATTACTGCGCGCATCTGCAATTACCATAGAATAACTCTGCACTTTGCAGATATGGAACTTTTACATGTTTAAAATATAAGCGCATGGCCATTTTACGCACAAGACGTATTTACGTCACCAAGAAAATCATTTTCAGTTTAAATATCGCTAGTATCTATCATTTAAATAATAGCAACATTTTATTTCAACACCTATATATTAATTCGATCGTACATGCGATAGAGATGTTTAGTTATAACTAAGCACAAGTAGATGAAAACTTTATTGATATTTGCTAGATTTATGTAAAGATCGAACATAATTCACTGTCACAAACAAAGTGACTACTCAATCTGGTAATATTATTTATTTTTCTAAAGCAATGCAAAGTTTTATTTCATAGACAGACGAGTTTTAATCAAATGATTGAAGAAGTATAATTGCAATTTGCTTCACCTTTCCAGTTTTTAATCTTTTCATTTTTTAAATAAAACAAAATCGAGCAGTGAGTTTGAGTTTGAGCTCTGAGTTTGAACTTAACTATCGTGTATTTTAGAATTTCCTACTGATAAAGATGTTGGTTTTCTTGAAATATCTACATATGGTTAATGACAACAAATAAATCAGCATTTAGATTTTGATTCTAGTATTTAAATTGTAAATTTAAGTTGTAAATATCACATAAATATATGTATTTTATTGTATTAAAATTGTCTTTATCACTAAATAAAGAAAGCGCTTATTACATATAACTTTTATGTAATCATACCGAAATCCATATAATAAAGCAATGCAACAAAATTATATTATTTCATGACCTATGTTTTCTTTCATATGAAACATTGAAAGAGCCAATCGTAGTAAAACAACGGTTCTTCCGTTTTCCTAACGTTCTCCTTTATTCACCTTTTGACGTCATATTATGTGTCGCAAACAATGGTTGTGACAAAATTTTCATTCACAAATCAGGTTATCCTAAAAGCCGATTTGGTTCAATTAATCAAAACAAACTTACTTATCCATGTCCAAATTACAATCCCGAAGTAGACACGTTAGGTTAGACACGTGAACTTTCACTAGGGAAGTGAGGCCGGGTACTCCAGAATAATAAGCACCTTCTATTTAGCTAGCTACACCCGCCACGTGTGTAATCAACATTGAGTGAAAGGAACATGGAACTATGAGACGTTAAAAATATCCAGGGCGATCCTGGACAAAGAGACTTCAAACTTATCAACAATACTTCTTGCAAATAAACAGTAAAATGCACTCCTGAAAAACGGAATTGCATTGTTTATTTCAATGATTGTGATTTTAGTCTAGTTAGAATAGAAATAATCAGCGTCTACCCGTTGTAAATTGCCGAATAATACACAAGATGTCGTTTATGTGCGATGAATATATCATTCGTCAGTTGCTTTGCCTCTGTCGTATATGAACTCTGAACCGTGTATTATTTGTTCAAACACAACTGTTAGACGTTGATTATTTCTGAATTCTAACCGGACCCGTTCAAAAATATATAAGGAGCGTCGCAAACATTCATCATTTTGCTTTATTTACATCGGTTATGCAAAAATATTACCTCTCCCCTCTTGCTCCAAAAGAAACCAAACCAAACTAAAAGACACAATTGCTTTTGTTTCGTTCTTTTTTGTTTCCATTCTATCATATTCTTTATTCATTTTTTTAAAATTTTTAATTTTCTTAGATTGGTAGCGATACAAACAAAATAATATAGATGTAGAATACGCATGCAGATATTCCAATTGATAGAAAGTGAATATAGCTAATTTTTTCAGAAACGATATGTGTTGTTTCCGACTGGAAACTGTCAACTGAAACAAAAATGTTCCACTTCAAATTGACATAAATATATATTATAAAATAATCGAGTTTGATGGGAATACGGATATTTGGATAGGATAACACTAGCTATCACAAATTCATATGTAAATAAAATTATGGAATTAGATTTATGTTTCAGTCAAGCATGCATAATGCTGAACAAAACCGGATTTAGCTTAATGCACATCTAGAAAACTTTGATCGATTTTTTTTACTATATAGGCAAACAACATTGACCTGTCCGCTTGACCTTTCATTATGAACATCCATGTACGATGATCCATCCGAAACATGAGTAGTGTTAAAATTCGCAATTAATAAACTAACAACGCATGGATGAAAAGACGCCTGTATTTCCTTTAAATAAACGCACTGGTCCATAATAAATATTTTAATTAAAGTCAAGCGGACAGGTCAATGGTGTTTACATAAACGCATTTATTCATATTGGCACGTGTATACTCCATATTATGTTTGCTGATGTTTTTGTGTTTTTCAGTAATACTGCTAAAATAAATGTATCACCCCATAGATGCACTTGATTATAGAGTAATGGAACTTTCCTGAAAAGATTAATGAAATTGTAGTTGGAAAATAATGGGAATTTCCAGTACGGCGAAATCTTCAATTTTCGTGGTTTTCCAATTTTTGTTGTATTCCTCGAAATTCTGAACACGAATTTGTATGTCCATGAAATATTATATACTGCCAACTTACCCTAAATGGAAACCAGAAACTACAAATTTACAACCCCACAAAATGGTACTTTTTCTTATAACCACAAAAATTGGACACCGCGAAAATTAATTATTTCACAAAACGTGATGAATATCCATTAACGATTATGGGGAATATTTTAGAATTACGTAGCAAACTCCTGGAATAGAGGCGATTCTAAAAAAAACAACAGGAAACCAAATCATGCATATCTAAATGTTATAGAAATGATAGTTCTGCGTTGTAAACCATCACGTGTCGAACCTAACTTGTCAATTTCAGTTTTTACATTGCTTCTTGATTGTGATTCGAGCATGGATTAATATGTTTGTTTTTGATTGTAAACATTAACACCGAATTGTAATCGAACTATACATTTGCCATGTACTACTTTTGAATTTTAATGAAAAAAAACCTCATTTAAAAATACATTTTAATAAACTACTTTGATGAATGTATTATATCATAAACATTAGGAAACATAGTGTAATGTTTACTTGATACACAAGGTATATATATATATATTGTGATGCCTATTATCGATGTAAACACTATAAGTTATACAGGGCTTTGGCAAGTTACACGGTCCTATGTACCCCGTCAAAGATTTATGTACCCTGAGCTGCAGGCGAATGGTACATTCATCTTTGACGAGGTACATGGACCGTGTAACCTGTCAAAGCCCTTATAACGTTTTTGTCACCCTTCAAAGCGTAACCAGTTGGATCTTTTTAACTTCCATTTCGTATTTTGTGTGACTTGCGTACGTTGTCGCCATGTTTGTTTACTATAACTAGACGTCAGCGATGTACGAGTTACTTCCCTTTTACCGCTAAATATCGCGTGCGTTCATGTACCCCGGCAGATTTCCGAACATAGTTCCATGTACCCCGGCAAGTTAACCAATCGCTATGCGATACATTTGTTTGAAGGGTGAAAAATAAGTATATACTTACAGGTTGATCGCTGTAACCACATATTTGATGGAATTCTGCAACTTTGGGCCAAATTCAGAATATCAAAACGAAAGAAAGTTTTATAGATAAAAACCAAATAGTAATATTCTATTTTTACTATTTAAATATACTTAAGCAGTAAAACCTGCTTCAGTGACCAACTAACATGTCTTTTCAAGTTCTTTAGCGAGTCTTTATACACAGGTTTATACATACTGATATTCAACGAGAAATAGAATAAAATATTTAACCAAATCAATTTTGTAACTTAACAGCATATGTATATATGACAACCGATTTTTTGCATCTGGAAGTCGGGGAGAAACTTCTATTTACCCCGTGCCTATTTTAGAGTCAAAGGCTATATGAATACATTCACGTCTTTTTGTTAACAATTCATATTTATCACAGTATAAGCATGATGAAGGAATGAACTATATAGGCAAATATTAATGACCTGTCCGATTGACCTTTCATTAAGACTTCATATATATGTATTGATGATCCACTAATACATTGGTAGTTTAGAATAGGCAGTTAATATTATAAACTATGTATATTTCTGGTGGCGTAGACGAAACAAACAGATTTGTTCCTTCTACATAAATGTACTGATCCATTATAATATATTTATATGGATTTATTATATTTTGAAAAAGGTCAGAAGGACAGGTCAATGATGTTAGCCTATAATAGAAATGAAATCGGGCTGTATTTTATGTTCCATTTATAGGGTGTACTTTGTTAATGTCAGACTTGTTTTCTTGTTTGCGATTTTTACGTTCGTCTTCTTCCATTGCTCTCATGTTTCGTTCTCTATCTTTATTTCTGGAATAATATTCAGCGAAATTAGATGCAATTATGGCAACCGGAAGAGCCAAAAGCAAAAGGCCGCACATGGAGCAGACGACACCGACAAGATACCCATAGGTAGAAATCGGATAGTAATCACCATATCCCACGGTTGTCATGGTTATAATTGCCCACCACATTGATATAAATATGTTGCTGAATGCTTGTTCTTCAAATATTTCGGCAAAATAGATCATGCTAGCGAAAATCAGCGTCGCTATGAAAAATGTAACCGTCATCAACAGAAGTTCTAGTAAACTGCTTTTAATCGACATCAGCAGAACTCGTAAGCCGCTAAACTGTTTTTCGAGACGAAACAGAAGTAAAAGTCTGATCATAGTGCAACACTTACAAATCATATAAAGCAGACGAGAGCCATGTTCATCCGCCATCTTGGCTTTACTAAATTCTAATCCAAATGCAATCCACATTGATACAACTGTTAGTATGCTCACAACGGCAAAAATAGTTTTTAGAAACTCAACTTTTTTCGGACACACAACAAATCTCATTATTAACTCAAACGTTAATATTCCCAAACAAAACGTTTCCATGGCGAATAATAACGGATGTGGATCGGACATAATCAGACGAGTCATTTTGCTGTTACTTGAGTTTTTAATATGAGGATGATCGGATGCTTCGAACGAAGATAGGTATAAATCTGTCCTCAGCTCTGGAAGTGTCCACAGACAAAATATTATCGCACTAAGTACCACCACCGTTATATAAAACACATGCCAAACCTGTGAAAAACAAAAGCATGTACAAAATTAAAGAATGTTAACTGATAAATACCATACGATCATTTATATTGGTGGGGTCTAATTTTTGTGGCTTTAAGAAATATAACACACTATTTCATGGTTTGATAATATTTTGTATTTGTGGTAAATGTTGGGGGTAAATTTTGTAATATCAACTACTAATATCGGTATTTCATTGAAACGTAAATTTGTGGGTCAGTTTGTCCATGAAAACAACGATAATTAGAACACCACAAAAATAATAAATTTCAAAGTAAGGTGTTTAATATCTTAAAAGAAGATCCTGATCTTTTCAAATCCTTTTTTCACCAAATCTTCCGAGTAACGCATGGTGCTCTTGTTTTTTATTCGTTGTACGTCGGTTGGTATATTTGTATGGAATAATATATTTGCTCTTATGTAATCGATAAAAAGAACACTTAGGCGAAACAATATGCGTCCGATTACATTTTTTGACATGATAATGTCAGTGGAGATTGCAATGAAGTACATTGATTAAGGCTCCAGTCCATCCATAATATGTCCCGGTCTGTCCAATAGAGTTGGCTCAGGAGTACGCCGAGTGAAAAAATGACAAATTAAATTAATGTTTACAAGAACGCCTAATAAGCGTGCAAATACCAAATTTAGCATGAAATGAGCAATCACTAAGACTTATACCATCTGATATAACCAAGATATATAATAACTATAAATAGTTGATAGTTGATATCACCAAGATATAAAGTCACTAAGAATTATATCACCAAACAAACAAACAAACAAACAAACAAACAAATCAGGACATTGCTTTTGATACATTACAAACATACCATTCCATGTCAAAATCATAATGCCAAAGCAAAGTAGAAACTTTATTAGAAGCCAGTGGCAAAATAAGTTTAACTCCAGGGAAGTGAGAACGAGTGCTCTGGAAATGTAAGCATCTGTGTTTGGACTGTTTTCACTGTTAAAGTTAATCTGTGTGTATGCGAGTTCTTTACCATAGTCCACACACTGAAACTTTACGAGTTTGATGCATTGTCCTAAATACAATATAAACATCACAACCCGTCCATTATAATGATACAGTCCGATGTACCGTTGGGGAAGAGACCTACAACAATGAATTAAGGAAAACCAAACCCCTGAATCTAATGTAGGCAAGTTTGGGTCGAACGAACAAAAATGAGACACCTGGCGTCTAAATGTCTTGGTCACATTTTAACAACCCCTACCCTCCTCATACGTATAATACGTGTTCTATAGCGACGTCCAAGATTAATGATAAAGCATGTTATTTTCTAATTCCAGTCAGTGTGTGAATAAGTATTACCGGAAACGTTTGTCATGAATCAAATTTATTTTCTAAGTTGAATGCATTACATCTATCAATATGAACCGTTATTACATTGCACTGACGAATATCACGTGTGCGTATTTTAATGGTCTTTGTGTTTATTACGTGCTAAATGGGAAATCGAATTTGAAATAAAACAATATGTGTCTACAATGCGATTTATTTTGCCAAGCAGTTACAATAGGATCTATCTGTATTTGGAAATAATACCAGCAAAGCTGTGACACTGAAAATTGGGTAAATTGATACTTAATCAAACTTTGAACTTTGCTGTAAGTGTATAGAATGACGAAAGCCAAATCGAGCAAATTTTAAGATAAAAGATATTTAAATTTACGTTATTAGGGGAAGGTGCTTATCTTCCGGAGCATCCGATCTAAATTTCCTGGTGGACGTCTTTATCTTAAACATGAATGCCAGTTTTCAAAGATTTCATTCTGCTTTTGTGATTTCGACATGGACCGGTTTTATTGTTTTTTAGAAGTGAAAAGAGTGTATTAGTGCAGTTTTACGTTTCTTGTTAGGAGTCCTGTACTTATATCGAGACGGTCAGTTCAGGAAGGAAAACGAAAAGGAAACCAGCTACCTCTGGATCAACTAAACTGTCAGCAGATGTTCTAGTCAGTAATTTTCCGACTGGACAGAGGACGTATTTGTTTACTTGCATTATCAGTTGACATTCCCATTTTGTTTATGATGTAAAAGAGAGCATTAATCTTTTGACAGAATTTTCCAAGTAGAGAGAATGAGAAAGGACATATTTGTATACTTGCATAAAGAGCTATATTTCATAATTGATTGATAATGCAGAAAATAGATAAATAATAATAATAAAAATAAATAAATTAACATTATATTTTTATTTAGCAATTTTTCGGGTATATGTTTACACGCATAAACAGTTGTAATTCCCAGTTGGTAACTTTTGAAGAAGATAACCATCCAAAGATATAAATAAATAAATAAATTCTTTTTTATTTTTATTAAACAATTTTACGGTAGACAGCTGAAATTTTTGTTTACTTGCATAACGAGTTGTAATTCCTGATGGGTTACTGTTGTAGACGACAGCTATGCATAAATTCAATATAAACCTTTTTGTCGGCAATTTTCCGAGTACACACAGGACGTTTTTGTTTACTTATACAAAGACTATTAATTCCCATTTGATTATGCTGCACTAAAATCTTTTAAAAAAATAATATCAGCAATTTTCCGAGTAAAAAGAAGACGCATTAATGTACTTGTATATGCATAAAGAATTTTTAATTTTTGTATAGCTATCTTCCACAAAAGAACATTGCACTATGGGACGTCAAATACTTCCAGGGTAATGATATTATACTTATCGACAGTATTTTGATGATGGTCATAAAACTTTTTGATGACTTTGATAAGCCTAGGCTTGCAATATCCCTGCGTTAACAGTTTATTTTGTTAGCGGCTTAGTAAATAATAAAATAAATATTATTTACTCTAACGGTTTTATTTTGCCATTATAAAAGTTGAATAAAAAGAATTTATGATTATTTGTTACAATCAAACCTATCTATAATTGCCACTCAAAGAAACTAGTAAAAGTGGCTTTAATGGGCAGGTTGTCCTTATACAAGTGCAAATATCATGAATAAAGAGCATTTGGATAAAATTTTACTGATGGCCCTTATATAGATGAACCCTTTGACTGTACTGTGCATGTGCATTTGTTATGTATCCCTTTAGTCAGCATAGCTAAATTTGATATCTTGCCCATCGAAAAAAGAGACTTCTGCAAGTCTAAACACTTCTTGTTCACAGCAATTCTCATAAAATATGAACACTGTTTTACGAAACCTGATGCAAACATCAACAATGATAGGCGCATGCATATTACTATATTCAGTTGATACGTTTAAATCACAAAAATTTACTTATTGGTGGTGGATGCTTTGTTTTATTGAATAGCTCCTTTCCATGTTTAAGTCCTAACACATAATAAATACTGAGGTCTCAAAAACTATTTTGTGGCAAAAAAAAACCAACCAAACAAGCAAACAAACAAACAAACTTATCAACACAAACACAGTACATACTTTTAGAATAAGTTAACGAGAAGCAGTCGAAGAGTGAGAATGTCTCTGCTGGAGTGGTCAAGATATGGATGCGAAGTAGCCAAAAACCTTCAAAGCAATAGATAAAAGTAGCTGAAAATCTGACCGAGATATTCTAAAAAACAGCTAACGAGGAACCGAGATGATGTCTGGAGATTGGACACTAATTTAAATTCATCAGCTTAGTGCTAGCCTGTTGTTAGGTCTGTAATGTATATAGCTGTACTGGAGATATTTACAGTAAACACCTGCCGGAATTTTAACACGAATGAATTAGTGCTGAACCGTCATCTCGTCTCGGTCTCTCGTTTGTTATCTTTCTTTTAGAAGCTTTTTGGATATTAGCCATCCATATCTTAGTCAATTGGCAGACGATCACGAGCTTCACTGTTTTTGTTAGATCGATGTAAAACTGTTCTTAGGTTTGTACTGTAGCTGTATATAAATTAATATAAGTTCGAAATATATTTTATTTAGTTACCTTTGCATGTGACGACGAACCAGGATTATCTAGAAGCATCCATAGTTTATATCTCGCAGTTGTCTTGTTCACATGTTTCCCTGCATATAAAATATCAGTGTTAGCCTTCCTCAAGTCCTCTAAAACATCCTGCTCTTCCTCATGGGCATAAAACGCTCGCCAACAGCAATCTGCAACATGGCTATGAGGAACACTCCAAAATTTAAGTTCTTCACGGAGTAAAGCTCCACAAATGTTCTTTGGAACATGAAGTTTTCCATGATTAAAATAATTCAATATGATATTAAAAACCTCTGGGTCTCTATCGAAAAAATATTCCTTATTCACGCAGTCGTAAGCATTATGTAGCGAATCAAGATCATAAAGTACTGTTCCGGGCGTTTTCTGTAAGGTATCCTTATTCGTTTCGAACTTAGTTCCCCTTATATTAAATTTCACAATGTTTCTAGCCATTTTGTATCTTTTAGACTAATTTTCATCTTCTACCACTGATTTCAGCCATATCGAACTATCTGTTTTAATAGAAAATAGATGTATATAGTCAAAGTAACCAGCACACAATCGATTTTTAAATGCTATAGGCATAAATATTTATAACAAACATGACTTGGCATTAAAAATCTTAATATTTTATTGCATGTTCTGAAAAGATAACTTGACATGCCACAAACCGTGAACAATTTGTAGTTTTATGTTATATACAACGCAACATCTGTTCCGTAAGATGTCTGGGCTATGGGTCACGTTCTAGTCGTAAAACCAGGAGTAAAATCACAGTTGTGACATTATGAGACAATGCTAGTGGGCGTCCAGTTGTTTGTCATATTATGTGGTTCATTTAAGATCTTCCTACGGTTCACCTCCCAAGTTTAACTTAAAAATTATGTTTATTGATTGTGTCACATATTTTGAAATTAAGCAGAATTACAAATATACCCCCCATCCCAAACATTGCCAAGTTGTCATTTCTCAGAGTTGATCTTGTGATCTTGAACATTGAAGTATGACTTGTTATTTGGAATTCAACACATTGTGTCTTGTTGTTTTATATTTGTTCCAAGTTTGGCCAAAATCCATTGATAAACATGGAAGATGTGAAACTGGTCAGATATTGGCATAGACAGCAAAACGGACAAACAGCAGACGGACAGGGTGATTCCTTTATATTAAATTATGACCTACGAGTTCTACTGAGGTTTGCCAAATTAATGTTTAGAAGGAATACACAAATCTTTTGGCTAACGTCATGAATGAATGGTTAACTATTAATAGTTAACTATTAAGGATCAGTGCAGTACTTTTAAATTTGTAAATGGTATTTATTCAGGGACATGTAAATAAGCGGGATAACTAAGACCTTACAGGGACCATGATAGAACTTTATCTTTCATGAGGAATATTGATATACCACGATCCACCCAACACATTGGTACTATCTTTTCATAAATTGTAATTTAAATAAAATCCAACATACTAATCCATGTACGAATCACAATCCAGAAGCAAAGCAAAACTTTGGAACTGACAAGTCAGGTTAGACACGTGAACTTCCACTAGGGAAGTGAGGCCAGGTGCTCCGGAAGGGTTACCACCTCCTGTTTAGCTAGCTACACCCGTCACATGTGGTGTGCAATCAAAATTGTGTGAAAGGAACATGGAACTATGAGACGTCAAGTATATACAGGCCAAATCAAACTTTAAAATTATTAATTCCAAATTATGAAAAAATCAAGTTATCTCCAGACGTAACTTGGGGGGAAAATGAGACTTCCCAAAAAATTTAAAATTTATTCTGTTCATGGGCAAATTTTACATAATTTATACTGCATAGTTATCTGACTATGGTGAATCGAAGATAAATTGACCTTAAGTAGTTCATACGAAAGTGCGTGAATTTGAAAATAAATCATAATAAAAAAATCTAAAGAAGATATATACATCCTGTATTAAGATTTCTTGCCAAAGGGCAGTATTTACTATTGAATTCCTGTGTAGTTTCTGTAAACACTTTAAAAATGCTTTGATCATGTTAAACTACTGTTGATCGCAACATGATCAAAACATTGTCTAAGTTTGGAAGAATTTACATGGGATTTATTTGAATTTCAAGAATAACTATAATGTCCGTAGGGTATACCTTATTTTCATATAAAAGGTCAAGGTCAATTTACTTTTGCATGTAACGACGGACCAGGAAGCGAGAATATATGTGCTAGATCAAAACAGTCACGTGATTGTCATCCGTTGTGTATGTACTAAAAAACTTTTTAAAGGCAAGGTTTGCAAATTGCAATTTAAGCAGTATTATAAATCTGGCCATGAATTGTCTGGGCCATTTATTGATTCCATTATGTGTGTAATGATGTGGAAAATTGAATCAAGCTGAGTAAATTAAGCAGATTAAGTCCATAAGTGCATTAAACCAATAGAAAAAATTATAATAATAAAAAAAAATAAAATAAAACGGATTTTTCATCTTAATTGTAAAATTGAAATATAAATTTTCCAACAAGAAATCAATATAGCGTCTAATTTTTTTCTTTCTTTTTTTGGTCTTTTTTAAATTGTTTAAGAAGGATTGAATCTGGTTTTATGTCCTAGTCAAGAATATTTCGCTTGTATCTGGACGTCGTAAGTGGCAGGAGTTTCACCATAGTGGTCTTTGCGCTCAGGACAATGAGCGAAGAGGGGTTTTAGCGTGACACTCATACACGAGTGAAGTTAGCTAAACAGGAGGTACTTCCCTTTTCCGAGCACACGATCTCACTTCCCTGGTGGAAGTTCGCGTGTTACTTAATCTTCCAGTTGCTACTTTGCTTTGGGATTGTGATTTAGATAGGATTACTATGTTTGTTTTTAATTTTTAATTTCTCTAAAGTAGGAAATCGTAACTTTCAATACTGAATGCCGAGTGCTTAGAAAAAGAATACATGTAGTCATTAACTATATTGAAGTTTTAGTCACAATATCCAACTCCGAACTCCGATTTCCTACATACAGAGCGAACACTCTACCAACTGAAACATAATTAATTGGTTTAACAGCTGATGGGAATTCTGCATCGGTAATGTGCATTAAATTCATATTTATAATACCCTAACGAATTCAGTTTTGACGAAAAGACAGGTCATCTCGGCCCATCGGTAGCTATTTTCGACAGCTTTTCGGTAGCTGTCATCTGTCTTAGAACAACTTTTCGGTCTCTACCTATCCATAACTTTGTCACTCGGCAGCAAAGTTTTCACTATTTTCGTTAGTTTAGTGTTTAGCTTTTGACAGATCTGTACTTTCGGAGTATTCATCAGATATTCTGACTGTTGTGAAGCGTTATATAATTTCTTTTATCTATAATGTAACAAAATGCTACATTGAGTACCAAGTTTCCTGGAATCGATATAAACAAACAATTTACCATAGCAACAATCTATCAAATATTTAGGTATTTAAAAAAAACAAAATAAAGTTTCATGTTATTTTTATCCAGAATCTTTAAAAAGGATTGAACATTAATTCCCATGGTTTCATAATATAGATTTTTTTCTCTCCATGAAGCCATTGGTTTTCCATTTTCAAACCAAAACAACGCGGTTGATTTATGTTGTCTGAAAATCTAAAAGCGAAAATAAAAATTGTGAATTTAATTTTTCATTGCTTATAGCAAATAAAACGTATGACAAAGGAATTTTTTAAAAATTGTTACATTAAAACGAAACATGAATTTTGTTGGCTTATATTCAACGCCTAACAGCAAGCGTTCGGATAAATTAAGAAAGCAATTGTAGCATGGTGATTCGGTCGATACGTCCTCGGTCGATATCGGTTTTCTTCAGTCAAAAAACACATATCGACCTCATCACCATGCTATAATTATATACATGTAGTATTTTAAATACAATATACATTTCACAAATACCTTTTTAAAACTCCATATATATATAATTGATTTTTTTTTTACATTTTTCATAAATTTTTGAATTAATTATAACCCACGCATTTATTTATTTAACCATACGTCTTTTTTCTGTGCTATGCAAAATATTATTTGAAATATGATTGTTTGCAGAGTGATTAATATATTCCTTTGCTCCGGGATCCTGTGTATTATAAATATTTTAAAGCCTTGTACATTTATTTTCAGAAACAGGCACAACTTGCAAATTAAATACTACTTCCACATTTGAATCAAGGTCATGTGTTTCGGAAGGACAGCCCCCTTCTGTCCGCCACACACGGAATAAAAATTGAGAATGATTGGAATATAGAACTATGGGACATCAAGCATATCCAGGATAATGTAAGATATTATAATTCTTGCTAGTATTGTGATGACAATCAGTGGTATACATGGAACAAATGCAATTTGTTAATCAAACTGCTTAAAGTGTCAATAGTCAATGCAACAAAGAAGACGAAACAACTTAACTTAGCTGCTTCTTTCTGCTGTTGTAGTGATACAACATTAACAACTCACATATTATACATGCGTTATCAGTTATCTCAAAATGCGGGTGGAAAATTCATATATGCTTAAAAATGGATAAAAAATTACAGTTACTTACTTTTAAACACTGTTACAACATCCTAAAATGAACAGATACATCCACTTTGTACTTCTTCCAATACTGTCTGTCAATATCATAAAATTATTTTCTCACAAAATTAATGATAGTTAAAAGTCATTTCTGGTTCAAAATGCAAACATGCAGTAAATAACTTAAAAAAAACCCATCGAAACAACATCCTGAAAATGTTATAGATTTATATATCAATTCGTTTTCCATTGTACTGGCAATGTTGTCAGTCAATATTGATACTAAAATACTACACAATTTCTAGATAAAAGTCATATGTGCTCCAAAATGGATAATTTTGCAGTTACTCACTAATTAAATACTGAAATTTCCTCATGAAAATGACACACTTATACAGATCAATCCAAGTTCCATTGTACCTGCAATATTGTCGGTCACTATTGATACTAAACATTTCTATGCAGATTTCATATGATAATTTTCTCACAAATGCTAGTAAAAAGTCAAATGTGCTTCAAAATGGATAAAAATGCAGTTACTTACTTAAAAAATGAAACTACCTCCTGAAAATGTTACACATATACATAGAAATCCATTTTCCATTGTCCTTGCAATACTATCGGCCAATTTTGATACTGAAGCACTACTATGCAGATTCTATACCATTATTTTTTCACATGCTACTAAAAAATCATATGTGCTTCAAAATGCACAAAATGCAGGGAATACTTTTTTAAAAACCGAAACAATCTCCTGTAGAAGTAGTATATATACATCCATTATCCATTGTACATGCAATGTTGTAGGTCATTATTGATACATTACTATATAGTTTTCATAAGATTATTTTCTCACAGTATATTGGCATATTTTATCACATTGAATAATAAAAATATTGTCGATTTTCACTCAATTTAATCAAAACTATTGCTTTCATATTAGGCAGCACACGTCGGTTGAATAAATTGTGTGTCAATGACAAAATAATTTCGGAATTAATCCAAAAATACGCGACAATGACACACTAACGATATTTAATAATGATAACGTACAGACCTGTCGAAAGTTTAACAGAACGAATTTGGTACTGAATCTGCAGCTAATCTCGACCCTTCCTTATTTCACTTGGCATCTTTTCCGCACCCGCTTTTGGTAGCATTTTGGTTGCTAGCTATCCAAATCATTGTCGCTCGGCAGATAGCTTCGATTGTTTTCTTTAGCCCAGTGTAAAACTTTCGACAGGTCTTTACTTTACCTGGGGTACCCAGGAATATTCATTATTTTCTTAATCTAATTGCATGTTAATATTATTATAACACAATTTATCCATTATTAAAGTTATTTTACCGTCATGCCACACACACACACAATTATTTTTCTTATTCAGCATTTGGTGTTTGTTAGCATTTAGTTATCTTTACCCAATGTCCTGTCCTGTATAAACATTGATTGAATGTTCTTTGTGTCCGACTTTATTTCAATAGATAAATTAAAGATATTATTTTGACTAATTTCTTTATTATCACACAGTCCGAACTTTTAAGCTTTTAATTTATTTTATCTTTTATCGGTAATGGTTAAAAGTACTTTACAGACCGGTCGAAAATTTCACACTAAGCTAACGGATTTGTGCCGAATTGACAGCTCATGTCAGTTTATCGTTAGCTATATCTCCG
The DNA here is from genome assembly GCA_021292105.1 of Anadara kagoshimensis. Taxonomy (NCBI): domain Eukaryota; kingdom Metazoa; phylum Mollusca; class Bivalvia; order Arcoida; family Arcidae; genus Anadara; species Anadara kagoshimensis. Next base: position 33,218,759 of record CM037874.1, on the reverse strand, counting down.
CAAGATTTTATTCAACTGCTTCGTATCTCGGCAGCTTTTCGGTCCTTACCTCTCCACATGTCGGCCACACTACAGTGCAGCTTTGACTTCTTTTCGTTAGCTCAGTGCTAAACTTTCGACAGGTCTTCATTGTATAACTTGCTTGTTAAAATAGCCGAAAAGCCGTAAGGTTAAATTTTTAGTCTAGAACATTTAAATCAGTAAACTTTCTTTAATTCAAGTCCGGCTAAATATTGATACTTATACCTCAATTACTACGCCAAGGATACAAATAAACCTTTATAACAAATAATTGTTATCTTTCTTATTCTCTACAGCAATGAACCCGTTTCTTCTGCTAATGGTTTATTTGTTTTACAATTAATACGCTATGGTAGGGTTTGTTCACACTACGGAGACTTTATATAACGAAGGAAACTGCTTACAAATAAATTGTTGATACAAGGATATTGCAAGCCAGGTCTTAACAAAGCCCCAAAGAAGTTTTTGGCTGTCTTCACAGTATTGTTGATACGCAAGATGTATCGGGATACACAATTATCTTAATATATTTGACGTCCCATAGTCACTCTCAATTTTGACTGAACACGTTGTAGCTGTAACTACCAAAACAGTAAGTGACTACCTTTCTACAGCATCCGGTCTAACTTCTTTGGTGGAAGTTCACATTTTTAACTGATTTTGCAGTTTTACTTTGCTTTTGGGATTGTGAACCTGGATACGGAACAGTATGATTGTGTTTGGTTGTTTAAACACTGATGAACAATATACAACTAAAATCAAAAACAAATATATTAATCCATGTACGAATCACAATCCAGAAGCAAAGTAAAAACTTCTGAACTGACAAGTCAGGTTAGACACATGATCTTCCACCAGGGAAGTGAGACCGGGTGCTCTAGAAAGATAACACCTTCTGTTTAGCTAACTTAATGAATCCATATGTTCTCGGTCCTTCGCGGCAAAATATACAGAAAAACTTGAACTAAGGTAAACCAATTGAATGGGAAGAATTTGGCGTCAACTGTAACAGGACCGAATCATTTCATTACCAAGGTAATCATCTTCATTTTAGCCAAAAAAAAACCCAGAAATTCTACAGAAATTTGAACTTAATAACGCCATACTTAATGTGGATGCGGCAATTTTACATAAAACATAATCTGAACTCCATGGCAACTGAATGGTACGGAGATTGATTCGCGCCAATGGTCCTTCTTTACAAAAAATATATTAGTTTATGAAGATAATATTTCTATATAAATACATAGATCGTATTCACAAACACTATAAAATGAGATTTTAAGATTACTGACAAAATGTTTTTATATGTATAACATCTGTCACCTTATCCCTAACAAATTGTAGATTTGTTAACACATTATACAATAGATGCTTGATTTATTAAAGAATGATGTGATATTAATGCCACATGAGTAATAGTATTAAATAAATAAAAAATTAAGTAAGTGTTTCTAAGCAAAAGTCGTGTTTGCTTGTTGCATACTTCTTATCTCCCTTATAGTAACTCTCTTTCTAGTGTTTTACCGTTAGATCAGTAGGTAACGTGCTCGTTTCGTATGTGGGAAGTCGAGGGTTAGAACCTTTGACAGGGTCTGACTAAGACTTAAAAAATAGGAAGTGACTGGGTTTTTATTTAAAAAAAAAACAATTTGAAATTGGAAAAGTCACGCGGTCACGGAAGAGACCTTAAAAACCGATGCCATGTGTCATTTTTAAAGTTTTTACTTTGCTTCTGGTTTGTTATTAGGACATGGATTTGTAGCTTTGTTTATTACTTTTCTAGACAGGTAATGGTCGCGTATCAGAAACACAAAGGTATAAGATGGGTAAATTTCTTAACCTATGTTTATGTATTTGTTGTTATTAATTTGTTTTTACATTTTCCAATCTCATACTATTAAATTTCATTCACGCGGTATATCCAACATTCACAATTTTTCTATTTGTGGTTTTGTTACGAAATTTTAGTAAAATGCCTGAATTAGAGCAAAAGGACCTTGATATTAAATTTAAATAATGTTTAGAACGTTTAACTTCTAACTTTATCATATGGCTATAAAATTATTTAAGCATTAAACTGTGTTTGTAATCGATCTATTATGATTTAGATCGAATGGCTCTCGCGCTAATTAACGGATATTTACAATCCGTCGCTTACAACTTACAATTTTTTTAAAATGTGATTAATTCATTATTGTTCTTCGTGGAAATCCCTTGTGAATATCGAACGGGTTTTAATTGGATCAAATTGGGTAAGCTCCGCCCACCCGTTTTAAAAAAACGACAACACAAGATAAACCTGTTAAGGTTTTATTTTAAATAATTATCTGTGTTTTTACAATTCATATTAATATTAACAATGCAATTGTTAAATGTTGAATTTGTAAAAAATCCCGACTGGAAAGAACTGGATGACACTTGACACGTGCATTTGTGTTTATATCTTTGCAATGTAGTCCCGTTACCAATGTATTCATACATTGTCGGCGACGTCAGAAAACGAAAGGTCGCACGTGAAGCTTTCGGTCTATCGTGTGATAGACTGAATCACTCGTCAAATAGTTTATTACAGAGAAATTGATTTGGATTGTAAAAATTTTAAGAATTTCAGGTACGCTTTGTCATGTATACAATTTTAAAATAAACAATTTGAAGCCGAATATTTTTCGTCGAGAGATTTAAAAATCAAGGATAACCTTATCAGATGAATGCAATAACTATTGTAGTGTAGGGCAAAACATATTTTTTAATGAATTTGAGAACTTTATTACAGTACGTAAGTGTTGCTTCTCTTGTGTTGTTTTTTTATTTGAGCGTATCTTTTACAATAGAAAAAGTTACAAGCCCCTGTGCTTATTAAAGAAAGGCATGTTAGACGTCAGACCAAGAAACCGCAATGCGACCTATGCTCCAGCGTAAAATTAACAAGAGCATGTTGTACGATGGCTGTCATACTTCTGAACGCAACGTGATACACTGTAATTTGAAACGGCGCATGAATACATTTAACAGCAATACAGAAGCAAATCACCGCTTTTAACTGCCGCTACAGAGGCATATATAAGGATATAATATTTTGATTTTTGCCAATAAAAGATAAATTTATTTCTCATCAAAAATGATTTTGTTATCATCATTATTAAAAAATAACGTCAAATAAATAACGTACGTCATTATTGATGTTTGTTTTTTAAAATCACTATTCTATTTGCCTGTTTTTTCTGTTGCACTCAAAAGTTGTATAACAATAAACATCAAATTAGAAGATATCGCTTTGGACTGTAAAAAATCCGGATTGCTGAAAAATGTAAATATAAACATTGATTGCTTGATTGATGGTGGTCATTGTATTAATAACTATCATCAGAGTTCCAGGCATAACAATCATCAATCAAACGGCCATTGCCTAAATGACAGGTATTTCATACCTGTTCACTACATACTAGTAAATCTTGAAATGAAGAAGTACAGTCAAACCTGTCTATAAAGACCACCCAAGGGAACCAGGAAAAGTGGCCTTTATGAGCAGGTGGCCTTTATATACAGGTTTAAATAATGAGAATAAAGAACAATTGGGGTACAATTTTACTGGCCTTTATAAGCAGGTGACCCTTATACAGAGGTGGCCTTTAAGACAGGTTGGACTGTACATACGAAAATTGTCAACGTATTTAGAACTATTTAACAGTATCATACGTTACGATGTATCTGATAAATTTCCAATATTGAGGTAAAGCAACTGATCGCGAATTTAAGATGGATCACTGCTCTTAATAGCGTTGGATTATTGGGTGCTCTCAAATTATGCTATGTCCACAACACTGGTCATTTATTCAATTATCAAGGAAAAATTATAGAAAAATACAAATTACTAAATTTCAATATCTTAAAATATTTTGATTTCAAGAATTTAGCCCGAGAACTACTGATAAGGGTTTTTGTCCGAAACGACCGTCTAGTGCTGCAAAATTTTAATTAATTGAAATAATGATTACAACCACCGATTTTGCAATGATACACATGACAAATATTAGTATCGACTATTGTTCTTACATTAGTTTTTAGTAATCCACAAAAAAAAAAAAAAAAAAAAAAAAAAAACCATGAACGGTTTAACGGTTTACTAGGTACAGGCAAACAACATTGATCTGTCCGTTTGACCTTTCAATAAGATTATTCATTATTCATATACGATATCGATGACCCCAAATACATGTAGTGTTAGAATCCGTAGTTATTACACGAACAATGTATAATTTAGACGAAATGTGTTCACCATGCATTGATCTACTTTTATAATGAATAATAATAATAAAGTAAAGGTCACTCGGACAGGTCAATTTTGCTTGCCTATAAGTGTACCTCGTCAATAAGACAAACAACATTGACCTGTTTGCTTGATCTTTAACTAAATATTTATTCTTGACCAGAACATTTATGTACAGGGAACACAGGTGTTTATTTCCTATACATCACGATAAACGTGTTTTTTTATGCATTATCACTTCCCATGTAATGTTGAGATAACCGTATATAAATATTTCTGACGAAAGGTCAAGGGGAGATGTAAATCTTGTTTGCCTATAAGCAGTAGCTCAAGAACATGTCTTCATATGCCTTCAAGGTACATTGTATAATGCGAAACAAATTTTTGTTTTCATTTTAATTATTCTTACCGTCGGTAAATAACCAGAGGCGAATTTCTTTTATAATAGAGAAGAATGTTTATTCCAGATTCACCTTTTTGTCCCAAAGTATGTTATTTCGAAACAAGCTACTTGGAAATATATACTGCCATTAGATCCATGATCGGAAGTTCTTTAGTCAGTAGTTTTTAGCTCACCTGGCGAAGCCATGTGAGCTTATGGCATGATAAAGCGTCCGTCAGTCCGTCAGTCCGTCAGTCCGTCCGTAAACTTTAATCTTCTCCTCTGAAACTACTGGGCCAATTTGAACCAAATTTGGTGTGGAAGGTCCTTGGGTGGTAATGAGTAAAAATTGTTTCGGTGTTGCCGCCCCTTATCCAAAATGGCTGCTGTTACTATAAAACAGCAAAAACACATAATTTGTTGTTTGAGATTTATTTGTGGGCCGATTTAGTTCAAATTTGAAATATAGAAAGTAGATGTCTGGCCATTTAACATATAAAACGGGTTTTTCAGTAAATATTTTCGTTGCTACGATATTAGCGGAATATGCAAATTAGGTGTATTTTTAGCATGATTCTTTGAAAATCTTCTTCTCTGAAACTGCTGGGCCAATTTGAACCAAATTTGTTGTGAAAGGTCCTTGGGTGGTAATGAGTAAAAATTGTGTTCGGTTTTGCCGACCCATATCCAAGATGGCTGCTGTTACTATAAATAGCAAAAACACATAATTTGTTGTTTCAGATTTATTTGTGAGCCGATTTCGTTCAAATTTGAAATATAGAAAGTAGATGTTTGGCCATTTAACATATAAAACGGGTTTTTACGTAAAAATTCTCGTTGCTACGATATTAGCGGAATATGCAAATTAGGTGTATTTTTAGTATGATTCTTTAAAAATATTCTTCTCTGAAACTGCTGGGCCAATTTGAACCAAATTTGTTGTGGAATGTCCTTGGGTGGTAATGAGTAAAAATTGTGTTCGGTTTTGCCGCCCCTTATCCAAGATGGCTGCTGTTACTATAAATAGCAAAAACACATAATTTGTTGTTTCAAGTTTATTTGTTAGCCGATTTCGTTCAAATTTGAAATATAGAAAGTAGATGTTTGGCCATTTAACAGATAAAACGGGTTTTTCCGTAAAAATTCTCGTTGCTACGATATTAGCGGAATATGCAAATTAGGTGTATTTTTAGCATGATTCTTTGAAAATCTTCTTCACTGAAACTGCTGGGCCAATTTGAACCAAATTTGTTATGGAAGGTCCTTGGGTGGTAATGAGTAAAAATTGTGTTCGGTTTTGCCGCCCCTTATCCAAGATGGCTGCTGTTACTATAAATAGCAAAAACACATAATTTGTTGTTTCAGATTTATTTGTTGGCCGATTTCGTTCAAATTTGAAATATAGAAAGTAGATGTTTGGCCATTTAACATATAAAACGGGTTTTTACGTAAAAATTCTCGTTGCTACGATATTAGCGGAATATGCAAATTAGGTGTATTTTTAGTATGATTCTTTAAAAATATTCTTCTCTGAAACTGCTGGGCCAATTTGAACCAAATTTGTTGTGGAAGGTCCTTGGGTGGTAATGAGTAAAAATTGTGTTCGGTTTTGCCGCCCCTTATCCAAGATGGCTGCTGTTACTATAAATAGCAAAAACACATAATTTGTTGTTTCAAGTTTATTTGTTAGCCGATTTCGTTCAAATTTGAAATATAGAAAGTAGATGTTTGGCCATTTAACAGATAAAACGGGTTTTTCCGTAAAAATTCTCGTTGCTACGATATTAGCGGAATATGCAAATTAGGTGTATTTTTAGCATGATTCTTTGAAAATCTTCTTCACTGAAACTGCTGGGCCAATTTGAACCAAATTTGTTATGGAAGGTCCTTGGGTGGTAATGAGTAAAAATTGTGTTCGGTTTTGCCGCCCCTTATCCAAGATGGCTGCTGTTACTATAAATAGCAAAAACACATAATTTGTTGTTTCAGATTTATTTGTTGGCCGATTTCGTTCAAATTTGAAATATAGAAAGTAGATGTTTGGCCATTTAACAGATAAAACGGGTTTTTACGTAAAAATTCTCGTTGCTACGATATTAGCGGAATATGCAAATTAGGTGTATTTTTAGCATGATTCTTTGAAAATCTTCTTCTCTGAAACTGCTGGGAAGGTCCTTGGGTGGTAATGAGTAAAAGTTTTGTTCGGTTTAGCCGCCCCTTATCCAAGATGGCTGCTATTACTATAAACAGCAAAAACACATAATTTGTTGTTTCAGATTTATTTGTGGGCTGCTTTTTTTTATATTTGAATATAGAAAGAGATGTCTGGCCGTTTAACATATAAAACGGGTTTTCCGTAAAAATTTTCGTTTCCTACGATATTAGCAGAATATGCAAATTAGGTGTATTTTTAGCAGGATTCTTGAAAATCTTCTTCTGCTGGGCCAATTTGAACCAAATTTGTTGTGGAAGGTCCTTGGGTGTAATGAGTAAAATTTGTTCGGTTCAGCCGCCCCATATCCAAGATGGCTGCTGTTACTATAAATAGCAAAAAACACCTAATTGTTGTTCAGATTTATTTGTGGCCGATTTCGTTCAAATTTGAAATATAGAAAGTAGATTTCTGGCCATTTAACATATAAAATGGGTTTTCATAAAAATTTTCGTTGCTACGATATTAGCAGAATATGCTAATTAGGTGTATTTTTAGCATGATTCTTGAAAATCTTCTTCTCTGAAACTGCTGGGCCATTTGAACCAAATTTGTTGTGGAAGGTCCTTGGGTGGTAATGAGTAAAATTTTGTTCGGTTAGCCGCCCCATATCCAAGATGGCTGCTGTACTATAAATAGCAAAAACACATAATTTGTTGTTCAGATTATTTGTTGCGATTTCGTTCAAATTTGAAATATAGAAAGTAGATTTCTGGCCCATTTAACATATAAATGGGTTTTTCCATAAAAATTTTCGTTGTACGATATTAGCAGAATATGCTTAATTAGGTGTATTTTAGCATGATTCTTTGAAAATCTTCTTCTCTGAAATGCTGGGCCAATTGAACCAAATTGTTGTGGAAGGTCCTTTGGGGTAATGAGTAAAAATTGTGTTCGGTTTTGTTGCCCCATATCCAAGATGGCGCTGTTACTATAAATAGCAAAAACACATTATTTGTTGTTTCAGTTATTGTGAGCGATTCGTTCAAATTTGAAATTATAGAAAGTAGATGTTTGGCCATTTAACATATAAAACGGTTTTTCCGCAAATTTTTCGTTGCTACGATAGTAGTGAATATGCAAATTAGGTGTATTTTTTAGCATGATTCTTTGAAAACTTCCTTCTCTAAAACTGCTGGGCCAATTTCAACCAAATTTTATGTGGAAGTCTTGAGTGGTAAGGAGTAAAATTTTTGTTTGGTGTTGCCGTTCCATTTCCAAGATGGTTGCCATTACTATAAATAGCAAGCGCATAATATTCCATTTCAGATTTATTTTATTTATACTGATTTCGTTCAAATTTGAAACATAGAAAGTAAAAGTTTGGCATCAAACCAGGTTTATGGTTTAAATGAGATGGTATGTTTCAGCTACCCGGCCAAAGGCAAACTGAGGTTGTTGTGTTGCGGTGTGTTTCTTCGTGCCTCTGTAAACATTATTAAATGACTTCTCTGAAATCAGTAAGGCAATTTCAACTATCACAGAAGTCTAATAGATCCAGGTGAGCGTTACAGGCCCTTTGGGCATCTTGTTATAATTAACTATGCGTTAATGCAACTTAGTTTATTTTTATTCAAATTTAACGAAGCAAAGCCGCTTGCAAATAAATTTTGAGTCGGTAATAAAGCAAACCTAGGAATATTAAGGCTATGAAATATTTTTAAAGGCCCAAATCACAATATTGTTGATGAGTATGATGTGCCAGTATACAAAAAATAATTTTGATGTATTTGACGTCCCATAGTTTGATATTCCTTTCATATGAATTTGATTTTACACGCGACGGGTGTAGCTAGCTAATCAAGAAGTTCTTACCCTTCAGGAGAATCCGGCCTAATTCCTAGAAGGAATTCTATGTTTTAACTAAATGTTTTAAAAGATTTAAACTTTGCTTTGGATAACTGTGGTTGGATAAGGACTGTATGTTTGTGTTGATTTCTAGTAAATTAATTTCAGATAAGAAATATATTAATTTATTGTTACAGCTTGTTGTGTTTTGCCGTTTGTCTTTCGACATTCGAGTTTCCAAGAGACAGTATTTTATTAGTAGATTATATAATTTTAATGTTTATTCAACACTCAACTGTATGACAAAGTAAACTTAAATGAAAACTGATACCATAATTTCTGATTTATCATATCTGAGGCCCCTTTATTCAATTTGAGTTTATGATCGATAGTCCGATATGTATTCATTTTATTCCTTGATTTTATTTTCAGTACAGACCTGTCGAAAAGGAGTCAAAGCTCTGATGCAAAGTGGCCAAGATGCGAATAGCTGCTAGAGAAACAAATAGTTCTCGAGAGAGATATATAGCAGCTGCCGAGATACAGCTAACGAGGGGCTGAGATAAGCTGTCGATTCGGTACTAATTTACTGTTGACTTTGTGTTAGTCAGGCCTTTACTGTACTTCATATTGGAGTGATGTGCCCTTTTGCCTTTTAGTCAGGTGCGCAACAAAAACTAAGATTGTACTTTAAAATACCATACATTTAAATGAATTAATAATATTTTTAAAATACTAGTAAGACTTTGCATTGCTCTTTTTATTACAAACGTTATAGTGGTAATGATTACATTGAAAATAATATAATGTCCATTTCTTGTACTGTTTATAGATGATCGTCTTGTAAGAAAACGGATACATGAAACTATATGGTGTTGGCTACATCATTGTCTGAAGTACAGTTCCATCAAGACTATGGGAGCTTGTATGGTCATTGTGCTATGTTGATGACTTCATCGCCTAAAATAAAATAAAATAAATAAAAAAACACTATGTTAAACCAATTGTGTTGATGAAATGGTTGAATGGCGATTAACGCAATTTTCAGGAATATTTCACTTGCTTTGAGAGGTCAATAGCTGAAGGTGATATTATTGTAGATTGAAATATTATTTGTAATGTTACAGGCATGCGCCTAAAAGTGATTCATGTATATACACATCCAGTGGGCTTGACCGAGTTGAATTGAATTGAGTTGCAGAAATTGTCACCTTTTCAGTGCGATCAGGACAATGCGCAGAGAATACAGAGTTTCGATTTTTAAAGCTTCTTATCCTTCATTGCTAAATGCCTAGTGCTTGGCTTGGCAAAGAATGGTCACTACCTTATAAGCATTTCAGTTTTATGACATGATTTACCTTTACACGTGTGATACTTCAGAAAAAAGTATGCAAACCAATGTATTTTTGAGCTGGTGTAAATTTTAAAGTAACAGTCGAAATAATGTTGTGTATACATTTTAAAGACAAAGAAGGCCTTACCTCAGAAGCAATCACAATATCTATCATTGCAGCTGCCTTGTCTGAAGAAGGGCGTTGGCGGGAATAAAGTGCATTTATTTTCGTAGCAAAACTGTGCGCAATTATAGTCAGCTCTTCTGTCATTAGAGTCACATTCTTCCCAATAGCAAACACTGTAATCACTGGCTCCTTTGCTGAGGAGCTTCTGTAGTGGTAGTTGTTCTAGCAGGTGGTCGGCCTCCAATAGGTGGCAGCGCCCGTCCTCCCGCTGCAGGTGGTAGTCGTCCACTACCACGTGGTGGTACAGGTGGAAGTTGTGGTGGGGGAGGTGCCTGCAGTAGTGGTGGTTGTTGTGGAAAGATTAAAGGGATAAACACTGGGTCAACCCAAAATCCTTGAACGGTCGTCAGGGTCAAAACACCTAAATGGAAATTAAAACCATTATAACATAAAATCACTGAATACAGTAAATCTCGTTATGTAATGCCCTCTATATAAACGGTATATAACTAACGCAATTTCTTAACTGAGATTTTCTCGACTTTAATTTAGCAAATTTTCGCAATCCATGTCTGAATTACAAATAAATGTTTTTGATAAAAGAAAAAACAATGTCGTAATTATGGAGTGATCTTCAAAATCGCACCTTTAATTCCTCATTATCTAGGAAATTAACAAATTTATTTAGATATATATCATTTGCCATAAGTTATAGACAGTCTTAGTTAAGGAATGATTGTGAAACTGGAGCCTGAACTTATATTGTTTTTGAAAGTACGAATGAGGTTTTTGTTACAAATGCAATTTAGAAATGGTCTTCAAAATGACGACTTTAATACCTGGATATCGTAAAAAGAAACGAAATTGTTATGATTACAAATTTGTCAAATTTAAATCAATGAAAATTTTTAGTAAGAATTTATTTTCCTATATTAAAAATACAACAATTTAATGAAACATTGAATAAATTACTGTGTTGATATTTACAATTTTTATTAGATTCGTTTTACAAAATCTTTCTGAATTTCTGTTTTAGGTATTCTTTTTAAGAAACATTTATTTCGAGTACGTACATATGCTTAATATTCATTTCTTATATATATTTGAAACGTTTTTATTATTATTATTATAGGATAACTGATGACTGTGAACAAAATTTACACTTTTCCAGTATGTAAATTATCTATGGTGCAGGCCTATCGAAATTTTGAACTAGACTAACTGATAAGTGACGAATCTACAGCTAATCTCGAACCTTTGTTAGCTACATCTCGACAGCTAAATCTCGTTTTTCGATCTTTATCTATCTATACCGTCATCGACCGACAGTCAAGCTTTGACACCTTTTCGTTAACTAAATGTTAAACTTTCGACAGGTATGTGAGTTTAATATGTCTTTAAATAAATATATTATTTCTTAATATAAAAAATGTAAAATTACGAAAATGTTTTGGTTAAGCTTATAAAAATTTAACAATAAAATATGCATTTACCGAACAACAGTATCTTTTATAAATATCTTAAATAAATTATTTATTCATAAAGTTATTTAAATATTCATTTAAAAATTAGACCAATGAAACGAAGCAGAACTTATTAAAAATAATCACCATTACTCACCCAATACTGCAGCAGCTAATGTAATTTTGTCGTGCATTCTGGTCTATCAGCAGGAATCTCTGAAATACCCAATACACAAAATACCACAAGTCAAAATACAACTTTTCAAGTTAGCTTTTTTCAGCATGCTTTGGGTTTTTATATGGAATGTGACGTAAACAAATGTGCAAATATGTAACCATAATTGGCTGTAGAAACTGAAAAATGACAGTGTGAAGGTTAAACTTATATTAGGATGACAAGTACATCGCCAAAAATGTAATGTTTATGAAATTTATAATGTTGTTAATGATTATAAAGTAAAATAACTGAGGTTTTTAGACAAACATTGGAATACGCAATGAAGATAATAATATGCATAATACAATTATTTAAATATAGAGTTATTAGGCGTGAATTAGAGATATGACTTTACTCTTGTCTCTTATTTGTTTATTTAACATTAATTTTTGAGAAAAATTTTCATTTCGAGATATTTGCGTACCTCTATTTTTGCTAAGTTGATAATGATCAGTGAAAATCAAAACAAAATATTTACGAAAATTTTCTTTTTGCGTCTTGCTGATCTCGCGAATTTACGCGAAAATAAAGGAATGCCAGCATTTTGCTATCTACAATAAAGTAATTGAAAACAACTACACTAATCCATGTCCAAATCACCATCTAGTAGCAAAGGAATAACTTTGAAACTGACAAGTGAGGTTAGACACGTGAACTTCCACCAGGGAAGTGAGGCCGAGTGCTCCAGAAGGGTAAGCACAACGAAAAGCTGTTGCATTTATATATATTATATATATTTACAATACGCAAGAAAAAAGAAAAGAAATTAAAGGTTGGTTTTCTTGAAAAAAATGTATTCAAAATCAAGTCAAGGCTATAAGGATATTCAGAAGCTTGCTATGGAGATACCGTAGAAATTTTCTGAAGTACAGAATGCGTTATATCAAAAACAAGCGAACTTATCCATGTCAAAATCACAATCCCAAAACTTATGAAAGACTTTGAAATGACCAATTAGGTTAAACACGTGAACTCATACCATGGAAATATGTCCGTGTGTAATCAAAATTTAGAATGAGTAAGGAATATGGAAGTATGTGTGACGTCAAATATATCCAGGGTAACCTGGACACAGACACATACCATAAATACTTATGCACACTCTACAGTGACAGTAAATCTCAACAATACGTGTACATCTATATAATTATCTTATGTATAATGAATGCCCGAATTTGCACTCTGATATACAAATACATTTTAAAAGACATTAATAGGGCAATGAGATTATGATCAGACGTTAATTATACTCAAAAGTGCATGAGGTTTTGATATTCTTTCCCTTGATGTAAGATACATAAATATACACCTTGTTTAAATGATAGACTGCACTGAAATTATTCAGTTTAACTTATTAGTATGTTTGTTTTTGATTTAAATGCTTCTATGCTGTTTTCTTTATAATGCATCATATAGAGTGGTTTAATGGCATACTGTAATATAATGTAAACCTTGTTGGTAGAGTGGTCTGGATATTGCAAGCCTAGGCTTATCAAGGCCCTCAAAAAGTTTTATGACCGTCATCACAGTATTAATGATAAGTTTGATGTCTCTGTGTTCAGGATTGCCCTGGATATATTTGACGTAACATTTTCATTTCACACAATTTTGATTACACACGTGGCGGGTGTAGCTTGCTAAACAGTAGGTGTTTACCCTTCCTGAACACCCGGCCTCACTTCCCTGGTGAAAGTTTACGTGTCTAACCTAACATATCAGTTTCAAAGTTGTTACTTTGCTTCTGGATTGTGATTCGGACATGGATTAGTATGTTTGTTTTTTATTTAGATACTAAAAATACTAAAAGAAGGTATATGTATTCTTTATATATGCATCATGTAGAATGGTTTTTGCCATACATGTAATAAAGTGCACCTTGTTGTTAGAGTGGTCTAAAGAATATGCTTTGGGATCAAAAGCATTTTTCAATCGGAACACTAATGAACACAAACTTTGCACCATTTCTGGCTAATTTGTTTCTTTATACTAATGATAACGTCTGCCGGAATGCTATCGAGTTATATCTAACGAGGGACCGGATTTTTTTCCATTCAGCACCAATTCGGTGTAAATATTTCGACAGACTTGTACTGTAGGAGGTCAAGATTTCGATATACAGTCTAACTTGTCTATAAAGGCCACCCAAGGGAATCAGTTAAAGTGGGCTTTATGGGGAGGTGGCCTTTATATATGCAGGTTCAAATAATATAATTAAAAACAATTGGGATATAATTTTACTAGCCTTTATAAGCAAGTGACTCTTATAAAGAGATGGCCTTTAAGGCAGGTTGGGCTGTAATATAATTATGTAACTGATTTTTTTACATTTAGCCTATAAAATTTGTGAGTCATTTATCAGTCGCTGGACCACGACTAACGCTAAAAAAACATATCCTATTTTCAAAAGCAGTGCTTAGGTCAATCTACCTTTTGTTGGTTTTTCTTCGTGGCTCGGGATATTGTTGCAAATTTTGATCTCTTACATTTTCGCTTGGAAAGTTTCCGGTCTTTTGCATTCATATGATGTAAACGTCTTTGTACAGAAATAAATGACCGTTATTTTTATGCTCTTATGTGTATATCGTTTAAAATAAACAAAACAAAAACCATCAATTACAGAGAAATTTACAATGTGTCATGTTGTGGGGAAAAATACATATTTCAAAAAATATTTTTTGAATTTGTAATAGTCTCTGATTGACGTTTTTACGAAGCGTATAATGAGTCCATGTTTAGCTAACATGGTAACTGACATTTTAACGGTTTATTCCGGCGTCTTTAATTTTTAATAATATAATACTAACGTAAAGGGTTACCGGTCACTGTCAACATTTACAGTACAGACTTGTCGAAGTTTTAACACTGATAGTCGAAAAGCGGCTGCCAAGTGGCCGAGATATGGATAGCTAGTGAAAGAAATGACATGGCTGAAAAGCTGTCGAGATATAGCTATCACCGGACTGAAATCCGCTACTGGTTCGCCACTAATTAGTTATCTTGGTGTGAAACTTTAGACAGGTCTGTACTGTATGTAAAATGTCCTCAAATCGGACATGTTACTTTGAGTAATATAGACCCATTTCAAAGATCCTTTGCTAGTATAATATATTTATTTTCCTACTGTAATTAATTACTGTGTCTATTGATGTTGTAATAGTAGTGTTGATGTACTCTAGGTTTTGGAAGAATTCCAGTTTTAAAATAAATCTTAGTCAAGTTTTCATACTTTGTGAAACTATAGCCTTTAGAAAATTTTCTTTTCACATGTTTGCTAAAAAAAAGTTAATTTCTTATCGAATATTTCAGAAATAAGAATCCCGTGGCGATGAAAACACAGTGTGCTGTATCCATAAACAATTCAGAGCATTGCAAAGCTGAAAACAAGTTAATAGCCAATGAAGCTAAGAACACACACACACACACACACACAGAGAGAGAGAGAGAGAGAGAGAGTGTGTTAATATATATACAAAGATATCACTGATAGTAAAACTGTATGAAGAACTGACAATAGATCTCATTTCAGTTCTGCTATTGTTTTCTTTTGCCCAGCATTCCGACATTGTCGCAATTCCTAGAAATCAACATACATCAGTAAAATATGCTGAACTGTTTAATCGTTGCTTTGAAACTTCTGGTGTCTAAAAAACGTAATCTAACATTTTACAATTAAATTAATTGTCGGTCCATGAAAAATTTTACTTGGAAGTTCGCGTGTCTAACCTGTCAGAAAGTTTTTATTTTGCTTCTTGATTGTGTTTCAGACAAGAATCAATATGGCGATTTTGATTTCTTAACATCATCGTCACTTTTGTTCGGAAGTCAATGAAACAGTTCATTTTGTCAATTTGATCAATTAACAGTGATGTAACCATGCATAAGCGTGTACCGGCGGAGAAAACACCAAATTTAACATTTACATTTTTGCAGTGAGAGGCACTGTAATACGTAAGATCGTATTTTAGACTACTGCTCAACCGTGTTCCTCAATATTTGAAGGAAAATATTACAGGAGTAATGAGGAATTTTATAAAACATCTTTCCATGTCAGATTAAATGTCCGTGAATATATCTAAATTAACCGGCTAATGTGTAAGTAAATGTCCATTTATTTTATTAAGTATATATGCTGTGTTAATTGCATTCTAAGACGGAAGAATATATGTTCTTTTTAAATAGCTGTATTATAATTCATAAGCTGTCTTTACTCTGAAGAATTTAATCTTGTCTAGTATATTTACGGTGGTCGCTTATAGTATGAAGGTGTTTTCAAGAACAGTGTGGACTATTATCACTAAACGATATATCATTCTTCGGATTCCGTATCAAAATTACATAGTTATAACCAAGAATAAACATTCCTGTCCTTGTCCAAATCACAATCCAAAAAAGGCCAACACTTTGAAACTGTCAATTACGTAAAACACATGAAATTCAACCATAAGAGTGAGGTTGGTTGCCCTGAAAGGTTAAGTACCAACTTTTAAGCTAGCTGCACCCGTCACATGTAAAATCTAAATTGAGAATGAAAGTAACATGGGATTAAGGGTCGTCAAATATATCTAGGATAATTTTAGATGGGCAAGCAGCATACATATATGACGCCACAAATTTTGAAGGCATCGGTATGCAATGTCCCTGAGCCAGTTTATTTTGCATGCATCTTTCGTGGTTGTATAAAGTTCCCTTAAGCAGCAAAGTTCTACAAAAGAGTATTATCTTTAAACCAAATGCACCATGAAAGATAAGTTAAAATGCAATATTTATAATCATAGTTTTCGTTCAGTAAAGTAAATAAAGTAATGATACAGGGAATGGCTATTTCGATAAATTGATTACCTAAATACATGTAAGCATTTATCTTTTTGTACACGTAAAAAAAATGCAACGATGTTGACCTAAAAAAATTAACATAAGGTCAAGCAGGAGTACGTTAACCTGTTTGTTGTCCTTTTAAGCACACAATGTTTGTAAATTAACACATGCCATGTGGTAAAATTATAATCTATCGAGTGCTTCAAACTCAAATTTGAATTAAATATTTATAAATAAAGGATTGTACATGAACGTTGATTAAATTTTGTTTATTAGTTTGTAACTCAGTTTGGTCACTCAGACATTTTCCAGGTCTTTCGGTTATCACTTGACCCGATAGAGTTACTAAGCCAATAAACGGATTACAATCAACGCTGTTTGTTAACAAACGTAAAATAATTGATGTAACAACTTTTGCCATAGAAGAGCTATAAACAAAACAGAAAAGTTAAACATGTATATAAAGACTACCAATCGAACCGTAAAGAATCTTTTTGGTTGATATTTGAGGCAAATCGGACCTTTAAACAACGGTCTTCTTCTTTATATACTTGTGGTCACTATAGCAGGTTTTGGAATATATTATAAAACAATTGAATGTTATTAAAACATTAATTTCAGAGGAAAGGTATAAAATAGTGTCCGTTTACTGGCAGTATGAACTTCATTACTGTGGCTGTTGATTAACCAAATTTATGCAGGTCATTGTTATATCTAGAAAGAAAACTGTCGCCAAATTATTTAACACCGCATACAGATATAAAGATGATGTTCTGTCTCTAAATGATTAAACATGTGATTATGTGAATATCATCTATCCTAGTGAGCTTGAAATAATTGAATAAAACTGATTCCTTATATTTGGACTAATACCTCAATTATAACACCAACAAAAGGCTACATTTGAAGTTTTATTGATAACTAGATGGTTTCAATTTTCTTTTATCAACTTTTCATTACTATGCAGCAATATACCTGATTTTTCAGCATATGGTGTATTTGTTTCACAGTTAATAGGCTATGTTAGAGTTTATATGCACAAAAGAATACACAGAAACAACCTACTTAAAACACATTGCTGATTCTGGGATATTGAATTCATATGTTTATCAAAGTCCTCATAAAGTTTTGTGTCCATCATTAAAAATTCGTTATAAGTAAGATGTATCTGTATTCCACTTTATTCTAGATATATTTGTTTCACATAGTTTAATTTCCCATTCATTTTCAATAGTTATTACACGCGCGGCGGATGTAGCTAGGTCAACAGGAGGTGCATAACCTTCCGGAGCACTCGACCTCACTTCTCTTTTGAAAAGTTGGAAGTTCACGTGTTTAGATTAATGTGCCAGTGTTGTATCAACTGACACAAAGTATACATTTTTAGTTGACTTATAAGTCTTATAAGACAAACAACATTGACCTGTTTGCTTGATCTTTAACTAAATATTTATTCTTGACCAGAACATTTATGTACAGGGAACACAGGTGTTTATTTCCTATACATCACGATA
Organism: Anadara kagoshimensis; assembly: GCA_021292105.1. Classification (NCBI taxonomy): domain Eukaryota; kingdom Metazoa; phylum Mollusca; class Bivalvia; order Arcoida; family Arcidae; genus Anadara; species Anadara kagoshimensis. Next base: position 33,200,617 of record CM037874.1, on the reverse strand, counting down.
AACGTGTTTTTTTATGCATTATCACTTCCCATGTAATGTTGAGATAACCGTATATAAATATTTCTGACGAAAGGTCAAGGGGAGATGTAAATCTGTTTGCCTATAAGCAGTAGCTCAAGAACATGTCTTCATATGCCTTCAAGGTACATTGTATAATGCGAAACAAATTTTGTTTTCATTTTAATTATTCTTACCGTCGGTAAATAACCAGAGGCGAATTTCTTTTATAATAGAGAAGAAGTTTATTCCAGATTCACCTTTTTGTCCCAAAGTATGTTATTTCGAAACAAGCTACTTGGAAATATATACTGCCATTAGATCCATGATCGGAAGTTCTTTAGTCAGTAGTTTTAGCTCACCTGGCGAAGCCATGTGAGCTTATGGCATGATAAAGCGTCCGTCAGTCCGTCAGTCCGTCAGTCCGTCCGTAAACTTTAATCTTCTCCTCTGAAACTACTGGGCCAATTTGAACCAAATTGGTGTGGAAGGTCCTTGGGTGGTAATGAGTAAAAATTGTTTCGGTGTTGCCGACCCTTATCCAAAATGGCTGCTGTTACTATAAAACAGCAAAAACACATAATTTGTTGTTTGAGATTTATTTGTGGGCCGATTTAGTTCAAATTTGAAATATAGAAAGTAGATGTCTGGCCATTTAACATATAAAACGGGTTTTTCAGTAAAATTTTCGTTGCTACGATATTAGCGGAATATGCAAATTAGGTGTATTTTAGCATGATTCTTGAAAATCTTCTTCTCTGAAACTGCTGGGCCAATTTGAACCAAATTTGTTGTGAAAGGTCCTTGGGTGGTAATGAGTAAAAATTGTGTTCGGTTTTGCCGACCCATATCCAAGATGGCTGCTGTTACTATAAATAGCAAAAACACATAATTTGTTGTTTCAGATTTATTTGTGAGCCGATTTCGTTCAAATTTGAAATATAGAAAGTAGATGTTTGGCCATTTAACATATAAAACGGGTTTTTACGTAAAAATTCTCGTTGCTACGATATTAGCGGAATATGCAAATTAGGTGTATTTTTAGTATGATTCTTTAAAAATATTCTTCTCTGAAACTGCTGGGCCAATTTGAACCAAATTTGTTATGGAAGGTCCTTGGGTGGTAATGAGTAAAAATTGTGTTCGGTTTTGCCGCCCCTTATCCAAGATGGCTGCTGTTACTATAAATAGCAAAAACACATAATTTGTTGTTTCAGATTTATTTGTTGGCCGATTTCGTTCAAATTTGAAATATAGAAAGTAGATGTTTGGCCATTTAACATATAAAACGGGTTTTTACGTAAAAATTCTCGTTGCTACGATATTAGCGGAATATGCAAATTAGGTGTATTTTTAGTATGATTCTTTAAAAATATTCTTCTCTGAAACTGCTGGGCCAATTTGAACCAAATTTGTTGTGGAAGGTCCTTGGGTGGTAATGAGTAAAAATTGTGTTCGGTTTTGCCGCCCCTTATCCAAGATGGCTGCTGTTACTATAAATAGCAAAAACACATAATTTGTTGTTTCAAGTTTATTTGTTAGCCGATTTCGTTCAAATTTGAAATATAGAAAGTAGATGTTTGGCCATTTAACAGATAAAACGGGTTTTTCCGTAAAAATTCTCGTTGCTACGATATTAGCGGAATATGCAAATTAGGTGTATTTTTAGCATGATTCTTTGAAAATCTTCTTCACTGAAACTGCTGGGCCAATTTGAACCAAATTTGTTATGGAAGGTCCTTGGGTGGTAATGAGTAAAAATTGTGTTCGGTTTTGCCGCCCCTTATCCAAGATGGCTGCTGTTACTATAAATAGCAAAAACACATAATTTGTTGTTTCAGATTTATTTGTTGGCCGATTTCGTTCAAATTTGAAATATAGAAAGTAGATGTTTGGCCATTTAACAGATAAAACGGGTTTTTACGTAAAAATTCTCGTTGCTACGATATTAGCGGAATATGCAAATTAGGTGTATTTTTAGCATGATTCTTTGAAAATCTTCTTCTCTGAAACTGCTGGGAAGGTCCTTGGGTGGTAATGAGTAAAAGTTTTGTTCGGTTTAGCCGCCCCTTATCCAAGATGGCTGCTATTACTATAAACAGCAAAAACACATAATTTGTTGTTTCAGATTTATTTGTGGGCTGCTTTTTTTTTATATTTGAAATATAGAAAGTAGATGTCTGGCCGTTTAACATATAAAACGGGTTTTTCCGTAAAAATTTTCGTTCCTACGATATTAGCAGAATATGCAAATTAGGTGTATTTTTAGCATGATTCTTTGAAAATCTTCTTCTGCTGGGCCAATTTGAACCAAATTTGTTGTGGAAGGTCCTTGGGTGGTAATGAGTAAAATTTTGTTCGGTTCAGCCGCCCCATATCCAAGATGGCTGCTGTTACTATAAATAGCAAAAACACATAATTTGTTGTTTCAGATTTATTTGTTGGCCGATTTCGTTCAAATTTGAAATATAGAAAGTAGATTTCTGGCCATTTAACATATAAAATGGGTTTTTCCATAAAAATTTTCGTTGCTACGATATTAGCAGAATATGCTAATTAGGTGTATTTTTAGCATGATTCTTTGAAAATCTTCTTCTCTGAAACTGCTGGGCCAATTTGAACCAAATTTGTTGTGGAAGGTCCTTGGGTGGTAATGAGTAAAATTTTGTTCGGTTTAGCCGCCCCATATCCAAGATGGCTGCTGTTACTATAAATAGCAAAACACATAATTTGTTGTTTCAGATTTATTTGTGTTGGCCGATTTCGTTCAAATTTGAAATATAGAAAGTAGATTTCTGGCCATTTAACATATAAAATGGGTTTTTCCATAAAAATTTTCGTTGCTACGATATTAGCAGAATATGCTAATTAGGTGTATTTTTAGCATGATTCTTTGAAAATCTTCTTCTCTGAAACTGCTGGGCCAATTTGAACCAAATTTGTTGTGGAAGGTCCTTTGGTGGTAATGAGTAAAAATTGTGTTCGGTTTTGTTGCCCCATATCCAAGATGGCTGCTGTTACTATAAATAGCAAAAACACATTATTTGTTGTTTCAGATTTATTTGTGAGCCGATTTCGTTCAAATTTGAAATATAGAAAGTAGATGTTTGGCCATTTAACATATAAAACGGGTTTTTCCGCAAATTTTTTCGTTGCTACGATATTAGCTGAATATGCAAATTAGGTGTATTTTTTAGCATGATTCTTTGAAAATCTTCTTCTCTAAAACTGCTGGGCCAATTTCAACCAAATTTTATGTGGAATGTCCTTGAGTGGTAAGGAGTAAAATTTTTGTTTGGTGTTGCCGTTCCATTTCCAAGATGGTTGCCATTACTATAAATAGCCAAAGCGCATAATATTCCATTTCAGATTTATTTTATTTTATTGACTGATTTCGTTCAAATTTGAAACATAGAAAGTAAAAGTTTGGTCATCAACCAGGTTTATGGTTTAAATGAGATGGTATGTTTTCAGCTTACCCGGCCAAAGGCAAACTGAGGTTGTTGTGTTGCGGTGTGTTTCTTCGTGCCTCTGTAAACATTACTTAAATGACTTCTCTGAAATCAGTAAGGCAATTTCAACTATCACAGAAGTCTAATAGATCCAGGTGAGCGTTACAGGCCCTTTTGGGCATCTTGTTATAATTAACTATGCGTTAATGCAACTTAGTTTATTTTTATTCAAATTTAACGAAGCAAGCCGCTTGCAAATAAATTTTTGAGTCGGTAATAAAGCAAACCTAGGAATATTAAGGCTATGAAACTATTTTAAAGGCCCAAATCACAATATTGTTGATGAGTATGATGTGCCAGTATACAAAAAATAATTTTTGATGTATTTGACGTCCCATAGTTTGATATTCCTTTCATATGAATTTGATTTTACACGCGACGGGTGTAGCTAGCTAATCAAGAAGTTCTTACCCTTCAGGAGAATCCGGCCTAATTTCCTAGAAGGAATTTCTATGTTTTAACTAAATGTTTTAAAAGATTTTAACTTTGCTTTGGATAACTGTGGTTTGGATAAGGACTTGTATGTTTGTGTTTGATTTCTAGTAAATTAATTTCAGATACATGTAAATATATTAATTTATTGTTACAGCTTTGTTGTGTTTTGCCGTTTGTCTTTCGACATTCGAGTTTCCAAGAGACAGTATTTTATTAGTAGTATTATATAATATTTTAATGTTTATTCAACACTTCAACTGTATGACAAAGTAACTTAAATGAAAACTGATACCATAATTTCTGATTTATCATATCTGAGGCCCCTTTATTCAATTTGAGTTTATGATCGATAGTCCCGATATGTATTCATTTTATTCCTTGATTTTTATTTTCAGTACAGACCTGTCGAAAAGGAGTCAAAGCTCTGATGCAAAGTGGCCAAGATGCGAATAGCTGCTAGAGAACAAATAGTTCTCGAGAGAGATATATAGCAGCTGCCGAGATACAGCTAACGAGGGGCTGAGATAAGCTGTCGATTCGGTACTAATTTACCTGTTGACTTTGTGTTAGTCAGGCCTTTACTGTACTTCATATTGGAGTGATGTGCCCTTTTTGCCTTTTAGTCAGGTGCGCAACAAACTAAGATTGTACTTTAAAATACCATACATTTAAATGAATTAATAATATTTTTAAAATACTAGTAAGACTTTGCATTGCTCTTTTTATTACAAACGTATAGTGGTAATGATTACATTGAAAATAATATAATTGTCCATTTCTCGTACTGTTTATAGATTGATCGTCTTGTAAGAAAACGGATACATGAAACATATATGGTGTTGGCTACATCATTGTCTGAAGTACAGTTCCATCAAGACTATGGGAGCTTGTATGGTCATTGTGCTATGTTGATGACTTCATCGCCTAAAATAAAATAAAATAAATAAAAAAACACTATGTTAAACCAATTGTGTTGATGAAATGGTTGAATGGCGATTAACGCAATTTTCAGGAATATTTCACTTGCTTTGAGAGGTCAATAGCTGAAGGTGATATTATTGTAGATTGAAATATTATTTGTAATGTTACAGGCATGCGCCTAAAAGTGATTCATGTATATACACATCCAGTGGGCTTGACCGAGTTGAATTGAATTGAGTTGCAGAAATTGTCACCTTTTCAGTGCGATCAGGACAATGCGCAGAGAATACAGAGTTTCGATTTTTAAAGCTTCTTATCCTTCATTGCTAAATGCCTAGTGCTTGGCTTGGCAAAGAATGGTCACTACCTTATAAGCATTTCAGTTTTATGACATGATTTACCTTTACACGTGTGATACTTCAGAAAAAAGTATGCAAACCAATGTATTTTTGAGCTGGTGTAAATTTTAAAGTAACAGTCGAAATAATGTTGTGTATACATTTTAAAGACAAAGAAGGCCTTACCTCAGAAGCAATCACAATATCTATCATTGCAGCTGCCTTGTCTGAAGAAGGGCGTTGGCGGGAATAATGTGCATTTATTTTCGTAGCAAAACTGTGCGCAATTATAGTCAGCTCTTCTGTCATTAGAGTCACATTCTTCCCAATAGCAAACACTGTAATCCACTGGCTCCTTTTGCTGAGGAGCTTCTGTAGTGGTAGTTGTTCTAGCAGGTGGTCGGCCTCCAATAGGTGGCAGCGCCCGTCCTCCCGCTGCAGGTGGTAGTCGTCCACTACCACGTGGTGGTACAGGTGGAAGTTGTGGGGGGAGGTGCCTGCAGTAGTGGTGGTTGTTGTGGAAAGATTAAAGGGATAAACACTGGGTCAACCCAAAATCCTTGAACGGTCGTCAGGGTCAAAACACCTAAATGGAAATTAAAACCATTATAACATAAAATCACTGAATACAGTAAATCTCGTTATGTAATGCCCTCTATATAAACGGTATATAACTAACGCAATTTCTTAACTGAGATTTTCTCGACTTTAATTTAGCAAATTTTCGCAATCCATGTCTGAATTACAAATAAATGTTTTTGATAAAAGAAAAAACAATGTCGTAATTATGGAGTGATCTTCAAAATCGCACCTTTAATTCCTCATTATCTAGGAAATTAACAAATTTATTTAGATATATATCATTTGCCATAAGTTATAGACAGTCTTAGTTAAGGAATGATTGTGAAACTGGAGCCTGAACTTATATTGTTTTTGAAAGTACGAATGAGGTTTTTGTTACAAATGCAATTTAGAAATGGTCTTCAAAATGACGACTTTAATACCTGGATATCGTAAAAAGAAACGAAATTGTTATGATTACAAATTTGTCAAATTTAAATCAATGAAAATTTTTAGTAAGAATTTATTTTCCTATATTAAAAATACAACAATTTAATGAAACATTGAATAAATTACTGTGTTGATATTTACAATTTTTATTAGATTCGTTTTACAAAATCTTTCTGAATTTCTGTTTTAGGTATTCTTTTTAAGAAACATTTATTTCGAGTACGTACATATGCTTAATATTCATTTCTTATATATATTTGAAACGTTTTTATTATTATTATTATAGGATAACTGATGACTGTGAACAAAATTTACACTTTTCCAGTATGTAAATTATCTATGGTGCAGGCCTATCGAAATTTTGAACTAGACTAACTGATAAGTGACGAATCTACAGCTAATCTCGAACCTTTGTTAGCTACATCTCGACAGCTAAATCTCGTTTTTCGATCTTTATCTATCTATACCGTCATCGACCGACAGTCAAGCTTTGACACCTTTTCGTTAACTAAATGTTAAACTTTCGACAGGTATGTGAGTTTAATATGTCTTTAAATAAATATATTATTTCTTAATATAAAAAATGTAAAATTACGAAAATGTTTTGGTTAAGCTTATAAAAATTTAACAATAAAATATGCATTTACCGAACAACAGTATCTTTTATAAATATCTTAAATAAATTATTTATTCATAAAGTTATTTAAATATTCATTTAAAAATTAGACCAATGAAACGAAGCAGAACTTATTAAAAATAATCACCATTACTCACCCAATACTGCAGCAGCTAATGTAATTTTGTCGTGCATTCTGGTCTATCAGCAGGAATCTCTGAAATACCCAATACACAAAATACCACAAGTCAAAATACAACTTTTCAAGTTAGCTTTTTCAGCATGCTTTGGTTTTTATATGGAATGTGACGTAAACAAATGTGCAAATATGTAACCATAATTGGCTGTAGAAACTGAAAAATGACAGTGTGAAGGTTAAACTTATATTAGGATGACAAGTACATCGCCAAAAATGTAATGTTATGAAATTTATAATGTTGTTAATGATTATAAAGTAAAATAACTGAGGTTTTTAGACAAACATTGGAATACGCAATGAAGATAATAATATGCATAATACAATTATTTAAATATAGAGTTATTAGGCGTGAATTAGAGATATGACTTTACTCTTGTCTCTTATTTGTTTATTTAACATTAATTTTTGAGAAAAATTTTCATTTCGAGATATTTGCGTACCTCTATTTTTGCTAAGTTGATAATGATCAGTGAAAATCAAAACAAAATATTTACGAAAATTTTCTTTTGCGTCTTGCTGATCTCGCGAATTTACGCGAAAATAAAGGAATGCCAGCATTTTGCTATCTACAATAAAGTAATGAAAACAACTACACTAATCCATGTCCAAATCACCATCTAGTAGCAAGGAATAACTTTGAAACTGACAAGTGAGGTTAGACACGTGAACTTCCACCAGGGAAGTGAGGCCGAGTGCTCCAGAAGGGTAAGCACAACGAAAAGCTGTTGCATTTATATATATTATATATATTACAATACGCAAGAAAAAAGAAAAGAAATTAAAGGTTGGTTTTCTTGAAAAAAATGTATTCAAAATCAAGTCAAGGCTATAAGGATATTCAGAAGCTTGCTATGGAGATACCGTAGAAATTTTCTGAAGTACAGAATGCGTTATATCAAAACAAGCGAACTTATCCATGTCAAAATCACAATCCCAAAACTTATGAAAGACTTTGAAATGACCAATTAGGTTAAACACGTGAACTCATACCATGGAAATATGTCCGTGTGTAATCAAAATTTAGAATGAGTAAGGAATATGGAAGTATGTGTGACGTCAAATATCCAGGGTAACCTGGACACAGACACATACCATAAATACTTATGCACACTCTACAGTGACAGTAAATCTCAACAATACGTGTACATCTATATAATTATCTTATGTATAATGAATGCCCGAATTTGCACTCTGATATACAAATACATTTTAAAAGACATTAATAGGGCAATGAGATTATGATCAGACGTTAATTATACTCAAAAGTGCATGAGGTTTTGATATTCTTTCCCTTGATGTAAGATACATAAATATACACCTTGTTTAAATGATAGACTGCACTGAAATTATTCAGTTTAACTTATTAGTATGTTTGTTTTTGATTTAAATGCTTCTATGCTGTTTCTTTATAATGCATCATATAGAGTGGTTTAATGGCATACTGTAATATAATGTAAACCTTGTTGGTAGAGTGGTCTGGATATTGCAAGCCTAGGCTTATCAAGGCCCTCAAAAAGTTTTATGACCGTCATCACAGTATTAATGATAAGTTGATGTCTCTGTTCAGGATTGCCCTGGATATATTTGACGTAACATTTTCATTTCACACAATTTTGATTACACACGTGGCGGGTGTAGCTTGCTAAACAGTAGGTGTTTACCCTTCCTGAACACCGGCCTCACTTCCCTGGTGAAAGTTTACGTGTCTAACCTAACATATCAGTTTCAAAGTTGTTACTTTGCTTCTGGATTGTGATTCGGACATGGATTAGTATGTTTGTTTTATTTAGATACTAAAAATACTAAAAGAAGGTATATGTATTCTTTATATATGCATCATGTAGAATGGTTTTTGCCATACATGTAATAAAGTGCACCTTGTTGTTAGAGTGGTCTAAAGAATATGCTTGGGATCAAAAGCATTTTTCAATCGGAACACTAATGAACACAAACTTTGCACCATTTCTGGCTAATTTGTTTCTTTATACTAATGATAACGTCTGCCGGAATGCTATCGAGTTATATCTAACGAGGACCGGATTTTTTTCCATTCAGCACCAATTCGGTGTAAATATTTCGACAGACTTGTACTGTAGGAGGTCAAGATTTCGATATACAGTCTAACTTGTCTATAAAGGCCACCCAAGGGAATCAGTTAAAGTGGGCTTTATGGGGAGGTGGCCTTTATATATGCAGGTTCAAATAATATAATTAAAAACAATTGGGATATAATTTTACTAGCCTTTATAAGCAAGTGACTCTTATAAAGAGATGGCCTTTAAGGCAGGTTGGGCTGTAATATAATTATGTAACTGATTTTTTTACATTTAGCCTATAAAATTTGTGAGTCATTTATCAGTCGCTGGACCACGACTAACGCTAAAAAAACATATCCTATTTTCAAAAGCAGTGCTTAGGTCAATCTACCTTTTGTTGGTTTTTCTTCGTGGCTCGGGATATTGTTGCAAATTTTGATCTCTTACATTTTCGCTTGGAAAGTTTCCGGTCTTTTGCATTCATATGATGTAAACGTCTTTGTACAGAAATAAATGACCGTTATTTTTATGCTTATGTGTATATCGTTTAAAATAAACAAAACAAAAACCATCAATTACAGAGAAATTTACAATGTGTCATGTTGTGGGGAAAAATACATATTTCAAAAAATATTTTTGAATTTGTAATAGTCTCTGATTGACGTTTTTACGAAGCGTATAATGAGTCCATGTTTAGCTAACATGGTAACTGACATTTTAACGGTTTATTCCGGCGTCTTTAATTTTTAATAATATATACTAACGTAAAGGGTTACCGGTCACTGTCAACATTTACAGTACAGACTTGTCGAAGTTTTAACACTGATAGTCGAAAAGCGGCTGCCAAGTGGCCGAGATATGGATAGCTAGTGAAAGAAATGACATGGCTGAAAAGCTGTCGAGATATAGCTATCACCGGACTGAAATCCGCTACTGGTTCGCCACTAATTAGTTATCTTGGTGTGAAACTTTAGACAGGTCTGTACTGTATGTAAAATGTCCTCAAATCGGACATGTTACTTTGAGTAATATAGACCATTTCAAAGATCCTTTGCTAGTATAATATATTTATTTTCCTACTGTAATTAATTACTGTGTCTATTGATGTTGTAATAGTAGTGTTGATGTACTCTAGGTTTTGGAAGAATTCCAGTTTTAAAATAAATCTTAGTCAAGTTTTCATACTTTGTGAAACTATAGCCTTTAGAAAATTTTCTTTTCACATGTTTGCTAAAAAAAAGTTAATTTCTTATCGAATATTTCAGAAATAAGAATCCCGTGGCGATGAAAACACAGTGTGCTGTATCCATAAACAATTCAGAGCATTGCAAAGCTGAAAACAAGTTAATAGCCAATGAAGCTAAGAACACACACACACACACACACACAGAGAGAGAGAGAGAGAGAGAGAGTGTGTTATATATATACAAAGATATCTGATAGTAAAACTGTATGAAGAACTGACAATAGATCTCATTTCAGTTCTGCTATTGTTTCTTTTGCCCAGCATTCCGACATTGTCGCAATTCCTAGAAATCAACATACATCAGTAAAATATGCTGAACTGTTTAATCGTTGCTTTGAAACTTCTGGTGTCTAAAAAACGTAATCTAACATTTTACAATTAAATTAATTGTCGGTCCATGAAAAATTTTACTTGGAAGTTCGCGTGTCTAACCTGTCAGAAAGTTTTTATTTTGCTTCTTGATTGTGTTTCAGACAAGAATCAATATGGCGATTTTGATTTCTTACATCATCGTCACTTTTGTTCGGAAGTCAATGAAACAGTTCATTTTGTCAATTTGATCAATTAACAGTGATGTAACCATGCATAAGCGTGTACCGGCGGAGAAAACACCAAATTTAACATTTACATTTTTGCAGTGAGAGGCACTGTAATACGTAAGATCGTATTTTAGACTACTGCTCAACCGTGTTCCTCAATATTTGAAGGAAAATATTACAGGAGTAATGAGGAATTTTATAAAACATCTTTCCATGTCAGATTAAATGTCCGTGAATATATCTAAATTAACCGGCTAATGTGTAAGTAAATGTCCATTTATTTTATTAAGTATATATGCTGTGTTAATTGCATTCTAAGACGGAAGAATATATGTTCTTTTTAAATAGCTGTATTATAATTCATAAGCTGTCTTTACTCTGAAGAATTTAATCTTGTCTAGTATATTTACGGTGGTCGCTTATAGTATGAAGGTGTTTTCAAGAACAGTGTGGACTATTATCACTAAACGATATATCATTCTTCGGATTCCGTATCAAAATTACATAGTTATAACCAAGAATAAACATTCCTGTCCTTGTCCAAATCACAATCCAAAAAAGGCCAACACTTTGAAACTGTCAATTACGTAAAACACATGAAATTCAACCATAAGAGTGAGGTTGGTTGCCCTGAAAGGTTAAGTACCAACTTTTAAGCTAGCTGCACCCGTCACATGTAAAATCTAAATTGAGAATGAAAGTAACATGGGATTAAGGGTCGTCAAATATATCTAGGATAATTTTAGATGGGCAAGCAGCATACATATATGACGCCACAAATTTTGAAGGCATCGGTATGCAATGTCCCTGAGCCAGTTTATTTTGCATGCATCTTTCGTGGTTGTATAAAGTTCCCTTAAGCAGCAAAGTTCTACAAAAGAGTATTATCTTTAAACCAAATGCACCATGAAAGATAAGTTAAAATGCAATATTTATAATCATAGTTTTCGTTCAGTAAAGTAAATAAAGTAATGATACAGGGAATGGCTATTTCGATAAATTGATTACCTAAATACATGTAAGCATTTATCTTTTTGTACACGTAAAAAAATGCAACGATGTTGACCTAAAAAAATTAACATAAGGTCAAGCAGGAGTACGTTAACCTGTTTGTTGTCCTTTTAAGCACACAATGTTTGTAAATTAACACATGCCATGTGGTAAAATTATAATCTATCGAGTGCTTCAAACTCAAATTTGAATTAAATATTTATAAATAAAGGATTGTACATGAACGTTGATTAAATTTTGTTTATTAGTTTGTAACTCAGTTTGGTCACTCAGACATTTTCCAGGTCTTTCGGTTATCACTTGACCCGATAGAGTTACTAAGCCAATAAACGGATTACAATCAACGCTGTTTGTTAACAAACGTAAAATAATTGATGTAACAACTTTTGCCATAGAAGAGCTATAAACAAAACAGAAAAGTTAAACATGTATATAAAGACTACCAATCGAACCGTAAAGAATCTTTTTGGTTGATATTTGAGGCAAATCGGACCTTTAAACAACGGTCTTCTTCTTTATATACTTGTGGTCACTATAGCAGGTTTTGGAATATATTATAAAACAATTGAATGTTATTAAAACATTAATTTCAGAGGAAAGGTATAAAATAGTGTCCGTTTACTGGCAGTATGAACTTCATTACTGTGGCTGTTGATTAACCAAATTTATGCAGGTCATTGTTATATCTAGAAAGAAAACTGTCGCCAAATTATTTAACACCGCATACAGATATAAAGATGATGTTCTGTCTCTAAATGATTAAACATGTGATTATGTGAATATCATCTATCCTAGTGAGCTTGAAATAATTGAATAAAACTGATTCCTTATATTTGGACTAATACCTCAATTATAACACCAACAAAAGGCTACATTTGAAGTTTTATTGATAACTAGATGGTTTCAATTTTTCTTTTATCAACTTTTCATTACTATGCAGCAATATACCTGATTTTTCAGCATATGGTGTATTTGTTTCACAGTTAATAGGCTATGTTAGAGTTTATATGCACAAAAGAATACACAGAAACAACCTACTTAAAACACATTGCTGATTCTGGGATATTGAATTCATATGTTTATCAAAGTCCTCATAAAGTTTTGTGTCCATCATTAAAAATTCGTTATAAGTAAGATGTATCTGTATTCCACTTTATTCTAGATATATTTGTTTCACATAGTTTAATTTCCCATTCATTTTCAATAGTTATTACACGCGCGGCGGATGTAGCTAGGTCAACAGGAGGTGCATAACCTTCCGGAGCACTCGACCTCACTTCTCTTTTGAAAAGTTGGAAGTTCACGTGTTTAGATTAATGTGCCAGTGTTGTATCAACTGACACAAAGTATACATTTTTAGTTGACTTATAAGTATGTGGTTGCGTTGCGGTGTTGTATTAACTGATTAATTTTAACTAACCGAATAAACATGTCGCTTGGTTAGAATGAAATAATTAATTTTCCCCTAAAATAGTACATAATTTCAAGTAATTAAATAGTAGTTTTTACATTTTATGATGCATAATATACTTTAAGTCCTATCATAATAGATATGCAAAGAGGACAGTAAATAATTGGAACCTAATGCAAATGGCAAACAATCAAAACAGAATGACGATAAAATATGATGAAAATAACTGCTTACGGTTTAATATCCGTCTTAAGTTATTATAATAAGAAGGAATTGAAATACAGAAAAGTGCGAAGTAATTTGTCACAATGAATAATAGCAGGTATTGTAATGCGCAAAAATAAAATAAAAATTATAAAATATGCAAATGTCAAAATATTTCTGGCCAACGTCCTTAAAACTTTCAAATGTTCAAAGTTTTAATTCATGAATCTCATATTAAGATTAAATTACATACATTTGACACACTTGCCGTGTATGAATTAAAATGCTCGGTTTAAATTTCATTTAAAAAACAAACATACTAATCTATGTCTAAACCACAACCGCGAAAACAAAGGAAAAATCTTTGAAACCGAAAAACGAAGTTAAAAATGTACACGTGAACATCATTAAGGGAAGTGAAGCCGTGTGCTTCGGAAGGATTAACACCCCCTGATCGCTTGGTATAGACTTTACCATAGCGTATTAATTGTTTAACAAATACACCATAAGCAAGAGATACAGGTATATTGCTGCATGGAAAAGAAAATTTAAGATAAAAATATGTCATCAAGTTTGCCATAAAGTTTCAAATGTAGCCTTTCGTTGTCGTCATTATTGACAGAAAAGTCTCAATATGAGGAAGAAATTGAAGAAACATTCGCATCTTTTATTTTAAGGTCACAAAACGTCATCTATATTTCTGTGTCTGGAGTTGAATGATAAGATCACATTCTTCTTTTCAGATGAAATATGATTTAACAAGGTCCTGCATAAATTCTGCTTCAAATAATTAATAGAACAAATAAGCAAGCAATGGTGCACAGTTTGTGCCCATCATTAGTGTACCCAATGTTCTTTGGGTATACAATACAAGTGAAATAAAAAATATTTATCTATTTATCTTCTTGCTAAGTCTGTTTCATTCGCTTCTAGTTTTAAGCGTCCTTTGTAGAGAGGTGTCTTTAGCGTGAGCTGAGACACGGGACCTCGGTTTTAGAGTCTCATCCGAAAGACTGGTGATGAGCTTCAAATAAAATATTAAGAATATAAATTGAAATATCTTGCATTAAAATAAACCTGACACTTGAATATCATTAAATTTAAATGCATATTTCGACCGAAATGATGCAAATATGAGTTATTTTTTTTTTTATTTTATTTATTTCAATTTTATGTAATCTGGTTTTGGTACAGTAAAAACAAAATAATTTTTTTTCTCATTAATTACATGCATTCTGTTGTGTTGTCTTCAAGTCGCCACGTTGGGGATGATGACGTCATATTTGAAGCTTAAAATTTCAAAAAAGGAAAATGGAAATTATTTTTTTGATTATTATTATGTCATGTTGGAAATATTGCACAATAAAAGTGTTTTAGAAAGTATGAAAAATTTCAGTTTAAATGCAAAGAAAATGTCAAAATAAATATAAAATATAATAAAGTACAATTTATGCTAATGAGGTATCCATCCAAGGTTAAATTTTGAAAATATATTAGAACATAAAATGTAACTACTAACAATGACGGCCAACATTTGTGAGACATGGTTCGTTTTATAAATAATGGTGGCGCTGTTATTGATCCGGTCCATATGCTTATGGGGATCCATCCAAGGTTAAATTTGAAAAATATAATAAAACGCAAGATTTAACTACTAACAATGGCCTAAATTTGTAAAATATGGTATGCTACATAAATAATAGTGGCGCTGTTATCCGTTCCTACATTATTTTAACGCTGTATGGCGATCGGAGTATTTCCTTACTTTTAATGAGATAAAACATATAGGAAAGTTTCTTTCATACTAATCCATACTCGAATTACAACCCAAAATCAAAGTAAAAACTTTGGAAATGACAAGTCAGGTTAGACACGTGAACTTCCACCAGGGAATTGAGGCCGGGTACTCCGGAAGGGTAAGTTCATCTCCTGTTTAGCTAGCTACACCTTGCACGTGTGTAATCAAAATTATGTGAAAGGAACATGGAATCACAGGACGTCAAATATTAAATATTCTTATATATGAAGAACGTATCGAACCAGGGGACATAACTTTGTTGGTAAAGTGGCAAACGTTCCCATTAAATGTAACCGTTTTAACCACGCCATTCGGTGTTAACAATGTGATATGTTGGGTTCATCTATGATGCGTTCTTTTTTGTTTTTAAAGATGTATGCATTTTTTATTAAATCTTTGGCCCTGTTTGTGTCATGGAATGGGGTCAATCTATGGATGTCAGTTTTTTGTTTCAACTTTTAAACTATTAACAAAACAACGATTGGCATCATTTCTATGAAAAAATGTACATTTCACAATACACAATTCTTAAGTAAAAATGATTACTGTAAATTAGGGTTGTCATTGATATGTCGATATATCAATATATCATCGATAAAAGCCATTGATATGATATATTGATACATTTTTTAGTATCGATATCAACAAAAATGGGCGCCAGGTAATCGCTTAGGTTGTAACTTACATACAGCTGTGTTGGTACTGCTGCTGCACCGCCAACGTCCTCAGCCGAGGCCATCCCTCATTGTGTGTTTCGACCCCTAGCTCGGTACACTCTCAGGATGGGGGGTCCACAGTGGTGATCAGTCACTGCGCGTTGGTGGTGCGTATCCAGCTACTAATGTCCCTCTTCATCCACACCCAACATGATGATCTTTCTGCTGCTTGGGCCATCTTCTGGACTGCTGCTCGTCTACTTCTTCCTGTGACTCCTAACCCAGATAGCATTCTCCAACTGATTGTGCTGGAAAGCCTCTACATCCCACCTCTACTGGATAGTTCCAGGTCTGCCACCTGTTCTCTCTTCTCTCTGCACTCCATCAACAATATATCGTACTTTGCCTTCTTCTTCTCGTGGGCTTCAGCACATCTTTCCTCCCATGGAACTGTCAACTCTATTACTATGATCTTTTTGTCCCTGATGACCACAATACCATATCAGGCCTGAGATTCTTTGGAATTATCTCAGGAAAAGCCAGTTTCTGGTCAAGGTCCACAACCATTTTTCAGTCATCTGCCTGGTCCAGTATCCCAAACTTCTCATTTGCCCTTCTCTTCACTGTTTCACCTTCCTTCACAAACTGGATTTTACTGTGTTTTATTTTGTGTTTTCCCTTGTTTTTCCGCTCATTCTCTACAGCATCTGCCATCTTTCGTAGAACCTGGTTATGACGCCAGGTGTATCTTCCCTGTGATAACGCCACCTGACAGGAGGACAAGATATGTTGTAGAGTTCCTCTTTTACCACAGAGGGAACAATCTGGTGTTTCGGTAAGATCCCATCTCTGGAAATTTGCTGGTGTTGGTAGCAAATCGTACACTGAGCGTAAAAGAAATTGTAGTTGGAACTGTGGATACTTCCAGATGTCTGACAAGGATAGTGTTAGTTGGTCTGTATCCCATTTTGTCCAAGCTCCCTGAACTCCCATCTCTACTGCCTTGGCTTGCCGGTTATCTTCCTCATTTGCTCGGATTTCTTTTTGTATCATACTACGTTTTTCTGTTGTATTGGCCTTGTTCCAATAGCAACTCTTGGAGGTTCCTGAACCCTGTCTTCCCACAGCCACTGTTCCTATGATGTCTTTGTGTCTTAACCTGCTCTCTGCCTGTTCTACTGCCTGTGTTGCTGACCACTTCCTTCCTGTCCGTACTTCTACTCCAGCTGATCTCACCTTATCATCTCTTGAATCCTTTAAAGTCATAACAAGTCTTGCCTTGCCGGTCTTGAACTCTTCTACTATTGATGTCAAAGGAAGTTGTAGCTTGGCTGTTCTGCTATACAAGCCTATCGATGTGAAGCTTGGTGGTACTCCAAACCATTTCCTCGGGTGTTAGTTGATGATTCTCTCCAATTTCTCCACTGTCGATGTTGATATCTCATACAGCATTAACGGCCAGGATAAGCGTGGTAAAAGGTATATGGTAGTGTTTAATGGCCTCCTCTATGAGGGCATGCGGAATGGTTCCATAAGCATTTGCTAAATTTAACCATACAACCGTCAGATCTTTCTTGTTGACGTTTGCTTCGTGGATCAGTTGTGTTATGACGCTAGTGTGTTCAACGCATCCCGAGAAACCCGGCACGCCTCCTTTCTGTACTGATGTATCCACATACTGGTTCTTGGTCATATATGCTGTTATTCTTCTGGTCAGTATTGAAAAGAAGATTTTCCCTTCTACATTTAGCAATGATATTGTCCGGAACTGGTTTATCCCCTCCGAATTCTCTTCCTTAGGTACAAAGCACCCTTCTGCATTCTGCCAACAAGATGGAATCTTCCCTTTCCTCCATACCACTTTTAATAGCTTCCATAGGTGTCTAAGGATCTTCGGACATCTCTTATAAACCTTATAGGGGATACCATTTGGACCCGGTGCTGATGTTGTTCTAGCTTTCTTTATAATATCTTGTACTTCTTTCAATAATGGTTCCTTTTCATTCATTGGCTCCTCTGGTTCTGGTACCTCTTCTATTCGATTACACACTCCTAACCTTCTCCACTGTTCTTTATCACCATGCGTTTCTTCCAGGTGGCTTTCAACTTCCTCTTTAGAACTCTTCAATGTCCCCGATTTTGACCCTTCTAGAGTTGATTTTGTGAATCTGTATGGATCTGCAACAAACTTTGCTCTTTTCCTTCCTCTTTCTCGCCTGGCTTTTCGAATCCTATCTGCCCTCTGAAGATTGTTTCTCTTCTCTCTCAGGATTGATCTTAGCGCACTGAGACCTATCTTTTGATCTTCACCTGCTGTTCTGTACTGTTTTGTTATTTTGCTGATCTCTGATCTTAGCTTTTGTATTTCTTGCTGACGCATGTTCGGTTTCCCTGTTGGTTTCTCGCTTTGCTTTCTATCTGTCGTTCCAAAGCGTTCAGCACCTACTGAGTATATTATTGTTGTCAATGCTGTCAATTTCCCCTGTACATCTCCTACAAGTGTCCCATGTAAGATGTTATCTAGGTCGTTGTCAAATGCTTCCCATCTCTTATCATCTGTTGGTGGCCACTCCACTGCTGGTTTCCTGTTCTCTCTTGATGGTTCTGTGTTAGCCTGTTCTCGGTTAGAATCGATTGGTTCTGGCTCTTTGTTGGTCTGAGTAGCATCAGTTAGTAAAAGGTCCTCAGTGCTGTGGTGTTCATCCTGACTGTGGTCCTTCTCCGGCTGATCAGTGTTACCTGTGCGTTCCTCCTGTTGCTTCTCAGAACGACATTTAGCCTTTGCTTGGTGTATCTTTAAACCCTTTAGATTATTGCACACTTTCCCACAATGACATCTTGTTTCTGCCGGTAATCCTGCCAATGTCCGTTGAACGAGCCGAGTTGTTACCGTTGAATCCGTAATAATGGAGTAATCAATGACATATATATTGAACTGGTTGTAGATGTGTTATAACTACAACCCATCATTTTAATGTATCTTTAAATCAAACTAACATACTAAACAGAGTACATATAATATTTGAAACATTAAGACGACGCCAGACATGCCCAGTATTGGTGAAAAATAATGTCTATAAAAGATTCATCAAAAATTAAACTATTTTAATCACTTTTCCGATATATCGATAGATTTTCAATTGATATATCGATATTCAAATTCCCATCAATGACAGCTCTATGTAAATCGGATTTTTCGCGTTTGTTGCATTTTCGCGTAAATTTGCAAAAGCAATATGATGCGAATATGAAACTTTGATATAATTCACTTTCATTTTCACTCACTATTTTCAGGCGACATGAGATTAAAAGAACGCGATAATACGAGACTTCTAGTTCTTCCTTGTTAAAGGTGATTGTAATCGACTCGGCCTTTACTTCATTATTATTAAATTTGTGTTTCTTACATTAAGTTATTGTGTCTATACACCACACAACAGGCTCCCCCGCAATTTATTGGATAATAAAGATATAGTGTACATGCATCATGACAACACGGAGAAAACAAAAACATGTTTTGGCCTTAAATGTCAAAATAAATGACGAACATGAAAGTTTTAGAGTGCAAAAAATTCCGCGAGTTGTGTCATAAGATATCAAATATGGTAAAATTAGAAAACTATTCTAATTTTTGGCACATGTGTAAAACTACTAATTATATAATTGTTTTTAGCAATCCTATTAATTCACTTTTTACAAACTAGTTTTCAACAAAGTTCATCAATTGTATCTCTTAAGAGCTTTGTACAAATAGCCATTTATAATAATGCAAAGTTTATGAAAATTATACATTATTCATAGCTGAGGGACAATTTCAGTTGCCAGTTTCTTGAAGAGAAGCAATAGCATATAGTCCATCCAGAATTCAAATAATTGCTCGGGAATATTCTCATTTGGGAAATTTTGTCTGTTTGCTTACCAAAGTTCGGTGGGTTTTTTTTGCCAGGTCGCCAGGTTTTCTCCGTCATCTCGGAGCTGACTGCATTGATATAAATTGCAGAATTACTGCACTGAGTTATATTGCAAGCCTAGGCTTATCAGGACCATCAAAAATGTTTATGGTCGCCATCACAGTATTGTTGATAATTTTGATGTCTCTGTGCCCAGGAATGCCTGTTCCTTTCACTTAATTTCGAGTACACACGTGGAGGCTGTAGCTAGCTGAACAGGATGTCCCCTTTCGGAGCATCCGGCCTTACTTTCCTGGTGAAAGTTCAAGTGTTTAACCTAATTTGTCAGTTTCAAAGGTTTTATTTTGAGATTCGGACATGGATCAGTATGTTTGTTTTTTATTCAAACATCTGGACTGTATATGTTTAGCGCAAATAATTAAATATCACTATATGCATACATATTTACAATATCCTATACATGTAGATAGTATTTGCTCTCTCTGATTGCATTTCTAAAATTAAGAAACTATACGTGTCTAATTATTATGGTAATAAATATTTATCAAAAAGTTCTTTAATGGAAATTACATTTTTGACTGTAGATTAAAGTTCAAAAGAAAAAAGAAGGGGAAAAAAACAGTATACTCCAAAAGTGTTGCGAATAATATACAATTTTCATTTTGCAGTAATAATTTTCATTTTATACCAGTTTTTATTTACTGCAATAGACGGCCGTTTCGGAAGACAATTCCCCAGCAGTAGTGCTTGGACCACAATTATGAAACCAGAATTGTTTTCAAGATGTTGAAAAGATTGCCAAAAGGACCAAAATATATTTTACCAAATTTACCTTGAGAAATACTTTGCATGAGGAAGTATACCTTAGTTTTTTAAGAATTTCAAATTTTAACCTGCAGCAAATTTAGACAATAGTATATTTTTTTATTTTTTTAACATCAAGTATATAGTTTCTACTTGTTCGGTTTTATGGACTAAAAATCTCAAAATACGTCTTAAGACCACAGGAGTTATCTGAAATAAATAAAGTCGTCTCTTAATCATAGGACAAATTAATCATTGGATGTTAAATGTGACACATTATGTGAACCATGTAAGCACTCATTTGTTGAAATACGCCCTGACTACTAAAAGGGTTCACTTTGTGTCACTAAAGTAATGCAATATATATTTTCAGGTGCAAAAGTAATTAAAACATGTAATTAATCGCCAAATAAATACGCCTTTTATAAATGGTTATGCGAGATAAAAAGGACATTTTATGTTTTGTTATGTGCACTTTTTTGTTTTTAAAATAAGTCTTAGTATGATAAATTGTTGCTAAAGAAATTAAAATGTAAAGTCTACATATCATGTAAAAATATAAAAATAACGTTAATGGAAAGAAGAAAAATTACGTCCGCTAAATAATGGGCACATTTTTCGCAAAGAACGTGTTTTATTGTCATATAATGTACAGTACAATCCTGTCTAAAGTTTAAAACTGAGTTAACGAAAGGAGTCGAAGCTAGGCAGTCGAGAAGCCGAAATATGGACATCTACTGACCGAAAAGAGATAGATACAGTCCAACCTGCCTTTAAGGCCACCTCTATTTAAGGGCCACCTATTTATAAAGACCAGTATAATTGTATCATAATTGTTCTTTATTCATGATTATTTGAACCTGTATATAAAGGCCACTTGCCATTAAAGCCTACTTTCACTGATCGATGTCGAGGCAATGAAGGGTCGAGATGATCTTGTATTATTAGTTACACAGTGTGTTGGTGACCTAATAATTATGGTTTATACAGAGTCAGTAAATTCCATATCGGGCAAGGATGAACCATATTAGGTCACCAACACAATGTGTTACGAATATATCCTACCGATCACCCTAAAGAGTTACGTTGGGTGCCCGTACACAACCATACACGGAGACAGAGACCGGAGATTAGTTCTTCATGAGAAACTACTGGATGCTTTAGTAACCCATACTTTTCGTTTTGAAAAACCAAATTAACCTTTTTATATGCCACATTAGGTCACTAAAACACTGTGTAACGATTAATTTGAGTTACTAGCAACTTCCGTCAAAGAAATCAATTGCACATTCATCCTTCGTAATCAAATATTTTGTTTCAGTATCATCACATCTTTACTAGTGTACGTTTTTGCCATAAATATTTGTGATAAATATGACGTGTTTACTACCAAGCGGCCGCCATTGACGTTGGTCAGGGGAAGTAACTCTCATACTGACTAGATATGGAACAGACCTGCCCGATATGGATTATATTAGGTCACGTGACCGATTTTATCGAATGAAATTCACAGAAACTAGTGAGAGGAAGGATATTCAATACTAACTCGTCAGCTTAGTGTTAAACTTTCGACAGGTCTGTACTGTAATTGGACAAATGTTGCGATAACAAAATTTAAAATAAATATAAACGGCATTATAAAATATAGGTATATGTTTATGGATCAATGACGGAATTTTATTAGCAACATTAAACAAAACATAGGCTTAATGTTATGGACAAAGGGAAAAATTATGGGGAAATTAATTAGCTAATTTTTCTTCAGGCATGTTTTTTATTCATCCTAAGCTAACGAATTAGTGTAGAATCTGCAACTCATCTGTGTCCCTCGTTAGCTATTTCTCGATATCTTTACGACAGCTATCTAATGTATCATTTAGTAAATTTTCGGCTACTACTTAGCCTTCGACTCCTTTTCGTTAGAATTCTGTTAAACTTTCGACAGGTCTGTTCTGTATGTAAGATAAATATGGTATAATTCAATCGGCGGACATAGCCAAGGGTTGTAGGTTCGAACCTCAATCGGCACTTGGATATTTTCTGAGACGATTTTCATCTCCTGTTTATACTAGACCCGTAAAAAGCTCGTAGTCTTTCGAATGCAACTCAAAACCGAGGTTCCGTGTCTCAGTGCACGCTAAACACAACTGGTTGAGTGCGAAAAAGATTAGGCCAGCTGTGCCCGCCACAGAGGACGCTCTCAATTAGAAGCGATTGAAACAGTCTGAGCAACATAAAACCATGGTATTGATCTCCAATTGGTTTGGCATGATAAATCAAACTATTTTAGGTTTGTGGCTTATTATCAAATCCGATCGGGGTCAAACTTGCGTTCTTCTCTCCAGTCCTTCTGGTATTTTTTTCTGGGCTTATGTCTGTACGCCTGTAGACATATGTTAGTCTACCATCATGAGTTACAGATCAAGTTTTAATATCTTTTTTCTAAACGCTCACCGGGCCCCGGTTTCACGATCATTTTTAACTTGGTTAACTTTAAGTTAAGGGAAGTCTTGGTTAAGAAATGATTGTGAAACCGGGGCCTGGAGCATTAATCTCGTCAACAAATGGATAATTCTCAACAATAGTCCGTTTTAAGCACAGCTGTTTCACTTTTTTACCGTTGGCGACAAAATATTATGTATGCTACAATTTAAACTCTAATGTACACCATTCGTTAGCCCAAATGTCCCATTCAGTTGTAACTTATGTGATTTTTTTAATAACGTCCACTAAAGAGTCAGCTTGTAATATAACGGGCGATTGCGCAATTCAGCGGATGTAACTTTTTGTTTATGACGTCATTGATATCTTTGTTTGCTTGCCTTTGGTTGCCATCGCGCAATTCAGCGGATGTAATTTTTGTCTATGACGTCATTGATATCTTTGCTTGGTTACCTTTCCCTGTGCTTCAACTCTGCGAGTAGACGCAAAAAAAGGTCAATAGTCAGATATGGGTTGCATCAGTTGCAAAACAGTGTTTCCAAATCCGACGAAAAATAAAAAGCTTGCTGGTAAAGCAAGGCTTCCAGGCATTGCGAAAAAGGAGAAGAAGAAAGTGCTTTTGGAAAGGAAAAAGCTCATAGAACAGCTCAATATTGTTGATATCGACCAAGAAAAGGTCAGGATACTTCAACAACTTGAAGAAGAACGCATAAATGCAAAGAAAGCTTCTGGTGGAGTAGCATACGTCTTTGGAGATGAGGGTCAAGAGGAGAAAGCTAAACCAAAACGTCCTCCACGGAAACTGATAGAAAGATTGGAAAGGCCATCTACACCACAGGGATTTAATTCCGAAGAGAAAGAATTGATGGTGGAATGCTTGAAGAATGAGGCTCTGCAAGATAAGGTAATAATATTCCAAATATTAATTAATTAATTAATTAATTTATTTATTTATTTATTTATTATTTTATTTTATTTTATTTTATTTTATTTTATTTTACTTTATTTTATTTTATTTTATTTTATGTTATTTCAATTTTATCTTATTTTTGCTCACTTTTAATTCATATTCACATTAAGTTCACAAATGTTCCATCCACAGTGGGGATTCTTAACTTAGTATGTCAACTTTCCATGACTGTTGTCATGCTCCTGATTATTTTGTGCTGAAACTGGTTCTTTACAATTTTAATGCTGTAAACGTACTTTGTTTCGCGGATTCAAACTTTGTTTTTTTATTTACCTTTTCGCGGGGTGTTGTAACATTCGCGGAATTATGAAACTGACTATTAAATCGAAAACATTACTTATGCGTGGTACAAAGTTTCGCCGAAGTTTTCGGCAGCAAAATAAGCAAAAATTATTACTCCGCGAATAAACTTCACTAAGAATAGGCTCAAAGGCATGTTTATGTTATTAAGTAAATTCTCAATTCAAAATTCCCAATTTCTATTTCTATTGCGTCGCCCCCGAGTGTCTTAACAGTGCGATTGCAGATAAAAGGCTTCTCAAAGCCTACGTTAGAACCCTACTCGGGAGAGGTTCTACTGTGGCACTGTCAAGTCGCACGCCAAAAGCCCAAAATAGAATGTCTCGATATAAGTAGAGAATCTTGATTTAGGCGTTAAACCCCCATTACTCCACTCCTTACTGTTAAAAATGAAGTGTTTCTTGATGTCCTTTCATTTAACACAGGCCCATGCGATTTATTTTATAGACTTGATTGTTCAGAATTTCCATTTTAGCTCACATGGCATAGCATGCGTGAGCTAATAGAATAGAAAATTTAAACTATTCGTTCACAAACTTCAATATTCTCCACTGAAACCACTAAGTCAATGTGTTGAAGTGCCTTTAGTGATGAGATTAACCATTTATTTTCTGAAATCTAAGACAGCCGCCTTTACTATGGTAAAGAACCATTACAGTTACTTTTATGTATCGATTTAAATCTGTCTTATATTGCTCATTCTGTTTAAATCCCTTCTAACTGTAAGTGTCCTCTGTAGCGGTCACAGATGGCCTACTCTTTTTCGAAATCAACAAAAGTATCTTTAGCGTGCACTGATGAGTTGAGTTGAGTCGAGTAATGGTTTTTAACGTCCCAGTCAAAAATGTTTGACTTATATCGAGACGCTGCCAGTTACAGGTGCAGAAATTTTACCGGTGCGTTGTGCTGATGGCATTATACAGCAGGGTTCTTTATCGCGCCAATCCCACCGTGACGCTGGGACCTCGATTATTTTAAGTTCCAATCCGAAAGAACCGTGACTTCCATTTCGTAATGCCAAGTGCTTGGCGAAAGAACAGTCGCTACCCATTTTCAAGTCTTGGGTCAGAACCGGTCGGGGCTCGAACCCACGACCTCCCACTTACGGAGCAAACGCTCTACCAACTGAGCTACCGCAGTGGATGCGTGCACTGATGAGACACAGGACCTGGATTTTGAGTTACATTCGAAAGACTATTTACTAACGAGCTTTTACCTCTCTAGTATGGCAGGAGATGAAAATCATGAAAATTTGCAAGTCCCGAGTAAGATTCGATTTCACAACCCTTTATTTCGAAAGCCAGTGCAGTACTACCCAGCAATGTCTGCCCATTATCGATGGTGAACCAAGCTGTAAAAAGCGAAAATAAGGCCCATTAAAACAATTAACTATAAATGACCATATAAAATACAATGTGTCCCAGGTGAGTAATACAGGCCCTAATGTTCAATTTCTTAAATTATTTATCCAATAAAAAATAATTAAAGATTAACATAATTATTTTTCAATCTTAGGGTCGATCTGCAAGAATATATGAAGAAAGGAGATTCATAGCCGAGATGAACCGAGAGAATGCTTTGAAGTTAAAAGCACGCATGCTTGAGAAGAAGCTGAGAGAGCGTGAAGAGAAACAACATGCAGCAAAGATAAGAAAAGAACAAGAAACATTTGATGTCAGTGTCCGTAACGCTGAAAAACAACAAAAGGCAAAACAGAGAAGACAAACAGCAGGAGGAGAACAAACTGTCTACAACAATGATGTCAAGGAAACAAGCCAGAATGATGTCACAGCTATAAGTCAGAATAATGTCAAAGAAATAAGGAAAATTGATGTAAAAGAAACCGGTAAATTTGATGTCAAAGAAACCAGCAAAATTGATGTCAAGGAAACAAGCAAAATTGATGTCAAGGAAACAAGCAAAATCGTTGTCAAAGCAACAAGTAAAATTGATGTCAAGGAAACAAGCAAAATTGATGTCAAAGACACAAGCAAAATTGCTGTTAAAGAAACAAGCTTGAAAATTGATTACAGAAGTGATAATGGTGAGTATTAGATAACGCTCGAGCATCATCATGGTATTGGTACCGTCGACTGTTATTATTCTATCTTAGCAGTCTAGGGGCTTCGGAGGTCTAAAGTACGCGCTTACGGTACCTCTCATTGCCAAGGTTCGATCCCACTCAGAAAATTTCTCATGTGAGAAAGTTCGCTTGCCGAAGGTCGGTGGTTTCACCGGGCACTCCAGTTTCCTCCACCATCCTAAAACTGATCGCTTTAAAATAAATGACAGATTCTAGACTTGGGTGTAAAACACCACCACCCATACCATCTTTCTTAACAGGTTTTTTGGCCACTCCGGTTTCCTTCACCACCCTAAATTGACGACTTCGATATAAGTAAAAGAATCAAGATTCGGACATAAAACCATATTGCCCCACATTATAACCCCAATCTTAACAGATTTTCTCTGGTTTAATCACAAACCAGAAATGACAACATCGATATAAGTAAAAGAATCAAGACTCGGGCATTGAACACCATTACCCCACTCCATACTAAACATACCACATTTTACTTTAAGCTTATTTTTTCGTGATGTCCAATTTTTATGGGACCACTGCTAAAATTCAGGTAGTAGGGTGCTCGCTTCGCAAGTGGGAGGTCGTGGTTTGGAACCCCGACAAGATCTGACTAAACATTTTGAAAGTGGGTATTGACTGTTTTTCGCCAAGCACTCTGCATTACGAAATGAAAGTCACGGTTCTTTCGGTTGGGAAATTAATCTAAACGATCGCAAGCGTAACACGATAAAGAACCCTGCTGTATAATGCCATCAGCGCAACGTACAGAGAATTTTTTTTGCACTTTTGCCTCTAGCTGGCGACGTCTCGATATAACTCAACCCAGCTCCAATTTTCATAGATAGGAAAACTTTTTATTTTGTTGGTTGATTACTTCGCGATTTACTCAAAAGAAGAAATAAGAAAATATGTTTTATTATCCATAAGCGGTTATTTTACTTGATATTTTGAATAATTATGTTATAAACCAACTATCGACTTTTTCAGGAATCAACTATCTTATTTCCCCTCCACACACTCCAAACTATTTTATAAAAATGCTTCGAAATTTGCATCATAATATTTAAGTAATACTGTTTCATGTTTAATTCTGTACTTCTTAAGGTTACATGTATTTAATACATTATAAGAAATTTAAAAAAAAAAATGAAAATCGCCATGTGTAACTTTAAATTAATATTCTACTTTTCGAAATTTAAAACATGTTGATGTATACAAATGCTCGTCATTTACATTTCAGGATTGCCAGAAGTTAATTAATGCGGAAAGATACAATTAAAATATAAAAAAGAAAAGAAAAAAAAAACTGAACAGGAAAGAACAATTTGAAGAAAGAAAAAAGAAAAGACAGAAAGAAATATCATTTGTCAATTTAAATCTGATGTTAATTGATAATGAATGTTATTTATTTGGGTTGTACTTTTCAACTGTGTCCTGATATTGTACGAACCTTTAAATTACATATATTTTAGTATGCACAAGTACAAGTGTATCTTAAACATACTATATAATTGATATAATTTTTATTGCTCATGTCATGATAGAAATCAATTTTAATCATAATTTTAATGAATTGCCTTTTTTCATTATTTCTCTCTTTTTAAATGTTTTTCATTTTGTAATAACAAAAAAAAAAAAAAAAACCTATAGATAAACATAAGTATCAGTGGCTTATAAGTTCGTCATTTCTGTTAATCTTCTATATAGCCTAGTGGTTTTAAATGTGTCCGTTATTTTTTCCAATCTTTTGATTTTCCAGTGTCCATAATGTTCATAACAATACATAACGAACCAGAATAACGCAAAAAGTTTGAAAATAACGCGTAATCTTCGGGAAATTAGGCGTCACCATCACAAAATAACACGTAACTATCGTGAATTATCGTGAATCTTCGCGTATCATTCGCGAAATAACTCGTAACCTTCGCGAAATAACGCAGAAACCTTCGTGAAATAACGTGTAACCTTCGCGAATTAGCGCGTTAACATCGCGTATTAACGCGTAACATTCGCGAAATAACGCGTAACCTTCGCGAATTAACTTGTAACTGTCGCGAATTCACGCGTTAATATCGCGTATTAACACGTAACATTCGCGAAATAACGCGTAACCTTCGCAAAAAAACGCAGAAACCTTCGTGAAATAACGTGTAACCTTCGCGAATTAGCGCGTTAACATCGCGTATTAACGCGTAACATTCGCGAAATAACGCGTAACCTTCGCGAAATAACGCGTAACTGTCGCGAATTAACGCGTTAATATCGCGTATTAACACGTAACATTCGCGAAATAACGCGTAACCTTCGCGAAATAACGCAGAAACCTTCGTGAAATAACGTGTAACCTTCGCGAAAAAACGTGTAACTGTCGCGAATTAGCGCGTGAACATGGCGTTTTAACGCGTTAAATTCGCGAAAAAACATCGTAACATTCACGAAATAGAGCATAACCTTCGCGAAATAACGCGTAACCTTCGCGAAATAACGCGCAACTTTGGCGTTACAACGCGGTACTTCCGCGTTATAACGTGTTATTCTGGTTGAAGTTAACTTTTGTAGAATAGGAAAATTATTTTTTTATCCTTTGATGGGTCAACTCAAATCCCATTAGTTTGTAAAGTTTTAAATGTAAATATTATTGTAAATAGAATAAATTGAAATTGTAAATACATGTACGGGTTTGGATTTTTATTCATTTGCAAGAATATATATCTAATATATTATTAATAATACTATGCCTACGTAGTGTTGGCAGTGGTAGCTGAGTTGGTAAAGTGCTCGCTCCGTAGAATTTGTGGGTTCAAACACCGACCGTGTCTTATCCCAAACTTGAAAGTGGATAGTGACTGGTTTTTTTTCTCCAAACACATCCGTAGCGTAGCGCATTATTTAAAAGTGTGCAAATCGTTTTTTCTTTTATACACCAATAAAAAAAATAATATCACAGTTATTTCTTATAATTTAATTTAGACATTCTTTATTTATTCAAGAAATTAAAAAAAAAAAAAACAACTTAAGAATCTGAAACAAATAATATCTACATCGATAGTCATCATGAGGCGGATGAATATGACCCGATTATTTTTTTATAATCAGCCAATCAGCCAAAACGGGGCAAGTGGGCGGAGCTAATCTAGATTTTTTTTATTGAGGTATAAAGAAAAAAATTGGTCACGTGGTCTCCATTGTTTTGTATTGTGTTCTGTTATATAAACAAATTTTAATAAAATTATATATATATATATATATATATATATATATATATATATATATATATATATATATATATATATATATATATATCCAAATATGTCGATAAAGTTTATCTTTCGTGTGAGGTAAATTTATATATTAAAAACTTAAAAATAAGTTAAAATGTTTTCTAAAACATAACTGAATGTATTATTTGTAAAACGTTTCACCGTTATGTACGGTTCTTCTTGTTACATATAAATGAATGGTATATATATATATATATATATATATATATATATATATATATATGTCGGGTACATGTAATGATACACGTTACTATTTGTACGATGCAATCATATAAGTTATAACTTGTACAATTTTTTTTTTGCGAAAAAATAATAACTTGTACAAATATGTTTTCAACAAGTCCCACATGTGTTTTCTTGCTGGATTATAATGTAATTCAATGTGTCACTAGAAAGTAACGAGAAGTAATAAATATTAAGGTCAAATAATTATACATGTATATCCTATCAACCGTTGCATGTGACTACTAACACATTTCTTAATTTAAAATAAAGTCATATTAAATATTGTTCCTTCTACATTTGGGTTGTTCAAATTAAGCCTCAATAATGTATGACAGGGGCGGATCTAGGATTTTTTGAAAGGGGGTTGAGAATTACTAGTATATCAATGCTACATGTAGGTGCGAGCGCCAAAGGCGCGAGCTTCCAGAGACGTGGGGTCTAGTGAACGCGATCCAGAACAACATGTATACAGAAATGGGTTGTTACATTAACGTATGGGGGTCACATCAGCCAATAGCTCTCTCTCTCTCTCTCTCTCTCTCTCTCTTTTAAATTGTTTAAAGGGGGAGGGGTTGCAACCCCCGAACCCCCCCCCCTTAAATCCACCACTGTTTGAAATACTTCATCTGTTGCTGAATATTATTTGAAATGTAGCAGGAAGTTTGCTGAAAACCGTGAACTTATCAACAGCATATATAACCAAGGACACAAAATAATTCAAGTATTTAAGAAAAAAACCGGACAAAACAAGAGTATAAGACAAATGTTAAAACATATCTGTACAAGTTATTTTTTTGGCGATAAAACTCTGTACAAATTATAACTTGTATTGCAAAAATTGTACAAGTTGTAACTTGTATGATTGCATCGCACAATCATCAAAAACAAACATACCGATCCATGTCCGAATGATAATCCAGAAGCAAAGTAAGAACTTTGGAACTGACAAGTCACGTTAGACAAGTGAACTTCCACCAGGGAAGTGAGGCCGGGTGTCCCGGAAGGGTAAGCACCTCCTGTTTAACTAGCTACACCTGTCACCCGTGTTAATCAAAATTGTGTGAAAGAAACATGGAACTATGGGACTTCAAATGTATATCCAGGGCAATCCTGGACACAAAGACATCAAACTTATCAACAATACTGTGATGACTGCCATAAAACTTTTTGAGGGCCTTGTAAGCCAACAATTTATTTGCAAGCAGTCTGCTTCGTTTTACAAAGTCCCCGTATTGGGAACAAGCTCTAAAATAGCGTATTAATTGGGAAACAATTACAACATAAGCAGGAGAAGCAGGTATATTGCTGCATAGAAAAGGAAAGTTGACAATAGAAAAATTGAAGTCTGTCATAAAGTTTCAAATGTAGCGTTTCGTGGGCGTCATAATTCAGGTTTAAGTCTAAATATTAAGCAGAACTTGAGGAATCAGTCGTATCTTTTATTTTTAAGCTCACTGGGATAGATGACATTCACATAGTCTCCAAATTTTGGATTGTTAAGAGACAGAACGTCATCTACGTATTGAATGATAACATGTATGATTATTATGTACAAGTTATAACTTGAACAAAATCACACACACACACACACACACACACACACACACACACCTGCCTTTACTCATTCGGTGTGGTGCTTATCATGACATGACGAAGCCACTACCCACTGTGATAAATGGTTTGTCATTTTCTGAATAGCTCATTAAGAAGTACATATATTTTAGAGGCGTAGCCATTGTTAACCCCATCGAACTTTTGGCCGAAATTTTAATTTAGGCAGACTTGCATACCATTGCCCATGAATTATGTAAAATTAAGTTCTTTGATTTAATTTTAAAAACAAAGTTACCCCTAGTTGTAATCCACTGTTTGTAAATTACATATATAGTTTAAATGGCTGCAATAAGTCGTATCCACATCATTAAACTATTTTCATTAATTACAGTGCTGGTCCAAAGATATCGAATTGCGATATTTAGTTATTAATAGCTCAAGCACTTTTGTATAATCGAGAAATGAGAGAATGGTTCCTGGAGACATTTCAAATTAGAAACAACCAAACTTGTTTTTACCAAAAATAGAGCCACATAAGGACATGTAAACGTTATATCAAAATTATAAAAAATGTATTTTTTAAAATAAGATCATTCAATGTATTGGATAAGTAAGCTTTAAAATGAATCAACAAAGAAGTCGTTGAATCGAAATAAAGTTGACATGTCCTTTCAGGATTATGTTACATTACAAGGCCAGTTAAAATTACAAAAATCCGTAAATTTGCAATTCGTGGCAATGAAATAAAGGGAAATAATTCGCATATATGTTCTCCTGGATTAAATAGTTTTTAATATCTAATCAAACACGAACATATCGGTCTATGTGCAGACAAAAATCTCAAAAGTTATATAAAAACTTTGAAAAATGGCAAATTTAGTTAGGCGAAGGGAAGTTAGGCGGGGTACTCGGGAATGGTAAGCACCTCCCGTCTAGCTATAGCTAGCTACACTCGTCACGTGTGAAGTTAATACTGACTGAAAGGAATTGAAATGGAATTAAATTTTAATTTTTTTTCTACTTGATAAATTACAAAACAAATTAAATACTTAATTTAATTTGTTTTGAAAATTACCGTGAGAACTTCTACATAAACTTATGGTTTGATAATGTAATGTTTGACAGTGGAAAACGGGAGTAGAGTTGAGTGATGGACTTATGTCAAGGCGGTCAGCGCCTGGAAAAAATCATTTATCTTCTGCGATCTAGCTAAAAATCTGTCTCGAGTGGGATTCGAGCCTACGCGATAAGAGGTGCTGTAATTCGTGCGTGTTTTAAATCACTCGGCCATCGAGGCCTGATGTTTAATAGAGCCAGAAAAATAGTCAAATCTGTCTATAAAGGACACCCAAGTGAACCAGTAAAAGTGGACAGGTGGCCTTTATATACAAATTCAAAAAATATAAAAAAGATTTTTGAAAAAATATGGGGAGATTATAAAAAAACATGTTTAATGAGTAAAATATTTTCTTAAGCATTAAGATTTTTTCATTTTTTCGGACATGTTAAGTTTAACAGTTTATATGTGTGTGAATGGTGTACTAATAATTTTTTAAATGTGTTAAAAATGAATAATAATAATAATAATAATAATATGAATAAAGAACAATAGGATACAATTCTACTGACCTTTATAAGCAGGTGACCCTTATTTAGAGGTGGCCTTTAAGGCAGGTTAGACAATTAATGGACCTATGACGTAGAAACATACATTTAATTGAGCTTCTTTACTTCAAGATAGGATTATTAAACGCTTAATTTGCAGAAATTAATTCATAGCGCATGTTATTGCCGAAATCTACAACAGTGTATTATGTATACAATGACATTTATGTTGATTGCAGTCTGTGACTAATAGTCTTCCGGAACTAATTTGCATATTTTGACACAAAACTATCTTTTGTATTAAACACGTTTGAAAAAATACGATGAACTTGTTGGAGCACGTGGTTGTCAGATACTTCAGCGTACAATTATTAATCAAATGGAAGCGATATTACTTATTCAAGAAAATATACTTTATTTTAATTAATCCTGGGTTTTTATTTAAGTGTCAGGTCGTTACAGCGGCATTTACATATACATTTGTCATACTGGACACTTACGTTCTCTCCAAAGCCGTTCGAGGTGCCTTTAACTTGTTAGAACAGAAGATTTTGTCATAAAACATATGTTAACTGCTGTTAAACGCGTTAATCATACACCATAATGTCGTTGGGAAATGCAGGATTCAATTAATAGCAATGTACTTTTGAGTGATCCGGATGGACAACTCGAAAATGTCAAAAAATGGCTTTTTCGGCGTAGGATAAAATTGCAATTTGGACTTAATTTTGTAGCAACATCGATTCATGCAGTGCGCTCAAATTCAACTATTTTCGATCCAGGATGAGGGACGAGACAACAACAAATCTCTTTTTAAACATTCTGTTGACAGAAATATCATATACCTTTTTTCAAAAAGTATTGTACGGTTAAATCAAACTAAAATGGTATTTGTCAGAAAGTTCATTTCACTGTTTGTCATATTTTATTTATAAAACACTTAAAAATCACATTTAAAAAAACTTAGGGCTGAAATTAGGATCAATCGTACAAAACAACGTAAACGCGCCCGAGCACAAACCCTGGGGAATGTTTGTAAACATTTTTCGGATTTAGAATCACGGTTGGGGGGATGGGGGGAGGGGGGGGGGGTTGGTCATGAGCTTCCTGAAAACATACTTTGAAATCGTACAAGATGAGGCACCAGTCCACTGTCAATACATGTACATTACCAAGAATTGTGACATGACGTTTCTTCTGAAGGAAATGCACATTCTGCCATTTTTATATATTTTTTTTATAAAATATAACGGTATGGCAAATGGATGAAAGCACTTGAAATGTGTATATTATCAGATATTTCATGTTAAAAAAAATTAAACAAACAGAAAAAAACATGCATTTACAATATATTTTAAACAGCTCTTTTGAGCATGATTGTAAAACTAAAAACTAAAGTAGATCTACCGCATTTTCAATACTGTAAACGTATTTAATTTTGCGTATATCTATTTTCGAGGTATTTGGAATTTAGACACATATGCGAAGTTTAATTTTTGCGTTTTTAAATATGCACTTTAACACAATAAGCATTTGATTTTTACTCGGTTTTAATTTTCGCGCAAATAATGGTCGCGAAATAAGTAAATATTAGTACACCGCTACAATAAATACGTTTACAGTAGCAAAATTTAAAATTTCCAAGCAAATGACAACGCAATATACTGATTTTTAAAAAATACGTTTATCTTACATTTAACAAAAAATCCAAAACAATTTAATGAGAGTTGATAAAAATAAAGTAGGCATTTTTCTTGTATTTCGTTGTTTTATTTTTTTTTATTATTTATTTATTTATTTATTATTATTGTTTGTTATTTTTCATCGAATAAATGACATTCTGCTTATAGTATTTCAAGAGGCAATGCAAGATATTGCGGTACATGTCAAAAGCAAAATTTTGACACCCACCACACTATTTTGGATTACCTCTTTAAATAGCACAGAACAATTCAGTTCTTATGTTTTTTTTTTTTTTCTTTAAATAAACATTTGTACCAATATTCAATTCAACTCCTGAAAACCCTTTCTTCTAGTGAATGTATGTCGGCATCTAAAGTTGATTGACAGTTCCACGCCACCGATTTGTGACAGTTGTCAGATGGGAAATATAATCAGAAATATTAATCGTTTATAATTAAACTATTTAAACTATAGTAATTATATTAACAATAAACATTTCAATTTTAAAATTTAAAAACAATTCATTTGTCTTGTCATGGGATTTAAGACTATTAAAATGTTAAAGATCATAACCCCAATTGTATTTCAACAAGAATTGCAATACAACTCCTTCTGTATGCTTCATTGTTAATCAAAAACAAACACACTAACCCATATCCGAATCACAATCCAGAGGCAAAGTAAAAACTTTGAAACTGACAAGTTAGGTTAAACACGTGAAACCAGGAAAGTGAGGCCGGGTGCTTCGGTAGGGCACATACCTCCTGTTCAGCTAGCTACATCCGCAACTGGTGTAATCAAAATTGAGAATGAAAGGAGCAATGAACTCTAATACGTCAAATATATTCTGTGTAATTTAAACCTTTCGACCGAGTTGAGTTGAGTAATGGTGTTTAACGTTCCAGTCAATAATATTTCACTTATATCGAGGTGTCACCAGTTATATGCGAAGGTAACGAAGGCAGAAATTTTGCCTGTGCGTTGCGCTGATGGCATTATACAGCAGGGTTCTTTAGCGTGCCAAGCCTACCGTGATACGGGACCTCGTTTATTTGAAGGTTCCATCCGAAAGAACCATTACTTTCATTTCGTAATGCCGAATGCTTGGCGAAAGAACAGTCACTACCCACTTTCAAGTCTTGGGTCAGACCCGGTCGGGGTTCGACCCACGACCTCCCACTTACGGAGCGAGCACTCTACCAACTGAGCTACCGCAGTGGTCCTTTTGACTGTAGACGGGTAGAAGAAAATATGTGACGTCACCAGTGGTGTAGTAAAAGTTATTTTGTAGGCCCAAAGTGTACTAAAATAGATTTATATAAGAGCCTTTATTGGTGTATCTTTCATCAATAGATAAATGTTGATATTGCTAGCTTGTTGACTCACTTATACTAAAATGCAGATAAAATGGTAAGGCGGGTACTAAAAATAACTTGTTTAACCAGAATCATATAATGTTACCAAATAGTTTATTTGATTAAAGATGTTTGTCTTGTTAGTAAACTATAAAGCGAAAATATCACTGTATAAAAGATTTCATTACAAAAACGAACCACTTTTTATACCCCTTCAAACTATACCACCCGCAAACTAGTTTGAGAGGGTAAATAGGAATAACCATGTCTTTCTGTCCGTTTGATCGTGTAAAATCGTGCGAAGTCAATATCTCATACCTGCTTTAAACGACTGTCATAAAACTTCAAATCAACAATCTTAATGGTACAAAGGTGTGTCGTGACATTGAACCAATGCCATATCGGAAAGATCAAGGTTGCAAGAAAACATTAAATGTTTGGGGCAGGGGGTATTTGACTCTCAAGAGAAAGTTCTAGTTTGTACTAAAAACTGCTTGTTGTGCAAGTTCAAACTTTTAATTTTTAATCATATTCATAAATGAGCTGTTTGAGACGAAATTAGTATTTTGTCAAAGTTGCTAATAATTTTACACGTTTTGTAATATTTCTTTGTTATGCAAATGAGTTTTCTGGTCAAAATTTTAATTTATGCGTAATAAAAACCCATTCTATTGATATTGATAATGACACTAATTAAAACGCAGATATGCAAATGAGCCAAGAGTGAGAGATGAGGGGACAGCTTTATAGCAATTTCCGCATCAGACATGTGTTATAAAAGGGACATTAAATTTTAACCTTACATCTTCAGCTAGATTGCAGGGCATTGGACGTACAGTTTCATCTCAACATAACCAAAAGACCTCCTCGTCGTCAGAATGTTTCTGAGAATCTTGGCTTTAGTTTTGGTTCTGAGTATGTATTTCACCACTTTTTACTTTATAATTTGCAACATCATTCCTTTTAATCAGTTGATGCCTTTATTTTTTAAGGACCACAAAAAGTTTTACAATCGTTAACATAATATTGTTTATTGACAAGTATGGCGTCTCTGTATAATATTTATATTTGAAACCCCTTAGTTCTATATTTCATTCATTCTCACTTTTGATTATTGGCGGATATAGGTAGCTTCATAAGGGGTGATCGCCCTTCCGGAGCACCCGGCCTCATTTCTGGTAGAAAAACGCGAGTTCAAATTAATTTGCTATTTTTTAATATTTTCATTTTGCTTTGGGATTGTTATTTTGACATGGATTGCTTTCGATCTGTCACAACCAAACAAAACAAACCGATCCATGTCCAAGCCACAATCTCAACTTCGAAGCTGGTAAATTAGGTTAAACACATGAAAAACAAATTTTTAAAACATTTCTAAAGCCTTTGATTGAATAGGCATCGTAGCAATGTGAAGAAGCGAAGTTCTCTTGATCGTAAAAATTGCCTATTCAGTACCGTAACTAGGCTCTTAAATAAACCGAGGCCAGAAATGGTAAGAAAGAATTGAAGACCAATTTATATATACAGTATCAATAGTCTCAAAGTTTTACATCTTTTACATGTAAGGAATGCATTAATATTATAATACAGTATACCGTAATAGGAAAGCTCAAAACTAGACTGGCTGTTATAAATTAAGTGGGGTGGTTTTGTGCCATGAAAACTAGTTTAACCGCGCCACGAAACCTCTAATTCATGATAGTTTAAATAGTATGCGGGCGGGTATCCGACAAAAAATAGGTCTATCATTCAACCTGGATTTTTTCAGAATATTTTTGGGTTTTTATAAGCAAGATCACTGGATACATTAACATAAGACAAGACGTTAAATGTCGTAGACAGTACCGTAATAAGCAGTAACAAGAATGCAAACGTCTAATGTGACAATATTTAGAGAAGCCCGAGTCTCACTCTGGTATCAAGGTCTTATTCTCCTGGTCGGATTCCCCGGACCAGCTTATCGCTATAAGTGTCTAGTGGTTTAATTTAGTGGTCATCATCTCTGTGGATATATATTATCCCGATGTCATACTGCTTCTCTGTCAAGTTTTCAGTCTGCGTAGTGCTGAGAAGGATTGTTTGCAACTACACGATCCAACAGGCAAAGTCGCTAAAACTTGCTAAAAAATCATTGTGACGTTTGGGTAATACTTGGTTAAATTTTTACCGAGGCAGTTGCCTCGGTTGCCTCATAGGTAGTTACGGTACTGCTATTACTCACTGCTTATTTTTTAAGAGAAAACGAATATTCATTTTAGACCGTCTTATTTTTTTCATGGCAAGTGGTATTGTTTTATACATTTATTTATTTATTTAAAAAAAAAAAAAAAAAAAAAAAAAAAAAAAAAACTTTGAAGCTGGCAAAGTTGGTTAAACACTTAAAAAACAGATTTTTTAAAACATTTTTAAAGCCTTTGATTGAATAGGCATCGTAGCAATGTGAAGAAGCGAAGTTCTCTTGATCGTAAAAAATGATCCTCGTTACTCATTGCTCAATTTATTTTAAGGAAAAACGAATATTCATTTTTAGACCGTCTTATTATGATGGCGGGTGATATTAACAGCTTTTCAATAAATGCACGTGCATGTTGTTATTCTGGTCTATAAATATTATTAAATAAATAGTATCGGTCACGTGATCATTTTCAAGACAAAAATAAAGTTTTGTTGTTGTTGACTGTTGCTTAGCGGGACTCGGAACTCACAGCGGTGAGAGACATGGATTTGTAGACTGACGTCTTATCCATCAGGCCACCGCAGCCGCTAGATAAAGTTACTTCTAATATTGAATAATTATATGTTTGATAGACAAGTTTGACAAAAACCTTCATACAGTCAGGCCATTTTAAAACTACTAAATATTTTTCATGACAAGCAACTGCACTCCTAGCCTTGTATCTGTATTGTACTTCACATGTATTTTTTATAATATCAGGCCCCGGTTTCACAATCATTCCTTAGCTAAGATTTTCCTTAACTTAAATCTTGCAAAATTTCAATCCTCTATATTCTTCTTAATTTTAAAGATATTTAGTAATTTAAGGTCTCAACCATAAGATCACTTCTAGATTATAACATCTGCATTTAGTTTTGACAAAAATATTCATTAGTAGTCTCAATACACAGAGATGAAGAAGTACTTCAATGTCCAAACATTTTATATTTCTATAAATTAGATTTTTTATATTTTCATATGTTTCTAAATTTATTTTTTATTATTATTATTATTATTATTATTATTCTGTGCAAATTTAAATCTATTCATTAACTGTGACGAAATTTCCCATTTCAGCCATCTCCTGCAGCGAGGGGTTCTGGGATTTTAAAGACAACAAGTATTGCGACAAAGGACCAAATGACTTCAACTACATTGTTAGTCCATACAACCCAAACGAAATAGTACATGACCCACAAAGCTGCGATGACAACATGGATTGTGTAGAGTGGTGCCGTAAGAAAGCTTCCATAAACAACGGATGTTGTAACATCAATGCACAACCCGATGGACGTTATGGTGGCTTCAAAAAACTCTGCTACTGCAAGGACTCTTAAATCAAGTAAGTACATTCTATTGTTATTTGGTGGCCCAGTGGTCTAAAGCGCGTTCACGATCACAGCGGCTCTCCCGTCATAGGTTCGAATCCGACTCGAGACAGATCCTAGTATGTTAAAGCTTATAAGTTGCCTTGCCGATGATTGGTGCTTTCTATGGGGACTCCAGTTTCCTCAACCATCCCTGAACTGGCGACCTTGATACAAGTTAAAAAATCTTGACTCGGACGTAAAACTTCGTAAATCCACTCTACTAGAATCTATTGTAAATTGCTTGGTAAAATAATGCTAATTAATTTTTATTAATAAATATACTTATGAAAGGGCCATTGGTCGTTAAAAAAATAAATACTGGGACCCTTTATTAGCACTATAACAATACCACTAGACATTTCCTCCACGGTTTCCGTCAAAAGTCGGGTAATTTATAATCAGTGGTTCCATTGTGTCCGTTTTTTCTTGTCTTGTTTGGCTGCTATCATATACAGTGAAACCCCAATTCATTGCCACCATTTGTTCAGTCAAATTTTGGCGTTATAAAGGGGTTTGGCGATAAATTGAGGGAGGCGGATAAAGAAAAACATAAACAAATTGGATTTTGGCACTTCAAAATAGTGTGGCGATAAGCGAGGTGGCAAAGTTATCGAGGGGCATTATAACGAGTTTTTACTCTACTTGTATTATGTCTTGTTCTTGGTTGCGTTGGATGTCTTCAAGTATATATTTTTCCGTTGCAAATTACTTTCTGATATTTTAACACAATTCGGTGTGGTCGACTGAGCTAATGGAATTTTGAAGAATCAATAGCATATCATCTAATTTGAAGCATCTGGGTCAACTAGAACCAAGTTATGTAATGTAGATTCTATATTGTTAAAAATGTTCATGGCTAGCCGTTATTACTATTATACAAAAGAAATCTCTAACTGAAAATATGTAATATGCCATGAATCAATGCAAAATAAAAATAAAAATAAAAAAGCAATTTAAGCGCGATACAGATTTATTGCATTTACCAATTCGGTTTCAATTTTATATACTGTAAATGTATTTATTTTCGCAGTGTACTAATTTTCGCTTATTTCGCGGTAATTAGTTTTGCGTGAAAATTAATACAAAGCGAAAATTATATTTTACTTATTATGTTGTAGAGCATATGTCAAAAACGCGAAAATCTAACTACGCAGATATGTCTAAATATTCTATACCGCGAAAATAAATACACACGGAATTAAATACATTAACAGTATAAAAAAAACGTGTTTAAGTCTTTAACATTAGACAGGCTTTTTCCAAACTTTGTTTCCGAATTAATAGTTTGTTATTAGTACAACAGATATGCTGATGTTTACTACGTTGGTCGTTATTATTTTAAGATAATTAAAGTGCCAGATACAATGTTCCTTATAAAACATGTATATTGATAAAAGATCTTTTATTTCCGATTTTATTTCAAAACAAAAACATAATGTATCATTTTTTTTTCAGGGGGTGGGGATTATAACATATAGTACAAATGCAGGGCCATCTGGTTCATAGTCAAGAAAAATAATAAATTTGACATGTACATATTTGTGGACAAATGTTGACAACTGGAGCCTCAAAAGTTCTGTGTTTTTGTCATTACAATTCCCGTCCGTGTTTTTTTTAATTCCATTATGGACGGTATTTTTGTTTGTTTATTTAACT
Organism: Anadara kagoshimensis; assembly: GCA_021292105.1. Classification (NCBI taxonomy): domain Eukaryota; kingdom Metazoa; phylum Mollusca; class Bivalvia; order Arcoida; family Arcidae; genus Anadara; species Anadara kagoshimensis. The sequence goes on along the minus strand of CM037874.1, from coordinate 33,159,233 downwards.
TGCTTTTCTGTCCTATCATATTGGTTTATTTCTTTGTATTTTCCGTTGCATAGCTATTGCAAAATACATTGCTAGTGTTGCTAATTACTTTCTGCTCTTCTATTTTTAATGATTGTGTTTTCTTTCTTTTTTAGATATATCGACTGAAACAACAAACCATACGACTCAAGTGATGCATTAAAACTTTCGGACATCAATGATATTTTATTTCTTTTAACTGTGCAAGGTCTCCCCCGCTATGAATAAATCTTAAAAATATTAAACTAGTTTGTTTGTTTTTATTTCATAAAAATTCGAAAAGTCTGAAATATGACATAATGGTACTATGAAAATCACAAACACGGGTCAGACCTGTCGGAAGAAGTTTATCACTGATATTAAGACTTTTATCGAAGGACTGGGATTTAGACAGCGAATGAAAGAAAAGCTGCGATCTGGAAATATACCACAAATACTGAAAAATTGTCGGTTAATAACCAACGAGGGGGCGAAATGAGCTGTCAATTCGTTACCAATTTTTAGTTTAGTGTTTAAACTTTCGGTCTGCACTGTACCAGATGACACATCTCAATCCGAAAAGAAAATAAAAACTTTGAAAACTGGCAAATTATGTTAAACACGAACTTCCAGAAGGGAAGTGTGACCATGTGTCCCAGAATAGCAAGCACCTTCAGTTAGCATCATCTACCATAATGTATTGGACATCTTAACGCGGGTTGATTAGAATCCTTTTGTCTCGCATCCTTTATCCGTAGCAAATACAAATAAATTTTCTGTGTTTTTATACGGATATATAATTTGTAAAAGTTATATTAAGAATTACATCTGAATAATATTTAATAAATGAAAGTCAATTTTACTTTGCTTACGGCAAAGTTTAAAATGCATTAGTATTTTATACGTTATGTAAGCTTATACCATAAACGTAAAAAAATAAATTAAATAAAAAATAGCATCCATGCGTTTGGTTGATAAAATGGTATTTGACTAAAAATGCCTGATGGGAGTGACATGATTGTGTTTTACGCAGCGGCCAAGACTATTTGATGTCTTACATTTCAAATTTTCTCACACCGGAATTTCATCCTAGACAAAGAGGCACTATTGATATCAAGCACAAACATACCTTTATTCACAGAAACTTCCAAATGGAAAGTACAAACTTTGAAAACTGGCAAATTAAGTAAAATACGAACTTCCACTAGGCCAGGGAAGTGTGACCATGTGTCCTAGAATAGCAAGCACCTCCAGATATCAACATCCACCATAATGTATTGGACATCTCAACGTCGGGTTGTTTGGAATTTTTTGTCTCGCATCCTTTATCAGAAATTTACGAAGCAAACAAGTATAAGTATATTTTCTGTGTTTGTTTTACGGATATATAATTTGTAAAAGTTATATTAAGGCTTACAACTGAATAATATTTACTGAATGAAATTCAATTTTACTTTGCGCACTGTTTCATTATAGAAAAATGCAAAAGTATGTAAAAAGGTAGGAGACCTTATTACATAAACGTATTAAAAATGAAAATCTTATCCATGCGTTCCATTGATAAAAAAGGTACATGTATTTGACTTAAAAGGTCTGATGAGAGTGAAATGTTTGTGACCTGAGTATTTGAATTGTATTGAGACTCTCAGATCTGGGAATGTCTAGCACCCCGGGCACATTAAGATTTCAAATTTCTCGCACCAGAATTCCATTCTAAACAAAGAGGCACTGTTTCTATTAAGCATAAAAATGATACATCAAAATTCCAGACAGACAGTTAAAAAACTTTGAAAATTCGCAAACTAAGTGGAACACGTGCATTTTCATCAGGGAGGTCTTGTGTGCGTCAATTAGCTAGCACTTTCGGCGACTCGGTCACGTCACAGAGGCACAATGATGAAAGAGGGTGTCAAAAATATCTATTAATTTAGGAAACAAAATGTATTATTCATACATGATCCTTTGTGTCACTAGTATTATAAAACACAATTACGCCATACATAGCCAATATAACAAAGCAAAGTTACATGTAGGTTCAAAAGATGTTAACATGAGCTTTTATGATTGTATCTCATTGCATGTTCGTCAGGTGCTCCGTATATGGGTTAGCACCTCCTGTCCAACTACTCCCGCCATGCTAAAAAACAGAGTTACTGGATTTTTAAAAAATTGTAATAACTTCAGCCCTGATAGCTACTGCAGTCCAACGCCTAATATTTACATTTTGTCTGTTTTCTGTCTTCTACACAAGGTTTCAGAGCAATTGCGTTCATATCGGCTATGAACTGCAAGATCTACCTTGGTGACGTCACGGTAATTCCATTCACAACAATCGGCGTATGAATACACAATATGAAATACACAAATTCGGAACTATATTTAGTTTTAACGTTTTATTGATTGTTTGCATAATTGTGATTATTTATTACCGAAATAATTGTATTTAATAAAAAATTGAACAATTTAGTAGAAATTTTGTATGCAATTTGTTGTTTTTTCCACGCACTATTTTGTCCTAGAATTTCTGGTGCCAAACTGCACAGCTGATCAGTTGGATCTGCTGTTCCATCAGCTGTTCCGTTAATCGAAAATCGTTGTTGACAAAGCGCGGAATTCAAATTTTCTAAAATGATTTTGAACCAAGAAAAAGAAAAGAAAATAGTTTTAATTTAAACGTAAATATAACAATTGAACTGTTTAGAAATGCGGTTCATAGTCGATATGAACGCAATTTATTTTAAAAGGCAAACTAATCATAACGCGCTAACGCGCGTTATTCAGTTTGCTTGCATATCATCAATTGCGTTCATATCGACTATGAACCGCATTTCTAAACAGTTCAATTGTTAAATGAAGTCCAAGGAAGGAGGCTATAGACAAGAAGTCTTTTTGGTGTTACAAAATAAATTTATTCTCAAATTTGACTTTTGGTCTGGAGCTTCTATATATCATTGGACTTTATAAGCCATCGCAATTGTCACCGCTTAATGAAGTCCTGACTGCATTAGTCGTTGTAATTTCAACGTCTTATAAAGTCTGAACTTTATGAGGCGTTGGATTTCATTAGAAGTTACTACAGAGCTAGCTAATACAAAACCAATACTGCAATATACCGGTATGTTATTGGTTAATAACTATTGCCCCCCTTGAGTAATTGATAGTCAAGCAAGTAGTTCCATGTCATACTTTCCGGTTTTCTTGTTAACCTATCAACAACGTTACGGTACACACTTGCGAAATTTGAATAAAAACTTCAAATTCCCTATCTATCGGATAAAGGAATAGAATTACATCATGTACTATCTACAAGCAGAATCATCTCATCAAATCACGTGAACTTACAGAGCCTTAAAAATATTTATTGCATTTCATATACAAAGCTCGACAACTCCCATTTCCTAAGTTGTGTTTTGATAACATTTGTAAGACGTTTTTATTGGTATAAACTTCAGAAAAAAGCAAAAGTTTCACATAACCCTGATGTTTAACTGCTTATATCAATACACTAGATGGACAAGTGGCATATGAATCCAGAGAAATTTAGAACATTGATCCGATGTTAATGAAATATAGAAAATTCGCTATCCAATATATATATATATATATATATATATATATATATATATATATATATATAGATAGATAGATAGATAGATAGATAGATATATATATCCACAAATAACACACTGAGCTGAAGTGTATAATTTAAATATAGGAATAAAATGGAACCATCAAAGAAATGAGATTTGATGCTCCAGAAGGGTAAGCACCTTCTATCCAGCTAGCTACATTCTTCACCTGTGAAATCAAATTGAAGAATGAGAGAAAAAAAAAGAAATTAAGATACATATACATGACATATAAAAGAAAATTCTGGATACAGACATCATAAATGACCGCTTCGTTGTATTGACTTACCTCAGTGGAAAAAAAACAACAACAACAACAACAACTTCGCTAACACTACTTCGTCTCTCCGGTTTCATTTAAGAGTTGATTTAGGCAATCACTATAAAATACTAAATACCTAAACACAAACATTTCAGTCAACTATCTAAGTTATAAGATGGACCTGTCCGCTTGACCTTTGTTAAGAATTACATATTATAACTAATTATACAGCACTATACGGCTGTTTCGGAATACAATATCTCACTCATCAGTAGTTCTCCGACCAAGATTTTTCAAGCGGTTGAAAATATTTCCAAAGGACAAAAACAAATTAAACCAAATGCATCTAAGTAAGTAGTATGCGTGAGGGACTATACTTCAGTTTTTTTTAGGATTTTAATATTTTAACTAGCACTAAATATATATATACTAGTAGACAGTAGTATATTTCTGTTAAAATATTGTATACTGAGTTTATGATATTCTCAATGATGTTTAGTCCACCAGCAGAGATACGGGCTCAGTGGTTACAATTACATATTATTCCAGTCTTAATTTTACAGCACTAGACAGCCGTTTCGGAGTTCATTTACTCATCAGAAGTTCAATGACCAAGATTGTGACTTAAAATATTCATATATGAAGGGCTACCTAATACATCGATAGAGTTAGGATTCACAGTTAATGCATGAACAATACAAAAATAAACAAAATATGCACCTGCATTCCCTAAAGATAGATGTACTGTAGACTACGCGAGGGATTTATTAACGCGTAATTCCACGCGATCGTTTTTTATATAACATTACAATACGTCCTAAGAAAGGGAGATAATTGCCTGTCAATCGCGAATTTACATGGATTGTGGTCGTGAATTCACATAATCGCGAAATGACTCATAGGGATCGGCACACGAAATGTGATACTCGTGAATAAGAAGTAATCTACAGTACTGGTCAATAACAAATATTCAAATTAAAGGTCAAGCGGACAGGTCAATGCTGCCTATTTATATAAATTTATTCCATTGTAAACAAGTAAACCATTATATATAACCTTGTAATTTCAGTAAAACTGTAAGCGAATACATGAAAATAATTATATTACACACTATTTTGTATGATAAACCGCAAATAAGACGTAACACGCACAAAATAGACAAAAATAACTAAATATAATAATAAAAAGTCCCTTAGGAAGTTTTTATTGTGGTCATGACAACATTGTTGATAAGTATGATGTCTCTGTTTCCAAAATTATCCTGTATATATTTGACGTCCAATATTTCAATTCCCTTTTATTCCTTATTTTAATTTTACATGTGGCGGATGTAGCTACCTAAACACAATATGTTAAGGATTCCGAAGCATTCGGTCTCACTTTCCTGTTGGAATTTCACGTATTTAACTAAACTTATCTAATAGGAAAGTGAGAACGAGTGGTCCATGAAACAGCAAGCACGAATATAATACAAAAATTTACCGTTCTATGCCCAAATCACAACCGACACAGTATTTTAACACTCGACCTTCCATGAAGGAAATGAGGCCAGGTGCTCCAGAAGAATAAGGATTTCCTGTCTAGCTATGTACAATCGCCATTTATGAAATCAAAACTGGAAATGCAATGGGACATTATACTTGGGAAGTGAGACCGGGTGCTTAATCATTCTTTCTTCAAAAATGAACCAGGTGTTTAAAAAATACATTATGAAAAGTGAAATTATGACATTACCCATTAGATACAATTTGTATTCAGATACACAAGTAAAAAGAAAACATTATTTTTCTGCAATTACCAAAAAACTTCATAATAGTAATTTTATTACAGAAGTTGTCTCTTAAAAGAAACAAATATGACATTTTTAGTACCATTTCATTAACTTGTGACACGTATATATTGTGGACAAAATTATCAGAAAACATTTTATTCAAGACTAGGCCTAGCGTGGATAGGCCACATTTTTCTTGACAAAGATTTTATTTTTTAAAGAATCTCGACATGTCTTTCAAAGTTTTTCTTTTTCTAGCTGCTTTGGGTAAGTTTTTGAATAAAGTAAATTGTTAACTAAAATCACTATAGTCAGGGGGCAGATCTCAAAAAGTAGCCTCTTTATTGACCCCCTAAACTTTTTTGTTAAAAGCAGGAAACGTGGTGGATCTTATTGTCCTATATGTACTTAGTTAGGCTAGGTATGTTTCCACCTTGACTTTTTCCGTTTAAAGGAAATATGGCTGCCAATCCAAGATGGCTGCCAAAATAGATAATTTAAGTATAAAAATTCAATATCAAATCAACCACTCAACCGTTTTAGCTGAAATTTGGTATTTGATCAATTAAATATTTATACTAATTTTCCATGAATAAACATGGTTGTAAAATTCAATATGGCCGCCATTTTTAAGATGGCCGACTTATAATCATCGCGCTGCATTTGAAATCAAATACAACATAGAATTCATTATTTTATGACATTAAACCAATGTATTGTATTTAATATATATGTATTTAGTTAGGCTAAGTATGTTTCCACCTTGACTTTTTCCGTTTACTGAAAATATGGCTGCCAAATCCAAGATGGCCACCAAAAAAATAATTTTAAAAAATAAAATTCAATAACAAATCAACCGCTTAACCTTTTGAGTTGAAATTTGGTATTTGATCAATTAAATATTTATACTTATTTTCCATGAATAATTTCGGATTGTAAAATTCAATATGGCCGTTATTTTCAAGATGGCCGATTTAAAATCACCACGATGCATTGTTTAAATACAATAAACCAATATATATATATATATATATATATATATATATATATATATATATATATATATATATATATATACTAGTTAACTGCCTCCTTTAAAAGCTTTTTACATCAGCATGATTCACACATCCACAAACAACTGTGCAGTAGAATGTGTTTTTCGTAATAATTACACACAAAGATTCAACAACTCCACATTCATAAATATTTAAGGTCAATTTCCCAACTACTAACAAGAGTTAATGATAGTTTTTACTGAGGATTCCAAACCATTTCTGATAATTAATGTGTTTAATGTGCATGACCGGAACGTATCTTGTACAGTGGCAATGGCGAAACATATGACTGTGAAGTTCACGAAGGTTTTTGTTAAGGAATGGTAGTTTGAAATAGATTACAAACAAAAGAATCTACACTTGATAAAAGTATTACCGACTTTATCGTATGTTTATAAGCTTTCAGTTCAGTTTTCAAACTCTGTAATTTGTTTGAACACTCCCATGCTTGAAGCTCAATCAGTGTCTGTTGATAAAATACCAACAAATCTAAATGTTTTTCTTCTGATATTTCTTTTTGACTCCTGGAAATTTCGGTTTCTTTTTTGTTGTAGTACTCACTTAAACATTACTGTTTAGTTGTGAAACAAAGCCAAGAGAATAAAAACGTCTGATCATTATCCGTTATTCTATCCATTTCACTTGGCATAAGGAACAAGTCTTGAGTCTGCTTATTTATGGTTTGCACAAAGACTTGATGTATCTCGCCCTGCACTCGAGAATGTAGCATTTGGATTCGCAACCCTCCACAAACCACTAACTCCTTGTCTTGTACTTTCTTGCAGAACTTATTTGATAAAAAACTGGTCAGTTAAGCCTTATTCTCTCCCGTAAATGTATTTATAAAATTTTTCGAATTCTCAGGCAACATGGAATTCCATCTCTCTTCTGCATTCTTTAAATCTGTTTATACAACGGTGCAAACTGCTAACAAATGAATTTGTTGATGTAGGAATAGTGCAAACCTTGGCTTATGGAGACCCTCATAAAGTTTTGTGGCTGTCATCACAATATAGTATGGTGACTCTGTATCCGAAAATACATGCATGGATATGTGGCGTCCCAAAGTTCATATTCCTTTCATTCTAAAAAGTGTGGGGTGCTCAATTACCCTTCCAGGATACTCGTTCTCACTTCCTGGCGGATGTTCCTGTGTTAAACTTAATTTAAAAGTTTCAAGATTTTACTGTGATTTTGACATGGATTGGTATGTTTGATTCAAATTTATTCTTTTTGTCTGATTTAAGCCTTTATAAAGCAAACAATCTACTCTAACACTATTTTCTAAAACGATACTTTGTGGTTGCTGCGAGACAATCTTCAAAGTACATATTGTGGTTTTCCAATGCCGTACCATATATTATCGTACAGGTCTTTATATTTTTCGGTACCATTATGGAGTTTCAAAAATCAAAACAATAATAGCTAAATAATAATTATCATGGTGTCAGTGAAAGCAGGAAGAGGTAATGGTGATAGTGATATACTGGATAAAAAGAAGTAACTGTATTCTAAGTAACATCATCAGGTAGTTTACGACCAATCAACAAACATCTGATGTAGCCACAGGTTGATGATGTCATTCAGAAATGTTCTGAAAAAGGTATAAAGATTTGTACCATAATAGAGAGTATGACATTGGTTAACAGCATTCGGAAAGCACCAATGCACAAACCTTTGACAAGTTTGTAGATTTGCAGATAGCACAAAGTGTCATTTAAGGAATAGTGATAGAGTAGATGTTTTGTGATGTATTGTTTGATTGATATTTTGAGCATTTTATAAAGTCTGGCAAGAAAAAAATAAATCAGAAACAAACACAACAATCCACCCACAAATCACAATCATAGAGTATTAAAACCAGTAAGAACTGGTAAGAATAATTCGATTCAAAGAATAATACATGTAATGCAGAAAAAAGAGATGGAAAGTTGAAAATTGGAATAATTCAATATATATGGGCGAGAATAAAGAATGAATCTGATTTTTTTTTGGTTTTATATCAAATGAGATAAACAAAAAGGGTGTATGGCAAGCAGTTGATGGTTAGGTTAGGGTTTTTTTAATGCAAATACTACATTCTCGAGTACAGGGCGAGGTAAATCAGGTCTTTGAGCAACCTATAAAGAGGCAGGCACAAGAATTGTTCTTTGTGCCAAAGGAGCCAAAGAAACAGATAATGGTCAGACGCTTATCCTTTGTAGAGATGCAGATGTTTTTATGGTCTTGGTTTTTGTTGTACAGTTAATGTTTTGGAAATAAAAGACTGTTTTCAATCCTATATTTATAACTGTTGAATTTTTGAACCGGGGAAATATGTTATATTCTGATCATACTAATATAATAAGTATAAGGGATATACGTATAGAATATATTGCTGCAAAGTGCCCGTGGATGTTAATCATGTTGCTGTTGGACCTCTTTGAATGTTTGAATGGGCGAGATGACTATTTTTTATTGCAGACGTCAAAAGTCATAGCTATTAAATTGATTCAAATGCTTGAATGTTTCAGCTTCGTTATTTCAATTACATAAAATAAGTTTAAAGAGCTGTATTAATAATATTTTCACATAATATGTAACACACACACACGCGCGCGCGCGCAGCAATTAAATGCATTCCTTTGTTGTATTTGATTTAAAATGCAGCGCAATGATTAATAAGTCGGCCATCTTGAAAATGGCGGCCATATTGAATTTTACAACCACATGAAAAATGTTCATAAAAAATTAGTATAAATATTTAATTGATCAAATACCAAATTTCAACTCAAAAGGTTAAGCGGTTGATTTGTTATTGAATTTTAATTTTAAAATTATCATTTTCGGTGGCCATCTTGATTTGGCAGCCATATTTTCAGTAAACGGAAAAAGTAAGGTGAAAACATACTAGCCTAACTAAATACATATATATTAAATACAATACATTGGTTTAATATCATAAAATAATGACATCGAATGCTGTATTTGACTTAAAATGCAGCGCGATGATTATAAGTCGGCCATCTTGAAAATGGCGGCCATATTGAATTTTACAACCAATGTTTATTCATGGAAAATTAGTATAAATATTTAATTGATCAAATACCAAATTTCAACTAAAAAGGTTGAGTGGTTGATTTGATATTAAATTATTATACTTAAATTATCTTTTTTGGCGGCCATCTTGGATGGCAGCCATATTTCCATTAAACGGAAAAAGTCAAGGTGGAAACATACCTAGCCTAACTAAGTACATATAGGGCAATAAGATCCACCATGTTTCCTGCTTTTAACAAAAAAGTTTAGGGGGTGTCACATTTTTGGGATCTGCCCCCTGACTACTACCTTCGATGTAGAATAATAGTAAAAAAGTGGCGGGTGTAGTTACCTATTTAGGAGATGCTTTTCTTCAAGAGCACCCGACCTCACTTCCCAGGCGGAAATTCCCGTGTTTAACTTAACTTGTCAGTTTCAAAATTTTTACTTAGCTTTTGGATTGTTATTTTGACATGTATGGATTTTTGTTGGTGCTTCTGATGATGGTATTTTTCATTCTTATTAAAAAAACACACACACATACGGACCCATGTTCAAATCATCATCCTAAATGCAAAATTTCCATCAAGCACCCGATGCGGGAAGTTAACCTAATTTGCCAGTTTTCAAAAATTTTGATTTGCTTTTTGGATTATGATTTGAACAAAGACCAGAATGTTTGTGTTTTAATTGTTGTAGAGGACTGCTAAAAATTCTAGTTTTAGGTTTATATTCATATGCTTACCTTTCCCGCTTGCCCGGGTAGAAATTCGTGTGTTTAATTTTGATTTGTTTAAATTTTCAAACTTTTAACTTTACTTTGGGGTTGGGATTGGAACATAGATTGGTATGTTTGCTTTGATAACAATCTTTCCATTATATTTATTTTTATTGATTTAATCGAATCTCAATATATACAATGTATTATCCATGATTTAATCTATTTCTTTGAGGTGACGTCCTTTGGTTGTAAGTGTCATATACCATTTTTTTAATTTAATCATAAAATACATTAAAAAGATGGTATATGACATAAGCATTGTTTCAGCAGTACCTTTTATTTTTCTCGCGTTATTACATTCATAGTTTCGATTTGTTACCCATAGTTTCGGTCACTGTTGCCACCAATACTGCATGACGTCCTCTGATTGTAAGCATATATGCCAGATACATGTTTTCAGGTGCACATTTTGTTTTTCTTGCGTTATTACATTCATTGTTTCGATTTGTTACCCATAGTTTCGGTCACTGTTACTACTAATACTGCATGATGTCCTTGGTTGTTGGCATAAATTATAGGTACATGTTTTCAGCTGTGCCTTTTAATTTTCTTGCGTTATTAGTTTCATTGCTTTTTCCCATAGTTTCGGTCACAGTTGCCACCAATACTGCATGCTATAAGAGCCCAGGAGATTTCAGCTATTACCCAAATGGAGATGGCCCGAAGGAATGCGATAACAACAGCGACTGTCGGGATTTTTGTGCTCCATCTACCAAGAATTACTACTGTTGCAACAAAGCCGCTATGCCACTTGGATACAATGCCTATGCTTCACGTTGTTACTGCTTCGATGATTAGGTATGCAAGTTTATTTTCGAATTACTTTGTAAACTTTTTAGTGTTTATAGTAATTATATATTTGCATTCATTCGTTTTGAGACGACAAAAACACTAAGGAATCACAGGGTAAAGACCGATCTATGTTTACGTTTCATTCCAAACACCATATTGCATAAGACACCCTTATACCCGTTACAAAATGGATAAATTCAAACAAAATACATTTTCATTGGTAAAGACTGTCATTTTTATATACGCTCTCTCTCTTCAGTTTTTACCACTATGGTATACGTAGTTTAATTGATAGAGTTTTCGCTTCGTATAAAAGAGGTCATGGGCTCGATCCCCGGTCGAGATTTGTACAAAACTTGAAATAAGTAGTCGTTATTCTTTAACCAAGCACTCGGCAATGTTTAAGAAATGAATCGTAATGGGTCTTTTAGAAGAGACCTTAAAAACCCGACAGGCGTGGCACGTTAAAGAACCTTGCATGCCTATTGCACTGAGCACAATGCAAAAAATAAAATTTCTGCCACTTCACCTATATAGTTAGTGACGTTGCTATATATATAAGTGATATATTATTGATTAGTACGTAAAACACCATTCAATCAAATTCATTGTTCAAGGATTAATGTTAAATCTTATTAAGGGTACCCTTATAAAATAAAAAAAAATAATAATGTTCTATAAACTTTCTGATTTATGTTAATTCTCATCAACTTAAAATCAAAACAAATTTTCCAACAACTAACCGTGCTTTTTGTACTAGTGGTTCACTACGGTGAAATATCCTTACGCAATGAATTGGAATTTGATTGGGATTGGTTTAGATATAGACAGCCTTTGTCAAACGACTATTTTTCCACTAAATAGGATGTTTTTAAAATGACATAATTTATAAAAGATTAAATTTTAGTTCTAGTAAATTACAAGTAGTAAAACAAATAAAAAAGGTTTGAAAGCTTTAAAATTTCTTGAAATATGAATTAAATGAATACAAGACATTGAAAAGATCTAGCTCTATGTTTTTACAAAACACTTTCAAAGAAAAAAGATACGATTTTATCAGTTACATTGCACTCTGTATTGAAAACTGTAAAATATTTAGAAATGGTGAGTGTATTTAAAGTATTTATTTTTCGTATAAATTCCATTTCCTTCTGCAAATAGATGTTTCTCAGTCTCATTCGACATAAATTGAATTTCATTTTTGTTTTGAAACATAACTATTGTTCACAGTGTCCGAAACATTTTGCCAAGGACAGCAGATGCCTCAAGCTGATAAACTCTACCTGCTATACTCCATGTTGCAAGCAACTAGATGAAAAGATTGTACTAGGCAAAAAGTATTACTAAATTTGTTTTAATTTTGCACCACTAAACCGTTTCAGAACAAAATTCCTCATCAGTAGTGCTAGGACCAAATTTGTAGAAATCCAAACACATTCCCAACTGCCTTAAAGGCCACCTCTATATAAGTGCCACCTGCTTATAAAGGCCAGTAGAATTGTATCTTGATTGTTTTTATTCTATTATTTGAACCTGTATATAAGGGCCACCTGCCCTTAAAGGCCACTTTTACTGGTTTCCTTGGATGGCCTTTATTGACAAGTGTGACTGTTGATTTAAGTTATTCAAATGAGAAAAACAAAACGTCCAAGATTTATTTTATAAAATGCACCAATAACAATACTTTGAAAGACTAAGTATAGCTTGATACATGGTGAAACAACCATTTTTTCAACAGTTTTTATTTCAATGTGTTTTCTTTTTTGTATAGCGCACGTGTTCGTTATAAAAGTTTCATTTCTAATGTAATACGTGGTTTTTTTTATTAAATTATAGGTAGGCAGAATGCGGAAAATCAAGGAAAGAGGAAAAATTGCACATCGTTTTAGAATATTAAATTATAATTGGATGATTTAATTAAATAATAAATTTTCGTCATGTATTTGTTATTTTTGAGAATTCAATAGTATACGTTCAGAAGCGACCTGTGGAAAGTTTAACATTGAGATAGGAGTTGAGTTGAGTAACGGTGTTAAGCGTCCCAGTCAACAATATCTAACTTATATCGGGGCGTCGCCAGTTATAGACGAAGGTACAGAAAGTTTGCCTGTACGTTGCGCTAATGACAGCAGGGTTCTTTATTGTGCCACGCCTACCGTGACACGGGACCTCGTTTATTTTAAGAACTCAGACTTTCATTTAGTAATGCGTATTGCTTGGCAAAAGAACAGTCACTACCCAATTACATCTGGGTCAGACCCAGTCGGGGCTCGAACCCACGACCTCCCACTTACGAAGTGAGCAATGTACTGACTGAGCTACCATAGTGGCACGACAAGGGCCAGAGGTATTAAGTATACAAATAAAAACAAGATGTATTGATAACATTTTAATGGCAATGCATTATTTCTTGTATAACATAATTAAACTGTACATTATAATCTCTAGTACACGTGAGGTTCAAATACTGATTCAAAATAGTCTTCTACACTACTTGTATACATAAATATTACGACAATCGTTTGTGAACAAACTTGGGTTCAAGATTAAGTAAGAAAAAAAATAATATGGCATTCCAAATAATCCCTGCAATTGCATGAATTAAGATCGCAACCTTCGCGGCAACCCTTCATGAACAAACTAGGGGTCAAGCTCAGAAAAAGTTCAGTCCAAATAATCACTGCAATTGCTTGGATTATGAAGATCATAACCTTGTCGGCAATCGTTTATGAACAAACTCGGGGTCAAGGTCAGAAAAGGGTTAAAGATCATTCCAGATAATCACTGCAGTCACATGGATTATGAAGATCACAATCTTGTCCCTTAGTATGTAAGATACACTGGTTATAACAACAATGATCATCGACCAAGCTACTGATGTGAATGAATTTATGAAGGTTGTGAAATATCAAATCCCATTTCCCTTTGGCTGCTGCTTTTCCAACCAGCTGATTAATATGAAAGATTTCGTTAAATGAATCCTTATTCTTGTCCACAAAGGTGTCCACGGTTTTATCGATGGCATCTTTAATTGCGTCGTCAAGTCTGGAAATCAGTCCATCGGTTGTCGATGTTGAATTTGTCGCATTCGTTGAAGGAGTCGTTGGTGATGTTGTCGTTGTTGTTGTGCTATTGTTGTCGATTTCATCCGCTTCAATAAGCGCTAATGCAGAAAATGCTTATGAAAAACAAGAAATAATGAGTTATTACTAGATAGCAAATGATTATACAGGTTTGTGCCCCCTTATAGAACCTTTGTAAAACAGCAGTGTTGACAGTTTCAGTTTAACTTATATTTGTCGAAGGACTATTTTATTTACTACATAGGATGTTTTTCAAAAGGAATAACTGATAAAGGGATCCATTTTGGTTTTAGTGAACTGCGAGTAATAAAACAAATGTAAAAATTTGGGAAAAATTCAATTTCTTCAAATATGGACTAAAGAGGTATGGCGGGTTTGATAGGTGCTTTTCACATTGTCTCCTGCTTGTACAGATGAATGACGTAACGATGTATTTTTAAACACTTGAGGATTTCGCGTTCTATAATTAGATCAAGTCTATGAAAAACATAAACTTGTTTTTCCTTGAAGAGCCGAAAATACTGAACAACCCTTAACATCCATAATCTTCATTTTTCATCTTTATACAATAAACAGAAAAACTAGAACAATAAAGTATTTACTTTCATCACGCTTCACTAAGAATTCACGGGTGATGTGTGTAGATTTATAAAAATGTAACCTGGCTTGATCTGCTAGTAGTGTTTTGGAGGAAGAAAATGCTCATTTTTAAAAACTTATATTTGTAAAGGAAACATTTAACAATAGTATTTTATAAAGATAAAAATAAAAAAATAAGAAGAAGAATAAATAAAAACCAAGATATCCGGATGGGATTTGAACCCATGCCATATAAGTTGCAAAGCGTCCTCGCTACCCACTGAGCTAACCACAGCAGTTAGTGCCATCTGTGTTAACATGCAACATCAGTTATATGTGCAGTGGTCAGTTTTAATTTTCCCTAATTTTCAAAAATTGACCATTTTCTCCTAAGAGGACCAATTTTTTGAAAACTCGTAATGATTGCATTTTGAAAATATTTTCAGAAACAATAACGTACAAAATGGTCTTCCGAGGAGAACACTTTGAAAATAATTATCAAAGACGGGAAAACCCCCGAATTTTTCATATTTAAGCATAATATAGCACAAAGATGAGCTTATTAAGAAAAATACCAGTAAAATAGACCTTTGTTTGAGCCAAAATCTGAAAGTCCACATAAAATACAACTGCTTTATTATTTAAGTGCAAGAATATTTAGACTTCTATTTTTCAAAAACCAAAACGGTCCATTTAGGACAAAATCCCATCAAACCCGCCATACCTCTTTAGGAAAACACTGAAAAGGGTCATAGTACTTAATTTCATGTGATTATCAAGCACTTTTAATGGTAAACATGCATTTTTATCAGTTACAATATATTCTTTATTAAAAAATACTAGCCTATTTAGAAATTTTGTAAAATTGGATTTTTGGAGAGTGTATTTATTTAACGAGTATTTTTTCCGTATAACGTCCTTTTCCTACTGTAAAAAGGTGTTTCTTGGTATCATTTGACATAGAAAAAAATATTTATTTATATTTTGGAACATATGTGTTGTTCCCAGTGTAGTTTATGGGGTGCTCAAAACTTTCTGGACGGACCTGTATATTCACCTTTACTTTACTCAATTGTATTAGACGCCTTTAGTGAGCATAAGGGTTGTATGGGCGCATTTTTAATCTTTGCACTCCTGTCCATGTATCAACCAGATTACACTAGACTACCCCCACCCAGTGTATCCATTAGCGACAGTGTTTACTATGCGTATGTCTGCTTTGTTCTAGTGTACACACTTGGGGCGACTTTTAAGATTTTAAGGCAACGAGACAGCAGTTACAGAGGTTGCTGCCTCACCAATTCATTATCCTGACATCGGGTAAATCTGCAGCAATACAACTTGCCATCGTCAGGATTCAAACTGATGATTCTTGGACCTTGAGCCCGTCCCAATAAAAACTGAGCTACATGCTTTTTTGCTCGCTTGTTGTATGTATATCCAAAGATATATAATATTGCATGTTTAGAGGACAATCCATGTATTGAAATGGATATATGTGTATCAAACATAACATTATAAATATCATTAAAACAAGCAACCGGTCCATGTTCAATTCAGAATCTCAAAAGCAACGTGAAAACTTTGAAAACTTCCACTTTAAAATAGAATTGTGAACTTACATCAGAAAGTGAGACCGTGTGCTCAAGTAGGATAAGTACATATTGTCTAGATAGCTATAGCCGTCAAAAACAATGAATAAAAAACCAATTTACTTTTTAGAAAAACATTGAAAACTGCAACATCAATTTACAATAAATAGAATATCACATAAGAGAAGTAAAAAACCGCAACATGATGACAAAGGATGCTGAACGCCATCTGGAAGCAGTAAAGACATGGTTTATAAGGAGAATCTGGAAGGACAGGCACCGCCCAGCCAACCCACCCGCCACGCGCCATACTGAAATCCGATAATGATAGGCACATGGAACTATGAGACGTTACATATATCCAGGGTAACTTTGGACACGAAGATATTGCACTTATCAATAATACGGTGATAGCGGACATAAATTTAGGGCCTCGATAAAACCCAAGACTTGCGCTTGTTCATGAATCCAGTTTACAATTTGTTTTGTATTGTATTATTTGTATTTACTGATGAATAAATAATGTTTTTAACTACCTTAACTCAGTACCACAACATCACCAAATAATTTATTTTCAAACATACAGTATATGAAACATTTAAAATTTTGACATAATGTAATTGTATAAAAACTTACCGAAGAAAAATGGAATTACTAAGTTCTTCATTTTAAAATAACGTCAATGGATACAAAAACTTTGTGGCAAGATAACATGTAACTATGTATATGTCGAAATATTCCTTATTCTTCTTTTATATCACTCATTTATTTTTCAAATTACTTAAGTTTGACTAATATAAAGTGAATCATGTGCAAATCGTGTCGAGAGGCACCTGGAATGTTGTTGTAAAAATGTTGTACTTAATGGATGTAAAACGCACGAAGACTAAAGCACGCACCTGCATTTAAGGAAAATAATCTTATTTTATGAACACTAACGTGGTTTTAAACGTATTAGCAAGATATGCGAAGGAAGTGATAAAAACACACAGCGACATAAATACCGGCAAATTCTGGCTGTGTTTCAACAAGCATGACTTTTTCCTTTTTAGAGCCATTTTCACGCCTTTAAATAAATTTCTCTGCGACGTATATGGAGGCCTGCAAAAGTATTTGAACTATATCACCGAATGTCTTGTCCGATGTCTTCAAATAGGGATTTTCTGATTAAGCGCCTATGCGCGTAGTAATTGGCCGTGTAAAGTTACACCCCGATTTGAAGCCTATGGAGTCCAAATACTGTTAAAATTTGCCATTTTCAAAGTTTTAATTTGTATTTTGAATGTGATTTTAACATGTTTGATTTTCATTTTGTGGCATATCCCTAACGCTTCCTCGGCATAAATTTCCCGTTGCCTAGGCGTGGCAAGCTGAGTAATAC
The DNA here is from genome assembly GCA_021292105.1 of Anadara kagoshimensis. Lineage (NCBI taxonomy): Eukaryota > Metazoa > Mollusca > Bivalvia > Arcoida > Arcidae > Anadara > Anadara kagoshimensis. Next base: position 33,141,293 of record CM037874.1, on the reverse strand, counting down.
AAATAAACTTATATTCAATTTTTGAAGTTGTGTAATTTAATAACTGATTTTAATAAGTAGGATTGTTAAACGCTCTACCGTAGTACTATTAAACGTTTCCCCCAGTCCAGGTTTGAATAAAAAACAAACATACTAATCCATGTCCGAATCAAAATCCAGAAGCAAAGATAAACTTTGTGAATTACAAGTTAGGTTAGACACGTAAACCTCTTGTTTAGCTAGCTACACTCGCCACGTGTGTAATCAAAATTGTTTGAAAAGAACATGGAACTATGGGACGTCAAATATATCCAGGGGAATTCTGGACACAGAGACATCAAACTTATTAACAATACTGTGATGACTGCCATAAAACTTTTTGAGGGCCTTGATAGTAATGTTATGATCAGTGTTTGACATTACTTGTATCGTCTTGTTCGGCTGTTTATATCATTTGCCCATATCGAAATATGGAATGTTATTCAAGGTGTTTTTCGGTTAAAATTACATACACGTGTATTAATTTAATTCAAGAGTTAAGTTTTATAGCTATGAATACATTTTTATAAACATGCCAGGTTTTTGTCTTTATCTATTTCACCACTGCGGTAGCTCATTAGGTAGAGAGCTTGCTCGGTTGGATGTCGCGTATTCGAGCCCCGAATGGGTCTGACCCAAGACCAGAAAATGGGCAGTGGAAATGCAAGTCAGGGTTCTTTCGGATGAGAACTTGAAATAAACGAGGTCCCGTGTCATGGTAGGCATGACAGATAAAACAACCTGCTTTATAATGCCACCAGCGCAACACACAGACACATTTCTGTAACTTGGTCTATAGCTTGTGATGTGTCAATATAAGTAAAATATTTTGACTGGGACGTTAAACACCATTACTCATCTCAGCTCTTTAAGTTTATAAAATTAACGCGTAATGGACATTACTGTAAAGCAAATAGTGATACAAAAGCATGTCGAAAACTCGGATTTACGAATGCACACGACTCCAATAAGTAAAATATTAATGGTGTTAAACGCACCAGTCAAGATGTTTTCACTTATATCGGGGCGGACCGGTTAGTCCAAAGATATCGATGCTAGAGGAAACTCTAGTGTTCGAAGGAAACCACCTACCTTCGGTAAGCGAACTGACAAACGAGTCTAATAGATTAATATAGAATAGCATACACTAGTTAAAAATTAAGATGTTAGAGAAATTTGGTAATGTTAAAGTCACGTTCTCTGTAAATAATAATAATAAATAATAATAATAATAATAAAATTTTAAAAAATCATCAACAACAACAACAACAAAAAAAAAAAAAAAAAAAAAAAAAAAAAAACTGTCTTGACTGGGACTTTAAACACCATCAATTAACTCTGGCCCTTGTCGTTCAAGACTCCCTTAGTTTAACGAAATGGTTATTGAAATTTCATGTCTAAAGAAATTCTCTAAGGAAAGTAAAAACTTTGAAACCGGCAAATTAGTTATTTACGCACGTAAGCAAACAAACAAAAACCAAAGCAAAATACAACTATATGTATAAATTAAAAATGGCTTAGAAATTATAACACTCCTCTCTTTGAAACTAATTAATCAAAGCGACCATAAACAGTCAGGACCTTGTGTTATGTACATTAACCTTTACACCTGCTATATAGTTTGTTAACACAATCATATATAAATATACATATAAAATTTATTTGTAAACACAATTTATTTATTTTTATTCCTTAATCATTTAACACCTGGATTAGAAGTCAAAGGTGAATAAAATCTACCTCATGATTGTGATGTATGCGAGACGTCATGGGTTCAAATCCTGCCCGGGGTCAGACCGAGACTTGGAAATAGTCAAAGACGGTTCTTTTTTTCAATCATTCGGCATTACGAAATGATGCTTTCGGATGGGAACTTAAAATAAACGAGGTCCCTTGTCATGGTAGGTGTGGCACGATAAAGTACCCTTGCTGATAATGCCATCAGTGCAACGCAAAGGCAAAATGTCAGCATCTTCGCCAATATAGCTGACGACGTCTCGATATAAATGAAATATTCTTGACTGGGACGTTATACCATTACTCAACCCAACCCAACTCATTATTATGATGTATGTTAGAGATTGTGGGTTCAAACACCGACCAGGGTCTGACCAAGACTTGGATATAGGCGATGACGGTTGGGTTTTTTTCGCCAAGCATTCGGCAATTATAAATGAAAGTAATTTAAAAAATATACCTTAAAACCGATTCCTCGTGTCTCGACAGGTAGAAAATTAAAGAGCCCATCACTTATTTTTTTCTTGTCATTTTATATTTTGTTTTACAGTGACAATTCCAAACTGTTTATATTTAACTAACACACTGAAATTGCGATATTCCGGATTCCAAAATGCAGGAAAATGTACAAATGACATATTATGTAAATGTTAGTTTTACATTACTAGACGGTTGTTTTTAAAAACAATTCCTCATCAGTAGTGCTTGGATCAAAATTCTGAAGCCCGATTTCTTATATGAGTTTTTGAATTAATACAGCAGAACCAGAAATGAACACAAACCTTTTTTAATTTTTATTACTTCATTGGCACACGTTGACGTATATTCATGAATCATACAATTTTATAATTATGTTAAAGTATGTCATGAGAAATAGAACAAAATGTATAATGAAAATAGAAATAGTTACATTCTTTAATCATGAAAAGCTATCTGATTTGACATACCCATCTGTTCACTCATGATAGTCCCAAATACGACACAAAGTGTCCTTCATGCTAGTTACTAGATGCCTCGTAGCATTTCAGTTTATCTGGTATTATAAGTCTTAAAATGTTTTCTGAATAGTAAGATAATTAAAAAATAGACACACAAATCCATGTCTGAATCACAACCCAGAAGTAAAATAAAAACCACTTTTAAACTGACAAGTGAGGTTAAACGGGTGAAATTATACCTGAAAAGTGAGGCTGGATGCTCCGGAAGGGTGAACATATCCTTTTTAGCTAGCTATTCTCGCCAAGTGTGTAATCAAAATTGAGTAAAAAGAATATATCACTATGGAACGTCAAATATATCCAGGGGAATCCTGGACACAAAGATATCAAACTTACCAACAATACTGTGATGACGATCATAAATTTTTGGGTGGTCCTGATAAGCCTAGACTTGCAAAAATATTTGATAACTGAAAAAATCTGATCTAAAGTCAATGCAATCTAAAACAACGAACAAAGAAGCAAGAAAACAATATCAAAAACATCTGATGGTCGACGTGGAATAGCTTGTTCCCACTACGTATAATTTAAACAACGAAGCAAGCTTTTAGCGTAATGTTGACCACGGATATTGCAAGAATATGCTTATCGGGACCCTCAAAAATTTTTATGGACGTCATCATAGCATTGTTTATAAGTATGATGTTTCTGTGTCCAGTATTGCCCTGGATATATTTGACGTCCCATAGTTCCATGTTGCTTTCACTTTTAATTTTGATTGCACATGTGGCGGGTGTAGCTAGCTAAACACGAGGTGCTTACCTTCCAGAGCACCTGGTTTGAAGTTTACATGTTTAATCTGATTTGCCAGCTTCAAAGTTTTTACTTTTATTTGAGATTTTGATTTAGACATGGAATACTATTTTTTATTATTTAAGACACATGGGGTGGACAAGGTTTTGATATAATGGCAAAATGATACCCAGTGATTTGGTTAAAGTACTTGTATTAAGCCAAAAAACCGTCATATATATTTTTAAACCTTAAGAACAAACTCCAAACTAACGCACCTGTCCGTGTTTAAATCAAAATCCCAAAAGCGAAGTAATGTTTTTAAAATGTCAAATTAAGCTAAGTGCATAAACTCCCATCGGGAAAGTAAAGCCGGTGACCAAACAAAAACCCGGCATATGTATGTTCAACATAAAATTTGGATATCACATAAATTATATTTCCTTAAGAAAATGTAAGAAGTTGTTAGAAATAACACCTGTGAAAGCTATAGATGATAGTAATACAGCTTAAAACATAACACGATACCTAAAGTTCATATTTGAAAGACTCGAATTTCCTGTAAAATACAGATCAGAACAAAGTAGAAATAAAATGACATTTCAGATTAGCTAATTTATTAATTAAATAATTAATATTGTATTACCCAATCATGTGGTCTTATTCAACACTACCTGTAACGGTATTATTACTTCTTTTTTAATTATTTCTAAAAAATAATGAGTTTTTAAAGTGTTATTGCATATCACAAATAAACAGGAAGTACAAGGGACACAATCCGATCACCAAAAGAACATTACCAACATAATTATACGCAACTTAAAACATTAATTAAATCACGAATGGTGCTTTTGTTCTTAAAATACGTTTAAGTTTTAACACGCAGACAAGTCATACTTAATAATATCATCCGGAAAAAAATATATTGACCAATGGACTTTCTTTTTGTTAATTACTTCTGTTTGCGAGCAAACTACTTCCGCTATACAGGTGTTAATTTCCTACAGGTGAATGCGTATTACGACAATGCTTTTGCGTGATTTAGAAAGGGGGAACTTAATTTGGCGTGCCCCATTCTCTTGATATTTAACTTTTTTGTATAAATATATGTAAACTTGAAGTTTTTCTTCAGATCACAACAAACCTGAAACTAGAAAGCACACGAAGATAAGAAGAATATAACAATGGAATATTTACACTTAATCCCATTATTAGGTAAGACTTTAATCGTTTTAATGAAATAGTTATTAATAATTGTAGCTTTAGCTAGCAACTTCAACCGAAAACACAACATAAAAATAAACAAAAAAGAACAATTAGAATTTTCATACACACATAGTGTGACCATGGACGTTGACACAAAATGATTTTTAAAGTATCCAAAGTAGTTCGAAATGTAACTTCTTTTAAATATTTTGTTGACTCGGGGATATTGCAAATCTAGGCATATCAAGGCCCTCGAAAAGTTTTATGGCCGTCATAACAAAATTTTTGGCAATAACATTTTATACCAGTGCTAATTGTATACCTTTAGACGTTCGTTTCGGAATACAATTTCTCAGCGGTAGTGCTTGAGCCAAAAATGTGAAACAAGATTTTTAATGTATCTGTATCCACATTTATCCGCGATATGTTTGATGCCCCATAGGTTTATGTTCTGATGATTTTCAATTTGGATTTTACACGCGGTAGGTGTAGCTAGGAAGTATTAACTCATCCAGAGCACCAGGCCTCGCTTCCCTGGGGTATAAGTTAGCGCATTTAACCAAATTTGCTAGTTTTCAAAGATTTTACTTTGGTTTGTATTTGGATTGATATTCGACATGTACTGTTGTGGAATTTTTTTTTAAGATAAAATTTCAGTAACGATTCTAATCAAAACCTGTCATTGTTTATATATTTGAACAGCGAGCTTTACCTGTTATCAAGTTATGCTATTATTTTAAATAATCAAAACCGAACATGCTAATCCATGTCCGAATCACAATCCAGCAGCAATGTAAAAACTTTGGAACTGACAAGTTAAGTTAGACAAATGAACTTCCACCAGGGGAGTGAGGCCAGGTGCTCCGGAAGGATAAGCGCCTCCTGTTAAGTTAGCTACAAATTGAAAAGTGCAAACGTTATTTCTTATAATAAAAATTACGAGGATTATAATTTGTGCATTTTATTTTAGTTTTTTGTAAATCTCGTTTTGTAAAATTTTATCTTTAAACTTAGCAAGGATCTTATTTCCTGTCAATTGCATGAAGTTACCTCCATTTTGCCACTTTTGTAGATTTTCTATTGAAACCCCACCTTCTATTGGTAACTTACCATCTGGCAAGTCTGTTTGTTATAAAAAAGACATGTCCAAATAATAAGTGGCAAATTAAGTTAAACACGTAAACTTCCACCAGGAAAAAAAGGCCGCGTACTGCGAAGGGTAAACACTTCCTATTTAGCTGGCTACAAATAAAAATAAAAAAGAAATAAAGAATAAAAGGAAAATAGAACTATTGGACCTCAAATACTAGTAAACCAAAGATAGTATGTGAACAGAGATATCATACTTAACAGCATTATTGTGACGAGGGTCATAATATTTTTGAGGGCCTTGATAAGCCTGCATATGGTGTATTTCTTTCATAACCAATACGCTATGTGGTAGATCGTGTTCCCAATACGAGAACTTTATAGAACGAAGCATGCTGCTTACAAATAAATGTTTGACACGGGATATTACAACCCTAGGTTTATCAGGGCCCTCACATAGTTTTGTGGCCTTCATCACAATATTGTTGATACATATGATGTCTCTGTATCTAATATTTGATGTCCTGTAATTCCACGTTCCTTTCATTTCCAATTTCAATTACACACATGGTGGATGTATATAGCTTAGCAAGAGGCGCTTACCCTTCCGGAGCACCAGGACCCGGTTTCACAATCATTCCTTAGCTAAGATTTTCCTTAACTTAACTTAACTAAATTTTGGTAATCTCTTTTTAAAACCGCTGATGAGTATTTTTCCCAAAACTAAATGCAAATACTTAATTCTAGCAATTATCTTAATGTTGACACCTTAAGTTCCTGAATATCTTAAAAATTAACAAAATAATAAAGATTTAAAATTGTGTAAGATTTAAGTTAAGGAAAATCTTAGCTAAGGAATGATTGTGAAACCGGGGACAGGTCTTACTTCCGTTGCGGGAACTTATTTGTCAGTTTGAAAGATTTTGCTTTGCTTTGGGATTGTGATTTAGACATTGATAAGTACGGTTTTTTTTATTTACACACCACTGTTTTATAGAAAATAATGGTTTTCCGTAAGTCCATTTATTTATTAATTTCTTAATATTGTTGGTAGCACCAGTACCTGACTAATTGGTTATTGACAAAAAAGGTTTGCAATACCCTTGCATCAATAATTTATTTGTACACAGTTTGCTTCGTTAAAACTGTTTTAAGGGGTGGGCGTGATAGACATGAGTGACAACAATATAGTTTGGGTAGGCTGAAATATGTTTAAATCAACCTTGATTGTTCCATTTAATTCTATTTAATCAACAAACACAGTTTCATTTTTGTCAGTTAAAGTTAGAAGTTAAACATACATTACTGTATAAGAAGAAAGATTAGCGGTAGGAAACTTACGTGGTTTTGACATACTAAACTAATTAGTGGTAAGGTATATTCACGGTTGCAACTTTAGGAAAGGTGTGCCAAAGGACATAAGCTATTTTCGCTGAGAAGATATATTCACAATTCAAGTGTAACCGTGAAAATCGCAAATGTTTTAACCATGTAAATGATTCTTCTTACATAGTATGTAAATACATCTGGTCCCGGTTTCACAATCATTCCTTAGCTAAGATTTTCCTCAACTTATATTTAGCAAATTTTGGTAACCCCTAATTGTAACTACTGATAAATATTTTTGTCAAAACTAAATGCCAATGTTTTTATTTCGAAAAGATCTTAAAAATTACACCTAAAATTGCAGAATATCTTGAAAATTATCAAAATTATAAAGATTTGTAATTTTGAAAAATTTAAGTTAAGGAAAATCTTAGCTAAGAAATGATTGTGAAACCGGGACCTGTAGACATAAGGATTCAAGTGTCCTAGCCCTTACATTATGTATTTTTATTTCAGTTGTGATGATCAGCCAGGTTGCGTCACAATCTCTGATGAGAAATTTATTATCAGGATTAGACTTACCAGACCATCTCACTAGATCCCAGATAGAGGACATGCTTGACAGCAACATCCTTAACAGGCTTCAAAATCAGAACAGTTGGGGCAACTTAGGTTCCATTAATTCTCTACTTGGAGCCCGTGGTAACGGCCTTGGAAATTCCATGGACCTTGGCGATCTTGGAAGTCGATTGGGATTGTCATCAAACAATTTACTTGGAAGATTAGGAGGACGAATGAATGGCTTACTTCCACGATCTCTGAATAATTTGGGAAATGGTTTGTCAAACAGCATTTTGCCAGGCGGCCGACTTAACTCTTTAAATGCATTAAATTCAATGGATGATGATTGTATTTTAGTTTGCATGGGAGGAAATACGCTCTCCTTAAGAGCAAAACTGTCATGCAATTGTTAATTTTATAAAAACTTTTACAAGAACTGTATACAAATTTCAAATTTTTCATTTATTTGCAAAGAATCATCCAATTTTCATGTCATAATCGTTCAAAGAGCTGACCACATGTATATATGGCAATTTCGTTTTAATTACATATTTGCATACAGTATAATTCTAATTCATTGTCACATTTTGTTCACTCAAAGTTTGGCGCTATAAAAGGATTGTAGTGATAAGTACATGGTGAAAAAAGAAATGCAAAGAAGAAATCGATTTCGGTCCTTTAAAATAACGCGGACACGGATGAGGTGGCAATGTTTTCAAGGGGCATTATAACAAAATTTTACTGTAATGCATTTATGGTAGTGCCGTGATTTTTGTGCAATAATTAAATTAAAATGTGTACACCAATAAAAATAATTTCACTTTACAATTGTTTTTTGTAATTATTTAAATTATATTGACATATTATACCAGTGTTAATTTTACAGCACTGGACGACCGTTTCGGAATACCCCCATTTCTCCATCAGTAGTGCTTGGACTAAAATTGTGAAACCAATTTTTTTCAAGTGTTGAAAAAGTATAGTTATTTATTAAAAATATAACCGAATAACATGTTATATGTATTGGCAAACAACATTGACCTGGCTTCTTGACTTAAAATTTGAAATAACCATTACGGACTAGCTGATATATAAGTGTAATTGAAACAATTGTATTAGTCTACAGTATAGACCAGTCGAAAGTTTAACACGGGGCAAACAAAAAAACGTCGAAACATGGTTGCCAAGTGTAAAAATTATGAATTGTTACTAACTCAACGCTACCTAGAGCTAGAAAGAAGCTGTCGAGAAAAAGCTACAATTGAGGGGTCGAAATGAGCTGTCAATTCGGCACTAATCCGTTAGCTTAAGTGTTAAACTTTCGAAAGGTCTGTACTGTACATCGGGGTAGACACCAATTTCAAGATATAAACACATGCGTTGTACTTGTATGTGTATTAACTGCGAATTCTAACACTGCCGATGTTTTGGTTTGGTAATTCCTGAAGAAAGGTCAAGCGGACGGATCAATGTTGTTTGCCTATACTTGACACTATGTCCCAATCAACACAGACGACTACAGAAAGTAGATAAATATTGAATCTTTTGAATACTGTACAGGTCTGCTGAAAGTTTAACACCGAGCTAACAAAAGGGAGTCGAAGCTTGGCTGCTAGATGAGAGCTCTAGGCTCTTCTCTGTAGAGAGAAGTCGAAACTGCTATCAAGATAGAGCTAACGAGGGGCCTAGATGAGATGTTGATTTGTCGATTATCTATTAGCTTAGTGTTTTCAATAGTTTTTTAGGTCTTTTTCGAAGGACCCTCGGCTTTCATTTCTAAATGCCAAGTGGTAAGTGAAAGAACAGCTACTACCTATTTACAAGTCTTGGTCAGTCCCGGTCAAAGGTTCGAACCCACGAGCTCGCACATACGTAGCGAGCACTGCTCTACCAATTAAGCTACAGTAGTGACATAAAAGATGCTTGGAAAGCACCTATTTGAATATCATACTAGGTATGTTTTTATCACTTGACATCACTGTTGGTGTGTGAATGTTAAGCATAGCCGTATCCAAATCACAATCTAAAAACCAAGTAAAGACTTTGAAACAGACAAGTTAAGTTAAACATGTGAACTTACACCAAGGAAGTGAGGCTTGGTGCTCCAGTGCACCTGCGATAACGCAAAGGAGTCAAATGCAAGCTTCCGATTGCCCGAGATATATGTAGCCAGTGTATAAAGTTTGCCATGATATATAGGAAACGAAAGGCCGGTATAGGCTGTCGATCAGACACTAATTCGTTAGTGTTAAGATTTCGACAAGCCTGCACTCTGTAACTGAGCAATTTAAATGTGAAAACCACATAGAATAATACCAGAAATATCTTACAACACTTTTTTTTCTAATTCAGCACCATTGCATCAATTTGACTAACTGACAAAGATTTGGCATTCCAAGCTTGAACATTAGAAACAGATTGGGAGTGTTATATCTCAGTCAAGATTCTTTCAATTATATCAAGACGTTACGTTCTAAAATGATGAAGGAAACTTAACCATCTCACTTCGGCAACCGAACTGGTAAGTGACCTGACCGAGCGATATTCGAACCTTAGCGTTGGAACCGGCTTTAACCACTGTTTCAGTTCAGAAAATGCAAACGGGGTAAGAGTCTGAATGCAATGAGCACCCATGTTCATATAGAAAAAATCAGACAGGTATGGGCATTCTTTGAGTTCGCTTTCGCTTCATGCATCTTATTTTATGTCTCATATCGATAAAGATAGATTTGTGTTGGTATCAATTGAATTATTAGGAAATTATTAGTACTGAATGTTAATTCGTTTAAAAAGGCTTTCAAACACTTTTTTCTTATCTTAATAAAGGTAAAAGAATACATGTTTGCCAACAAATAACCCAATCAAAAACACTACGCAAGTCATTGAAAAAAAAACACCCAAACAAAACTCGACCCAAAAACACTTCAGGAAAATGAGCTAACCAACTTGGGGTAATGTATCAATGTTTATGCTTAACACCAAGTGTCGTATAAAATAGAGCCTCATCGTTTCGGATAATTTCCGGAAAAGAAGTATTTTGGCGGACGGATGGACCAATGGAAGTTCGAATGTAATGCCCCCTCTCTCTTTGAAAAGCTGGGAATAAAAAACTTTATGGCAAAATTATGCATAACAAATTGATTATCAGTGTACTGATTTAACTGAGTAAATTTTCAAGTTTCTTATCGTTTGTTTGTAAGTCAAACCTGTCGGTCGAAAGTTTAACAGTGAGCCCACAAATTAGACTCGAAGTTCTGCTGTCGAGAGGACGGTATATGGTTAGCTTGTGACCAAAACTGAGATCAATAGGTATATAGCAACTGTCGTAATAAACTGTCAAGAGTTATATAGCAACTACCGAAACGCTGCTAACGTGGGAACGGCATTAGCTGACTATTCGGCACTAATTTGTTAGTCTATTGTTAAACTTTCGACGGGTCTGTACTATATGTGGTGGTAAACATAACTGCAGTCAGTGAAGCATATAATAATTATGTATAAAAATTGACTTAGCATAATTAACATTTTGTATATTTCTCCTTTCTTTAATACAGTGCAGATCTGTCGAAAGTTAAATTCCGAGCTAACGAATGAAGGTGCGGAATTTGAAGCGCATCTCAGTCCCTTCTTTAGCCATATCGCATCAGCTTTTCGGCTGCTGATATCGATCTTTCAACAGCCTTTTTGCCACTAGCTCTCCATATCTCGACGGGCTACACAGTTGCCAAGCTGCGACTTTGTTTTGTGTGCTCAGTGTTAAATTTTCGACCGGTCTGTATTACACCATCTGTAACAAAAGTAGCAAAGCATCTTAAAAAACAGGATTGTTGTTTTTTAATATTCAAATTAGGAATTGTAATCGTTTTGACATTTAAAAAGACATTACAGACCCGTCGAAAATTTTACACAGAGCCTACAAATAAGGACCGAAATAGGTTCTTCATATCGCTCTCCTCGCTAGCTATTTTTCGGTAGCGTTTTGGTAGATCCTATATACTGGTATCTTTCGACAGCTGTTTACAATATCTGGGCAGCTTTTCGCGTACCAGTTATCCGTATCTCGGGTATTCGGTGGTCGAGCTTCAAGTCGTCGTAACCCCAGTGTTAAACTTTCGACGGGTCTATACTAAAGTTTTTTTTAATAAATCAAGTCGGAGGTTACTTTTTTTCTTAGAGCACTTAGGGAGCTGTTCTCGACAACATCGGTCGGTAAGATTAAAGGCGTCATAATGAGTTATACATTAGCTCTTATATTCTTAGGTAAGTCAACTCTGTTCATATGAATTATTTATCAAATAATAGAAAAAAGATAAATGATTATATAAATGGTAAAAAGTAATTTAATATAGCTTTTAAGCAAGAAATGCCAAAAGCAAGCAATCAAATAACCAACCAACAAAATAATAAATAAATAAATAAAAAAAAAATAAATAAATAAATAAATAAAAATAATAAATAAATAAATAAATAAATAAATAAATAAATAAATAAATAAATAAATAACAGAAAAACAAAAAAGAGGAAAAATACAAAGCAAAATCAACATTGATTAAAAAAAATACAAAGACAAATATCCACGTCCCAAATATTGCCAAATCGTTATTTTAATTAACGACTTAAACTGCAAAGTAAAATTTTAAAAGCTGGCAAATTAAATTAAACACGTAAACTTATACCAGAGTAGTGAGGTCAATTGCTCTGGGAGGGTAAGCACCTCCTGTTTTGCTATAAACTTGCAAAAAATTGAAGGAATCGTGGCGTATTATCTCTTTTTTATTATTTCAATATTAGACCTATCAAGGTATTCATAATAAATATGTATGACTCATTCATTTTCAGTATGTCAGAACCTTCATGTTACAATTGCATTTTATATGGATTTAAAAATAAACAATAATTTCAGAAAATTTATCGTGAAATGTCAAGTTAGAGTCTCATCCGAATTATGTTTACTATGGGCTTAAAATATAATTTTCAATCTGGTCATCTTGAATGGACGCTGTGCATGTTTTTTGGCTTCTATGTTTGAATTTTAATGAACAATTCAACGCTTACAACTAAATATTTAATAAAAATTGATATTTGATATCATTTTACGACTTAAAAATCTGTGTATCTAAATAAAAATAAAAAAGCAATGATGCATTTACTGCACCAACCGCCAAAGCAAACCTCAATACCTCTTGATGACGCCACGATCAATGGGGTTTGCCACTGTACCAAGAGATACCCTTTAACGTTTGTGCGAAGCACTTATTTCCAATGGATATGGAATCGCATTAGATTACTTTTTCCGGGGAACTGTGACGTTGACGTTTGCCAAAACGTTCCGCAGAAACGTTTAAGGTATTGATCACGTGGTACAGCGGCGAAACCCATTTATTTGATTCGTCTTTTAGATGGTACAACGTATAGTCGTTTGGCACATTTTTTTGTCTTCCAATTATTGACATCGTAAGAAAGTAGTCACATTTATTTTATTGTCAATAACCAAATCCACCTAGAATCAATGGGGTTGGCCGCTGTACCATGTGATCAATACCTCTTAACGTTTGTCCGGATGGCTTCGGAAAACGTCAATGTCACAGATTCTCGGAATGACGTCGTTTTCGTGGAAAACCGTTATCTGATGCTATTTAATATCCATTGAAAATAAGTGTTCAGCATAAACGTTAGCGGGTATCACGTGGTACAGCGGCGAACCCCATTTACTATGACCATCCATATTAAAATAATTTGTGAATTGTAAAAATGAATTATGTGAATTAGGGAAGATAAATTTGAAATAATAAATCGTACTATGAATGTTGAAATGAAGTTTAACTTATTATTTTTATTCAGGTTGCCTAGCGATAGTAACTGCCAACGGTTACTATGGTTACCAGAACAACAACTACAACGGCCAAGGTTATTACGGTAACTACGGCGGTAACTATGGCGACAAATATTATGGCGGGGGATACAAAAATAGTAACTTGTATAGAGGTATATTTGGCAACGCTTATGGACAATACGGGTATGGAAACAGCTATGGACGTTACAAAGGCGTTGGACACTGTGACCGGGATGAAGACTGTCTAAATTCCGATTGCCCATTGTACAAACCGAACGCTTACTGCCATCCCGGAGCTGATGGATATGTTAACGCCTGCCACTGCCACAAACAAGCTGAATGCGAAACCAACGATGATTGTGAGAGTATGAATTACTGCTCAACTGAGGACACCGCCAGATGTGTAGTTAATTCCGCTAATTCAAATCACAATTACTGCAAATGTGTCGGGTTTAGATAAAAAGTAATAAAAATTGCTCAGATACAAGTATGTTTGTTTTAATTTATTTTATATTGGTTACACATGGACCTCTAGGTTGTATCAAACCCCTCAGCAGCAGTCTATGTATGTACAATAAGTCATCAAGATTTTTTTTACAATCATAGCGTTTTATCAAATTTCTCCACAGCGTGTATTAGAAAAAGAAACTACATGTACAAGTTTTTTCTTGTCTCAAAATTTGATTTTTCTTTTCATGTTGGTTGATTTGGTACCTATGGTCTTTATGTGGCTGCCTCTTTATGTTTTGTCTGACTGTTACTTTCTAAAGTTTTGTTGTATTATGCCCTTTTTTCCGTTCAATTTTTTTCTATCGGTAAATACCTCTTTAGTCTGACATTTGTTACGAAATAACCAACGCTACAATATCACACACCCCTTCCTAAAGAACCAAACACAGATCCAAACTACAACCCCAAAACCAAAGAAAAAACTTTGAGAACTGACAGTTTAGTTAAACAATAGAATTTTCACCATGCAGAGGCGTTGAGCCAGGTGCTCCGGAAGAGCAAACATAACCGTAAGCTAGATACACTTGCCACGTATAAAATCAAAATTGTGAAAGAAAGAAACATGGAACCACTATGCGATGTCAAATATATTTAGGACAACTTTAGATATAGAGACATCAGACTTATCAACAATGTTGTAGGGATGACGTCCATGATGTCCATCTATTTTAAAATGTCTCTAAAATTGTGAACTTCCAGCGTAGAAACGTGTACTTTTATGACGTTTCTAGCTAGTTAAAATTCCATTCTAACCTTAGTAAAACGAAGTTCAATTGTATCATAGATTTGCTTGCCGAAAATTGTTCATGCATTTTATTAACTTCGCGAAAATTGACACTGTCATTATATATGGTACCAGTTTCGCAATGATTCCTTCAAATAAACAATTTCCTTAACTTAAATTTAGCAAATTTTGGCAATTTTTTTTGGAACTACAAATTTTCAGTTTTTTTAACGAACTGATTATGAATGTTATAATCAAAAACATACAAATCCATGTCCGAATCACAATCCAGAAGCAAAGTAAAAACTTTGGAACCGACAAGTTAGGTTAGACACGTGAACTTCCACCAAGGGAGTGAGACCGAGTGCTCCGGAAGTGTAAGCACCTCCTGTTTAGCTAGCTACACACGTCACGTGTCTAATCAAAATTGTGTGAAAAGAACATGGAAACTTAAAATTATCTTTAAAATGACATCTTAAATCCACGAATATCTTAAAAATTAATAAAATCATGCAGATTTCAAATTTGTCAGAAAATCTTAGTTAGAAAATATTTGTGAAATAGAGAAATGTCGTGTAACATTGTAAAACTTTCTATAAAGCCTAGATATATATTGACTTCGGCTTTGTCACAGGCAGGGATTACAATCTGTGGTTCAAATCATTTAACAGGATAAGTACAATGTATTTCATTTGCTTCACCGAGTTATTAATAATATGGATAAATGTCAAAACATTATAAAAAATATTGATCACTTAATCTAAACAAATTATCATAATACAAAAGGCGTTAAAAACATCGGATTTGACAACATATGGCAAATGTATTTCGTGTTAGAATTGATATATAATTTGTTTTGATGCTGTTGGACACAGAAAATAATTTGTTTATCATTGAGCATAAAGTAAACAGACCTGTCGAAAGATTAACACTCAGCTCACGAATATAAGTGTCGAATCGGCAGCTCATCTCGGCTACCGAGGGGCTAAACTGTGTTGAGCATAAAGCAGCCGAGGTACATGTACAGTTAAAACTGCCTTAAAGGCCACATCTATATAAGGACCAATTGCTTTTAAAGGCCAGTTAAAATTTATCTCAATTGCTGTTTGTTCATGTTATTTGAACTTATATATCAAGGCCACCTGCCCATAAAGGCCACTTTTACTGGTTCCCCTGGGTGACTCATCTCGGCTACCGAGGGGCTAAACTGTGTTGAGCATAAAGCAGCCGAGGTACATGTACAGTTAAAACTGCCTTAAAGGCCACATCTATATAAGGACCAATTGCTTTTAAAGGCCAGTTAAAATTTATCTCAATTGATGTTTGTTCATGTCATTTGAACTTATATATCAGGGCCACCTGCCCATAAAGGCCACTTTTACTGATTCCCCTGGGTGACTTTTACAGACAGATCAAGGCCGTAACTAAGGCTTGGTTGTATGTGAGGTAGAAATTTGATGCGCCGTAGGTGTGTTTCTCTAGGGGGGTCCGGGGGCATGCCCCCCCCCCCCCTTAAAATTTTTTAAAACTTTAAGCCAAATTCCTGCATTTTCCTGGCATTTCAAAGGCTAAAAGATGTTTACTCAATTCATGTATTTTGATATCAAATTGGGTTGTAACTGACAATTAAATATTTGATAGCCCTAAAGTCATAGAAGTCCGGTATAAAAAAAGAAAGAAGGGAATGATCTGAAAAAATAGATCAAGTTGATAAAGCTTCAAGTGTAATGCCAAAGTTTGAGCTAGCATCTCCGGATGCATTGGATATGTTCATCTAGTCAGTTGTGGTGAAATTCTTCAATGAGGCACCGAAGTGCCGCCTACCAAGAGTGACTTAACGTCCTCTATAAAATAAATTCTGTGAATGGTGTAGTTAAACATCATGTGTTGCATTTAAATCTTCCCTTATGACTTTTTTTACATACATAAAGAAGAAATGTTTTTTTTTCAAAGTTTTAGAATATGTAGATAAAAAAAAGCTGAGTTACTTGTTAGTGACGATATAATGACGACTGAAGATTTTTCATCTAATAACTACATGACACTAAATCGGACATACTGATCGAGTCGACTAATCTATTCATCAATGTCAATTGTAAGCCAGTGGGATTTTTCTAATTCCAGTACTGTCCCACTTCTTAAGGACTTTTTCAGGACAAACGTTTCCAATAACATCATCACGATGAATATGTAACAGTGACAGGCTACAGAACCGAGTTCCAGTCATTGTTGATCTATTCCACACTTTCAGTCGTCTCATGGCAGAGGAATGATCTCTCGCATGAGCATAACCTGCAGGGATAGTGAGTAAAAGTTTGACTATAATGTGAATATTCGGATACAATGTCTTGTCTGCTAATGGCATGGTATCTAGCAGAGATTTTGCATCTAAATTGCCGTTTCTGCATCTAGTTAACCACCTATTAATCTCTTGAGGAAAGTTGTCGGAATATGGCAAATCCGCACCATAGTTAAGTTAGTTAAAGTCTGTCCCGAGCCATTAGGCCCATCAGGCCGGAGCTTATCCGGTTTCGGTGGCGTTAAGCGACTGAGAGTACAAGACTCTCCCCTGAATGGGACGCCGGTCCATCGCAGGGTTAACCCCCAGCATTTTGCTGGTACTCATTTATTTTTCAGCTGAAATTTTAAATCGGTTAAGAAAAAAAAATAAATAATAATAATAATAAAAATCGGCAGAATTCTAGGTGAGGCAACTGTCTCACTTGCCTCAATGGTAGTTACGGCCTAGTCCGACTAATCAGCCCACTAAACCCCCATTTTAATTTTTTGACTTTTTGGAGGTTTGTGGTCTGACAGCTTCCATTATTGAATTCTTGAAATTTCTGGCGAAAACGCTCTTGTTGACAACATAGAACACTTCCAAAAACATTATTCTACCGATCCATGCTTAATTTTTAATTAAAATCCATCGATATCGGTAGAAATACAAGGTTTTCTGATGTCTCTTCAGCTCTCTGTCACTTTCACATCGTGAAGACATTACTAATTTGCATTGACCAATCAGATCGCGCGTTGCATTTGGATGGTGAAACTCGCAGTTGTATCTTTAGAAAGCACATGGCGATGTTTATTTACATTGGTAATTCGCGTTATTAAGGATGTTTTACATGGTGTTTAATACATGTACTTACAAAAGGTAACATTAAAATGTATCAAAATATTTAGAATTTATATGTAGACTTTCAAATAGAGTAGTCGCGATCTTCTCTATATATTTTTATATTCTTGACCCCTCTCATTTTTCAGGCTGAACTAGTATCCTAGAAATATTATTTTCCGGTAATTTTGGAGAGAAAAAATTAAGCACCTCACTGTATATATGTATGTTCACGCAAAATACAGTAAAATTGAACCCTATGAAAAAATTTACAGTGTGGAGAATGAGAATTAATTTTAATGACCTTGTGGACAAGTACTCTTGTGTTGAGCTTTATATATTACAATTGGTTTAAAAACTTATAATTCTACGGTCTACAAAATATTGGACAACACTTGACAGCATTTCAGGAGAACATGTAAGTCCCAGATATGATAGAATATTACCCAATTTGAAAGAAAAAATAATTTAGATCATAGGCGTAGGAGGGTTTTTAATATTGGGGGGGGGGGGGCAAACCGAAGCTATGTCTATGTCGTGCCGCAGGTACGACCTTGTGCCTATGGCACGAGGCGGGGAGAGTATGGGTGCTAAACCCCTCGCATAGGTTGGGGTCCAGGGGGCCTTCCCCGGAAAATTTTCAAAACTAACCCCTGTCTAGACGCATCTTCAATGTATTTTGCAGCGTTTTGATAGGTTAAAATACTGTGATATCAAGGCAAGATTAAAAACAATAACCCGGCGTATGACACAAGTTCCATAATCAACCCTCTCATTGGAGATGGATATGGGGGTACCCCAGAAAATTTTGCAGCGTTCTGAGTGAGAGACTGAAAAGCAGTGAAATATGAAGACAAATTGTACAAATAACTGCATGACATAATTAAGTCCAATGATTAATTTTCAAACGTACGGTACTCAACTCATGACTTCTGGCTACTAAGAAGGTTTGGTGCCATATAAATAAACTAATTAACCACACCAATCTACATTTACCTTTGATGTACATCATTAAGTTGGCCATGGGCCTAGCATTGATATAATTCTCACCCCCCCCCCCTTTCAAAAAATCCTGGATCCGCCCCTGCCATTGGAGATGCTGTGAGCCGTTTCTAAGGGTGAATTTCAAGACGCCCTTTTACAAGTATAATGATGAAATTGATAATTGATTGGTTACCAGATGGACATTTCCTGTTATAGCTCTTGGTTTATTTCTTTTTTTTAGCACTTTAACACTATAAACAAAATTTCACACAATATATTGCGGGGTCTCCCCCCCCCTGCTCCTACGCCTGTGTAGATATAAACGAGAACAAACATGAGAAATCTTCACTGCAATTAGTACACATGTCTTCACATGGTATTGATAAAAATAAAATAACTAAAATAATATGTTATAAATCATTAATTAAAACATGAAAACATCATTAATAATGCGAATCGTTAATGTAAATAAACATCGACATGTGCTTTCTAAAGTTCAACTGCGAGTTTCACCATCCAAATGCAACGCGCGATCTGATTGGTCAATGCAAATTAGTAATGTCTTCACGATGTGAAAGTGACAGAGAGATGAAGAGACATCAGAAAACCTTGTATTTCTACCGATATCGATGGATTTTAATTAAAAATTAAGCATGGATCGGTAGAATAATGTTTTTGGAAGTGTTCCATGTTGTCAACAAGAGCGAGGTAAGGAAATAATGGAAATTATCGACGCGTGTTTTCGTTTCTGCCGTTTTCGCCAGAAATTTCAAGAATTCAATAATGGAAGCTGTCAGACCACAAACCTCCAAAAAGTCAAAAAATTAAAATGGGGGTTTAGTGGGCTGATTAGTCGGACTAGTTACGGCCATGCAGATTTGACTTATACAACGAGGGGCCAAGATGATTTGCCGAATCGGCACTTAAGTCGGACAGTTAAAACTTTTTACATACCTGTATTGTATAATCGTTTTTATATAATAAAAGTCCAACGTTTTGATTTTCTAATTCAGCAAGAAGTGAAAACATTTCAAAACTTAATATGCATGTAAATGTCCAAACATATTGCACTGCATCGACGTTTCATGCCAACGTGAGAGATCACGGATCGCGTGATTTTCAAAATGGCAGCCAAAACAAGACGGCGAGTTCTGTGTCTCGTTGAAAACGGCCTCATGCAAATGTCAGAAGGTGAATATTGCTGAAATCTTAACGTAACTTCGATAAGAACATATTAATGTTAAAGAACTACAGCGGGGTAATTGATCTCCATGCGAAAATTGATTTGTTGAGAGAGTAGAATCGACCGTCCTTAAACGGAGGCGGCGAATTTCTGCATGTAAGATGGACAGCAGGTTTTGTCGTCCCAAGATCTACATTAATCAATTAAAAGGGCCAGTGACAACAGAAATAATTCAATCTAAAAACGCCGTTACTTCATTACACTCAACTCCACGACAAGCCACTCTTTCTACCATTACGAATCTCAAATAATGTAAAGGTAAGAGGGATAACTCTGACATTACGTTAACATTTAAAATGTAGCTGGATCACTTACCGACGTGATCTAAAACAATCTCTTAATCTCTTTTAGTGGATCAAACATCTCTTAGGAGCCAAAGCATTCATGTGCCAGAAAAAAAACAAGCTTTGCTTTATCGTTCAAAGCATCAAAGCATTGCCTAAGTTGGATTTGGTGAAATACATTTTAGTCCTTCAATTTTTATCATTTCTACATTTCTAAAACATTTTGTTTTCCACAACTTTGGTCCGAGGAATAGAAACCAAATTTCATTTCGTTTAATGGTGCAAAATTAAAACAGGTTTAGTAATATTTTTAAAACGCGTAACTTAATTAGCCAGTTTTGAAAGCTTGGGATTATGATTTATAATAGACTGGTATGTTGATTTGATTAGAGTTATGATATGCAATCTAAAAAATCAATTGAATACAGCTTTTTCAGACGCACATTGAACCCATAGACGATGCAAAGCACATGGTAAAATTGTTTTATCGCTAATATTTTCCTCTTTTGAGAGTTGAGTAAAATTGTTTTATCGCCAATATTTTTGAGTAATGTTGTTTTACACCTTAGTCAAGATTCTTTCACCTACAACGAGGCGGTCAGTTCAAGAACTAGGGAGGAAACCGGAATGTCCGGAGAAAAACATCTACCTTCGGACAAGCGAACTGATAAACTTTGCCAAAAAAATTAAATAAATGTTCCGACTAACGCGGTAAGCGATCCTCATTTTAAACGTAGTAATGTCATGTCGTTATCTTGGTATCTTTAAGCGAAGGAATACTCAAGACTAAAGCATTATCACACACACACACACACACACACACACACACCACACACACACAAATATTATGTAAGAAGAGGAAACGTACACAATGGTGAAACATTTTTACACATTCAGTTTTTTTAGAAAACATTTTATCTTAAAATATTTTTAAGTTTTAAATATATATAAATACAGACGTAGTAAAACCTCGATTCATCGCCAACATTTGTTCAGCAAATCAGAATTTAAAATGTTGTCATCTGAAAGGGTTTGGCGATAAAGCGTTGGGACTGATGAATTAAACCATACAGTGTGTGTGTGTGTGTGTGTGTGTGTGTGTGTGTGTGATATTACTTCAATCCTGAGTATTCCTTAGCTTTACGTTACCAAGATATGAAGATAACGACACGACATTACTACGTTTAAAAAGAGGTTCGCTTATCGCGTATGTCGGGAATCACCCAGATTGTCTCTTTACAGATGACGTGTATTTTAAGTGTGGGGACTACTTAGAACGGAAATACACGTTTGTCTTTTTATTTGTAATACACACTGAGAGAGGTAAGGTGTATTTATTTATCCTAAAATGGCCGGTGATATTTGTTTTGTGTTTATTTTGATGTTTTTGAAGCAATGTTGATATGAATGTAACGTGCAATCTACTTGGTTTTGGTTTAAAGATTTGATTACACGTGTACTACATGAGAAAATGCTACGTGTATCTGAAAAAACATGCATACATGTACAAGCAGTTTCAAAAAACGTATGAAATATTTCTCTTCCCTTGACAAGATAGGCCCCAGTTGCATTTTCATTCCTTAACTAAGATGTTCTTTATTTAAACCATTAATTTTCGTATACAAATTAAAAAACACACCAATTCATGTCCGAATCACAATTGAAAATGCATATATAGTTAAAACTTTGAAAACTGAAAAATTAGGTTTAACACTTAAACCTCCACCAGGGAAGTGTGACCGGGTGCTGCGGAAGTGTAAGCACCACCTGTATAGCTAGCTATGTTGACCCAGTAGGGTATAAAACTACAGAGCTCCAGATAAGAATTTGACATGAAGGATTATTACCCCCTACTTTTTTCTAAAGGGTATCCAGTATCCACACTGACCCATGAAAATGTAATAAGGGTAATAAGGATTTTCAAAGGGTTTTGATACCCTTACATTTACAATTTAAAAAGCTTTTTTCAAAAAATTAAAGGGAATTCACACAGGTACTTTTCTTATCTGGAGCTCTGAAATATACGCTAGATTTAAAAATTAATTGATAACGAGGTTAAATACTATAAAACTATTAATTTTGATAGTCTCCGTTTTTTATTACTGTAGACACTCTGGCCCACGAATTACCACATTAACGAAATATATAATAAAAAAAAACAAACATACTAATCCATGTCCGAATCACAATCCAGAAGCAAGGTAAAAACTTTGGAACTGACAAGTTAGGTGAGACACGTGAACTTCCACCAGGGAAGTGAGGCTGGGTGCTCCGGAAGGGTAAGCACCTCCTGTTTAGCTAGCTACACCCGCCACGTGTGTAATCAAATTTGTGAAAGGAACATGGAACTATTACGAATTCGAACTTAGGCCGACGAATCAGCTAAACCCTATTTTAATTTTTGACTTGTTGGAGCAGCCTCCATTATTGAATTCTTGAAATTTCTGGCGAAATCGACGGAAACGTCAACAGACACCGATTGCTTCCAATTTAAGCGAGGTAGGGAAATACTGGAAGCAATCGGTGCATGTTCACGTTTCTGTTAATTTCTCCAGAAATTTCAAGAATTCAATAATGGAGGCTGTCAAACCACAAACCTCCAACAAGTCAAAAATTAAAATAGGGGTTAGCTGATTCGTCGGACTAGAACTTACCTTAAACGGTAACCAAACATAACGAATTTACCAACCCATGCAATGGTATTTTTTCTTAGAACCACGAAAATTGGACACCACGAAAAAAAAATGATTTTACTATTCACCAAATAATGTTCCAATTTCAAAGTCACAAAGTACACTGCAAAATAATCTGCGATATTTATTCCAGTTATAATGATATTAACAATTTTTAATTCCTCTAATATCGGTGATAAAGATTTATTTATCATTAAATGCATCATAACTTTGGCATCAGGCGTTTCCATCGATGGAGAAAACGTCCGTCATTCTCTCAAAATTTCATAAAAAGCCATATTATGTATGCTTAAATGCCTGGCGTGTTACGTTTAATCTAAGTGCGCGCGATACTAAAAATAACCCCGAAAACCCAAACATGTGTTTTTGTTGTTTTCATTCAAGAAAGCGCAAACTCACGAATACGTTTACAAATTTTAAGAAGCACCTATCTCAGGGAAATAGTTTGCCTCAGGTGCCAGAAACTACCTTAAATTTGCTCAAAATTTACAATTAACAAACTACCTACAGGTGTTAATTTATATTTTTCAGAAACCAAAAATATGTCGTTTGGACCATGGAAAGCATTGATATGTATGTCAGCAGTTTTTGTATATTTAAATGAAGTATCCAGCAATGAGGTTTCAATTGTAAAAACAAGATCTGGCCCCGTTAAAGGAATTATTTCTAAACATGAAAAGGGAACCATGTATAAATTTCTCCGGATACCTTTTGCACAGCCACCTGTAGGCTATCTGCGATTCCGAAAACCACTGCCGGTTGTTCCATGGAATGACGTCATCGATGCTTCTCAACATCCACCGTCCTGTGTACAAGCAAATTTCGAATTCTTCAGCAAATTATTACCGACTTCTGAGATGTCCGAGGACTGTTTGTTCTTAAGTATATATGTGCCAAATGAAATATCAACACTGAAAAAGAAATCTGTAATGGTGTGGATATACGGAGGTGGATACAATTTCGGCCAAGCTTCAATGTACGATGGATCCTACCTGGCGCTGACTGGCGATGTTATTGTTGTCACCTTTAATTACAGAGTTAATGCCCTTGGTTTTCTTTCTACTTGGGATCCCGCCGCTTTAGGGAATTATGGTCTCTGGGATCAGGTCATGGCCCTTAGATGGGTTAAAGACAATATTGAAAATTTTGGCGGGAATCCGGACTCAATAACAATATTTGGTGAATCGGCAGGTGGATTTAGTGCGGGTTTTATGGCATTGATACCCCAGAATCACGGGTTGTTTCAAAGGGTCATCACACAGAGCGGTGTGGCAATTTCACCATATGCTTATAATAATATGCATTCTTATTTACCGTCTCTTGTTGAAGAGGTCGGGTGCTCAAACATTACTGCCGGCAGTTATGCCATTGTTGAATGTCTGAGGCATGTTGCGGCTGAGAAAATTGCGAACGTTTCCGATAGAGCATTTTATATGGGCTTAAACCATTTCATGATCCCTTATGCACCAAGAATTGATAATGATTTGATTTATTACGCGCCAGAGAATATCCTAGCAGACGATAATAACCCGGGTACGAAATTATTTAGATCGCTTGACTACATGGCTGGATTCACTGACGCTGATGGCGATGGCGTGCTATATAATGCCGAAAACACCATAGATCCTGATCATGCCGTAAACCTAACAGATGGCATCAGCACAGACTTTATGTGTAACATCCTTCTTCCACAAATAGTCGGTATTTATTATTACAATTATCAGCCGATTTCAGAAGCGCTCTGCAAACTCTATTCTGTTGAAAATGGTAATACTACAAACAAATTCAAACAAGCCATGAAAACTCTAGATGCTTACGGGGATTTCTCTACCTTCGTTTCCACCATAAACAGTCTTAATGCGCATGTCAAAAGTCAATCTAGCAGTTCCGGTAGCACATACCGATACGTCTTCTCCCGTCATTATGATACAAAGTTTGGACAAGAGATGCCAAAATGGTTTAAAGGAGCGCCGCATGGGTCGGAACTAGCGTTTTTATTTGGTTTAAAACATTTTTCTACGATAACCAACTTTACTATTACACCAGCAGACATGGTTCTGGCAGACACTATGATGAAATATTGGACTAACTTTGCAAAAACCGGGTATGTATGCACATATTGTAAACAACGTTATATTAAAGCATACTTAATTTTAGAAGGGATAAGCAGTTTTATTTTAGCGCACCAACTTTTTACGTACACGCCAAGTTGGTTATGCTTCTTTCAAGCGCAGTTGTATTCTAGCAGAAAAGCAACATCGCGTAAGGCGCTGAAGTAAAATTTCATTAGCACAGATTTATTTTAGCGCGACGGCTTTTTGTTTGCAAATTCGCCGGGTACTTGTGTTTCATTTTAGCGCAGTTTTATTTTAGCGGAAGACTGCATCGCATAAAATTGTCACTCAAATTTTTCTGGGTTATTAAATTTGATTTATTAATTTTGCCGATTTTGCTGTTAAAGTTTTGAGATCAGAACCTGGAAAGAATTTTTAGCAACGTCTTTTGTACGAATACCCCCCCCCTACACACACACACACACACACACACACATCGCCACTTCAGAAAACATATTTTGCAATTTTAGGTTTGATTCCCTATCTGATTTCCTTGACTATCCCAAAACTGACTGTCTCGATTTCAATGAATTCATTTATCACCATAACCCTACTCCACTACATATGTTGATTACGTTGCTAAATAAAATGGTTCCCACTGCCAACACGTACACACAATATTTATTAACTTCATACATTTATTTTAAGAGAACATCTTTTTTTTATCTCCAGAAATCCAAATTCCGATTCGTTACCAAGATGGGCTAAGTATACAAGCACCAATATGGAATTCATGAATCTTAATCACAGGTCACAAACAGAGAATGCGAGTGACGACTTCAAAACCAGAATGAAGACTTGGATGGAAGATGTACCAAAAATTTTACACAGTATGAATTTAACAGTCCATGATGAACTTTGAACTTATGACTCAAAATAGGCATTTTTAAAATTGAAAATCACCTTTATAGCTATGGCATATACATGTACCTTTTTTAGAATTTTGTCATTCAATACATTTAAAAAATTGCCATGTGCTACTTTTGAATTTTTTATAAAGTAATACATTCAAAAGCAGCACATGACAAATGGTATTAGTATTGTAAATTAGTATAACAATGATTAATCCAATACATGTTATACAACCCAACCTGCTTTAAAGTACACCTCTATATAAGGGTCACCTGCTTATAAAAGCCATATAATTGTATCCCTCATATTATTTGAACCTGTATATAAAGACCACCTGCCCACAGATGCCACTTTTACAGGTTCCCTTGGGTGGCCTTTATAGACAGGCGTGACTGTAATTAAAAATTTCAAATTCATGACATTAAACAAAATAATCTGCCATTTTAACTGGGATTTTATGCGAATATCCCGGACATTTTGATTTTCAGTAAAGTCGGCTTTTTTTATTATCAGGAGCAAAATTGCCTATTAACCCCAATTAGGTTTTAAAAGGTGAAAATCTGTATGGTATAATGATAATTTTTTTTAATGGTATATGACAGCTGGCATTTCATTTCGCGTCGTGAATCGCAAATTATTGTGAAATCGAAAATGTTCTTGGGGGATTAATTTTCGTGTTTTGTTAGTTTACAACGACCCACGAAATTTATCGTCAAAAAGTTCAACATACCTTGACTTTCAATAGGATTTATTTTTCACATAACACAATTCCACGAAATATTCTTTCAACATAATACTTAATATATTTCAAATGACAAAGCCCCGAAATTAAAACCCCACGAACAATAAAAAATCTACAGTATTGATCCATAGCGTGAGAAGTGGCAGACCCCAGTTTCACAATCATTTCTTAGCTAACATTTTCATTAACTTAAATCTGTAAAATTTTCAAACCGCTATAATTTTGTTAATCTTTAAGATATTTAAGAATTTAAGGTATCATTTTGAAGATCATTTCTAGCTTAACAATTGTATTTATTTTTGTTTCAAAAATTCATTATTAGTTTTAAAAAAATCCGATTACCAATATGTGCTAAAGTTAAGTTAAGGAAAATCTTTGAAACTAAACCCAGGTCAAAAGATGAATTGGATGGCATGAACATTTTAACTCGCGGATGTGTTAATTTTTTTAAGGAGTTTCCTTAAACTAAGGAGACATATTTTATCTTGGATTGGTATTTCCTTGTCATTTATATCACATCATATTTTGTTTTTAAATTGTCTCATTTCCAATAGATTCTGTTTGACAATTCTTATGTTTCTTTTTTTTATTTATACAGTTCAACCTGCCTTAAAGACCACCTCTATCTAAGAACAACCTGCTCATTAAGACCAGTAAAATTATATGCCAATTTTTTCTTTATTGATGTTATTTAAACCTGTATAAAAGACGACCTGCACATTACTGGTTCCCTTGGGTGGTCTTTATAGCCAGATTTGACTGTGTTTATTCTAAGGTGGTCTCGGTACCCGGGTGGTCTAAAGAGTTTAATCCCACTCAAGACAGATGCTAGTGTTTGAAAAATTGTCAGTTAGTTTGCCGAAGGTCGGGTTTCTCTATGCATTCAATTACCCAACCATCACTGAATTGACCATCTTGATATAAATAAAAAAATACTTGACTTGGCGTGACACTCCATTTAACCATTCCACTTAATTTTAGATGGTTCTGTTTAATCATTGTGAAGTGAAAGTGACTCTCGGATGAGTAGGTTGTAATTGTAATACTGCCGTGCTTTTTTATTTAAATTAAATAAAATATTCTAAGCTTGCTGTGTTAAAAAAATAAGAATGAAAATAAAATCACACATAACCGTTCAGTTGGTAGAGTGCTCGCTCCATAAGTGGGAGGTCGTGGGTTCTAGCCCCGACTGGGTCTGACCCAAGACTTTAAAGTGGGTAGTGAATGTTCTTTCGCCAAGCACTCGGCATTACGAAATGAAAGTCGCGGTTCCTTCCGATAGGAACTTAAAATAAACGAGGTACCGTGTCGTGGTGGGCTTGGCACGATAAAGAATCCTGCTGTATAATGCCATCAGCGCAACGCACGGACAAAATTTTTGCATCTTCGCCTATAACTTGCGACGTCTCGATACTAGCAAAATATTCTTGACTGAGACGTTAAACACCATTACTCAACTCTCGACGCATTGATAGAATGTCCGATAGGGTATAATTTAAGTATGACTTTAGGGTAGTATTTTAAGCCCAACAACACCGTATTGAGAAATCGAAATTTAACAAAATAGCTCCACTATCAATGGGGATGTCTCAGTGCAAGTAAAATATACATGTCTTTAAAGTAGATTCAATTATTTGTATTAAGTTTGTGTTTCTATAGTTGGTAATTTCTGCATTGCATTTTTATTTACAATGGTAGAACCACTATATCAGAAGTTCAAAACAAACGCATATTGAAACAAGATTGGTTGAATGGTGTTTTACGCCCAAGTCACGAATATTGCACTTTTATCAAATACCTTTTAAAGTTCTTTAAGAAAAACGCTGTATTTATGCCAGATGTAGTTTCACCCGTCCATGAAAAAGTAGCTTCAAATTCGCATTACAATCATGTTTTTCACTATCCGGGTCCATGTCAACTACAAATGCTGATGTGAACCGAAAAAAAATAAATCAAAAGCAAGAAGTTCCAAAGGTACCATTACTCACTACTAAATATACACGCTGTTACCTCCAATTTTGTTCCCACACCGACCTACTTTCCTCTATCATGCCTCCATCTTTAAACTATACATGTCGTTATTGTAAGCTGCTATTTGATTGGTTAAAAATATTTCAACAAACGTCGTTGTCATCGGTAGAATTATGTTAATTTATCAAATTTTTTATCAAAATGACTTTAATGATTAACTATGATGAGAAGAAATATATAAAAATTAATGTATAATAATTTTCTTTAATTTTCACGAAAACGGAGTAAAACGAAAGATTTTAACCAATCGTACAGCAGCATATAACACATGCGCAGTGCTTGCTTTATGTATGAGTTAATGATGAAGGCATGCTGGAGGAAAGTCCTCCAGTAACAAAATGACAGCAACAGTCACTCGGAACGCCAAGTCGGCAATTTCCACAAATTGTGTTTCGGCTTTAAAAATTTTGTATCCTTCCGCCGTATGGAAATTTGGGATTACTTTTTGACAAGTGTCTGAGGGGCGAAAAGACACCCGTTTTTAAACCTATATTCGGACATAATAAAGTAAATTTTATCGATGAAACTTTTGAATTATATGCCGAATAAACAACAGTTTGAGATTTAATTTTCAATTTGGCGATAAGATACTGTTATTTACACATTTTTCGGATTTCTTGATGACAATCAATTTCTTCTCACAATTGCCCCGAAATTTTCGACAATCTTTAAAACTTGGACGAATTTTGTGTACACAAAATTACCACTTTATATTGTGTAGAATGGGACATCACACAATTAGAATTAAATTCAATTAAGAATGGTTTCTGAGCACGACCTGTTAATATCTTAAAAACCCGAAAAACTGGGTAGTACATTTGGTTGTCAATGAAAACAAATATGGCTGCCCCCGCGATGATCGATGCTTCAATATCAAGTTTCAAATGACGTTGCAACTAATTTTAATAAAACTCACGTGATAACGATTTCAAATTCTTTCATAAAACTACACATAATCAAATTTTACTGTATGTTGATGAATCATTCGACGAAATAAACGGCTAATTTACGTATTCCATTGGTCAGTGTCAAAGAGCCATTTACGAAAATGAGAGTTATCTCTCTTGTCTTGCATAGAACTTTCTGTCGTAAGAAGTCTTTGCCTTGCCTAACTGAAGCCCCACAAATTTGTTTAAAATCTGTATTCCAATTCAATGCCTGGTCCTGACTTGAGTACCATATACTCTCTCTCTCTTAGCACCATACTCTCTCTCTCTCTCTCTCTGAGATGACAAACAATTCCCATTATCACACATGGGATTGATTTTATGCATTGTGAACAAAGACAAGGCCTATATGACACAGTTTGACAAACTGAAGAAATGAAAAAACCAATTCCATGTGCATTAATATTGGCACATTTTAGATTTTATGGTTATTTATTTATTTATTTATTGATAAAAATAAATTTATTTATTTATATATTTATTTAATTGATTATTTATTTATTTATTTAATATTTGCCTATCTCACTACAGAATCAGATGGATTTACAAAAGAAAAAGAGACATTTATTGCTATAATTAAAGTAATTTTTTGTGAATATTAGGAATGCTAAGTGTATTTTTAAATTTTTAGCTTGCTAACATGCATTATTTTCAAATATATTTATAACATATACTGTGGCATTTGAACACATAGATTTGGACAACTGAATGGCCATTGTATATTGGATTTCTATTAACATTTGAAAAAAAATGACTGTTTTGCATTTTCATAATTAAATAGCTACATGAGTAGTGTTTCAGTTACAGATGCAGCAAGAATTCTCATCACCTAATGTCTTTAAATTCATTACATGTAAACTTACGGATTGTTTGAATTTTATAATTGTTGTTTTAACATGTTAAACCAATGTTGGACTGTCAAAAGCTATACCATACATATCATGTATTCCCATCAAGCCAACCTATTCTGGCATGGCAGTATCTATGTAGCATTATATGTACTTATGTTTATCATACCTCAACTGCTCCCCAATATATATACTGTATAATATAAAGCTAAACCATACTGACACTTCTCTGTCAAGATTTAGTGAAGTTTACATTTGTCCATCAAGATCAATGCACAATTGTGCACTGGCCCATCACATCTATACTGTATACATACAGGCATATAAAGATTTATACTGTATACACTGGCCTGTCAAAGCTATACTGTATATATACAGGCCCGTCAAGATATATACTGTATACAAACATGCCCGTCAAGATATATACTGTATACAAACATGCCCGTCAAGATATATACTGTATACATACATGACCGTCAAGATATATACTGTATACATACTGGCCTGTCAAAGCTATACTGTATATATACAGGCCCGTCAAGATATATACTGTATACAAACATGCCGGTCAAGATATATACATGTACTGTATACAAACATGCCCGTCAAGATATATACTGTATACATACATGACCGTCAAGATATATACTGTATACATACTGGCCTGTCAAAGCTATACTGTATAGGTACAGGCCTGTCAAGATATATACTGTATACAAATATGCCCGTCAAGATATATACTGTATACATACTGGCCCGTCAAGATATATACTGTATACATACTGGCCCGTCAAGATATATACAGTATACATACTGGCCCGTCAAGATATATACAGTATACATACTGGCCCGTCAAGATATATACTGTATACATACAGGCCCGTCAAGATATATACAGTATACATACTGGCCCGTCAAGATATATACTGTATACATACAGGCCCGTCAAGATATATACTGTATACATACAGGCCCGTCAAGATATATACAGTATACATACTGGCCCGTCAAGATATATACTGTATACATACAGGCCCGTCAAGATATATACTGTATACATACAGGCCCGTCAAGATATATACTGTATACATACAGGCCCGTCAAGATATATACTGTATACATACAGGCCCGTCAAGATATATACTGTATACATACAGGCCCGTCAAGATATATACTGTATACATACAGGCCCGTCAAGATATATACTGTATACATACAGGCCCGTCAAGATATATACTGTATACATACAGGCCCGTCAAGATATATACTGTATACATACTGGCCCGTCAAGATATATACTGTATACATACAGGCCCGTCAAGATATATACTGTATACATACAGGCCCGTCAAGATATATACTGTATACATACAGGCCCGTCAAGATATATACTGTATACATACAGGCCCGTCAAGATATATACTGTATACATACAGGCCCGTCAAGATATATACTGTATACATACAGGCCCGTCAAGATATATACTGTATACATACAGGCCCGTCAAGATATATACTATATACATACTGGCTCCTCAAAGCTTAACTGTATATTTAAAATATTGCTATGACGTCATCCTTTGTTCTCTTGAGTCTAATATCCAACATACATGAACTGGACCGGTGCCAACAATCCAATATGTTGTGACAACAGTCCAATATTTTCAAACTTATTGGACTGTTTTCACAATATATTGGATTGTTGGCACCAGTCCAGTTCAAGAACACTGGAATCGGAAAGAAAGAAAAAACAACAAAACACCAGTATATTGATTTTACTAACACCAAAACTAAACATTATTTACAATCAAAATCAGACAAATCATAGCAAAATCCGATACGCGAAAGCAAATATCTCAAATGATGCAGGGTTCGTTACAACAACACGGATCCGTTTATTGCCCTTATATTAAATTACTTTGACCTGCAAAATATAAACATTAGATATTTTACAAGGAACTCTCTCTCTCTCACACACACACACACACACACCCACGAACCCCCCCCCCCCCTCACCACCACCACACACACACCATTCACTCTTATATACGCAGATTACACAGGTTGACCAACTTTTCATTAATAAACAATTATAAAACCGGACGATCTACACACGTCTACAAGCTGTAAAACAGGTTTATTGGGTTAAAGTTACGTGTCTGACACATTATAACTTAATTCGGGCACAATACCAACACATTTTTGTAAAGATTAATCACGGGTAAATTGAATGCATATCAAATAAAATCGTTGCATATATTATATTAAAATGTAGTATTGAACATACCTGTTTTAGCGAATTAAGTTTCCAAATCCTAGGAATGATTTCACGATTAAATCCAAACACATTGACAGTATAGGTTGAATGTAAATATTTTTGGCGCGCTTCGTGCATTTGCGTGATGACAATATCACTAACGGGGACTGATTATATTTCACGAAAACCGTGTTAATAGTCACGTAAACGACTGGTGACCTACTATCTTTAACTCTGTTCACGAATTGATTAAGGGGTTACATAAAGGAATACAAGTTTTATATTTTTATTTTCTTATTTCTTAATTTGTGATACCGATTGATTAATTCATAAATTTTTGCCTGATTTACTTGATTTTTTCTTTTTCCTTTTATGTTTGTCTTTGCAATATTTTAAGTAAGATATAAGCCTCAAACTGCCCAGTATGTAAAATATTGGACTGGCCTCGGCGCTTCGCGCCTCGACAAGTCCAATATTTTACATACTGGACAGTTTTTCGGCTTATATCCTATACATACTGACCTGTCAAAGCTAGACTGTATACATACTGGCCCTTCAAGATGTGTGCATATAGGCAGGTCAATAGCTTTATCCCAGTGCATAATTTTGTTAAAATTATTTGCATCTTTATTATTGGTCCATAACAGTAGGATAGCCAAGTCCAAAATGTGCGTTGGTTTTAAAATTTGAGACCTTCCGCGGTAAATAAAAAGGGATTACTTTTTGGCAAGTGTCTGAATCCGAAAAAAATTTGCCATTTTTAGAATCGTTTTTATACCATAAAATTAACATTTCTAGCTACGAATATGATGCAAGCGTGTGAGGAATTAACTAAACTTTCTACATGTATCAAAAAGTCCGAGATAAAACGCCACATTTATTTAAAATTACTGATATCTCGACGATAACCGATTTCTCTTGAAAATCAACAGAAATTTCTTCTCCATTTTTGAAACTGGTACGTTTTTTGTGTAAAGAATTATTTTCCTAGAAATTCTAATACAATGTCAGAAAATTATTACAGTATACGCCAGTAAATTATCGTACCTGGTGCATGAGGGTTAAATATGCGAAAATAGCAAAAATCCAACAGCATAATTTCAGTACGTCTTGTTGTCAATGAAAACAAATATGGCCGCGACCTTCTAACGTAATAAGTTAAATAACGTAAACAACGTTCCCCGTGTCAAATATATAGGTCAACTGTCTACTGTATGTACACAGTACACGCAATGTGCAGTACAGACCTGTCGAAAGTTTAACACTAAGCTAACCAAAATAAGTCAAAGCTCGACTGCCGAGTGCCTAAGGTATGGAAAGGTAGCGGTCGAAAAGCTGCTAAGAGATGGATGGCAACTGCTGTCGATATAAACACCAAACGAGGAACCAATATGGACTGTCGGCACTAATTCGTTAGCTGGGTGCTAAACTTTGTACAGGTCTGTACTGTATTTATCGATTTTTTTTTTTTTTTTTTGCAACAGGCATCCTCATCTGGCACACATCATATGACATGTGTTTGTTGATGGAGATACTTTAGGACCCCAACAGGAATAAATAAATAGGGCCTACATTAAAAAAAGATAAATAAATAAATAAATAAATAAATAAATAAATAATTCAGAATTTCTACAGAGAAATAAGTTAGAGCTGGGACACAGTATGTTGAGCAGGTTACAAAATGTCTAGCAGGTTAGAGATGATAATAAATAAATAAATAAATAAATAAATAAATAAATAAATAAATAAATAAATCAGAAATTGTTCAGAGAAATAATTTAGAACTGGGATACAATATGTCAGTGCTCAGTTAATAAATAAATAAATAAATAATTAAGAAATTAAATTGAGAAATAAGTTAGAGCTGGGACACAATATGTCAGCAGTTGTTAATAAATAAATAAATAAATCAGAATTTCTACAGAGAAATAAGTTAGAGCTGGGACACAGTATGTTGAGCAGGTTACAAAATGTCTAGCAGGTTAGAGATGATAATAAATAAATAAATAAATAAATAAATAAATAAATCAGACATTCTACAGAGAAATAAGTTAGAGCTGGGACACAATATCTTGACAGGTTAGTAATGATAAATAGGGTAAATACATAAAAATAGATCAAAATAAGGTGCATTTTGTCTTTCCTCAAGGTACTAACATGAAATGTGGCATGGGTACCATGGAAAGTAACCTCAGATATTTTTTGGAAAAATAAAACAAATATTTTTATATGAACAAAATTAACATTTAAAAAATAAAAGATATTGAATTAAAAAGTTAGAAAAATTTATGAACAGGCAGATAGTTAGAAATTTTGTCATATTGTTGTTTGTTAAATGAATGACAAGTGGGCCATAATAACATTTAAAAGGACTAAAATTGTCTAAATTATCAAAATTAATTTAGAAACTACACAAACAGGTGGTTTTTTTGGGGGGGACAGGTACTTTCTAGTTGTTCTGGCTGTGATAAATAGATAAATAATTTACAAATAAATAAAAAACTATGGGATCATATGGCAGTGTTCATTCTAGAAAGGGGCTGTTGATCCTTTATTTTGCCAAATGGCACCATTGTAAAGGCCATAGTTGGCCACATTTGAAATTAGATTTCAAATGCAAGTTCAAAATATTTGATAGCATTGTCATATATAAAAGCTACATTATATGAAACTTTTAAATACTTCATTACAAAAGCTTTTACATCAGCCTAAAAGACTACAAGTCACATCAAAAATTAGATGTATGCAAAATCATTGATGTTATTAAACTTGTTATTAGAGGAATTTTATTAGAAATGAACCCATCTGAAAAAATCCTAGAATGAACACTCATGGTTATTACTATTTACACATAATAGAACATTTTTCAAAGAAAAATGCATTATGTGTGTCTAAACCAACTTTGTAAATTGTAATAATGTTGAATGTCTCATTTCATGTAAAATTAAAACATAACAATATCTTTAATTAATACACTAGGAATTAGATATCATTAGACATTTATGAATGTTTCATTTTATATAGAATTAAAAAAATCAACACATATCAATATCCTTAACATACTGGAAATTATATACCATTACACATTTATGAATTGAATGCTTCTCTTGATACAGAATACCTCTTTTTCACCACATAAAATGCTTTTCATGCACCCTTGCCTGAAGTGTAGCATACAGGTAACAGCATAGGTTAAAATCTTACTATGTCAGAAAGTTTGCCAGTTCTCTTGTTGAGGGGTGTGATTTACCTCAGGGATGAAGCCTGAATATTTCGAGTTTGGGGCCAGCCCACTTCATAACAAAATTTGTAACAGTACTAAATGGCTTAAATGTGTAAACATTAAGTGGCCCATACTCGAATTTAGAAGCCATCCCTGCAAATCTTCATCCCTGTACCTATTTTTCTCCTTAATCTCATTTACCTGATTATAATTGAAATAATCTTGAATGGGGTGTGTATACCAACCAATCAATTCTAAATTTAACTGATAAATCAATAAATCTGGAATAGGCCTAGTGTGTTACAATTATTTTGAATTCTACACTGTGTCATGAATTTCACTGCATTTGCATCAACTTATTTCTTAATGCCATTATCAAACCAGTTCCCATGAATTTTCCTAAAAGAAGGTGATATTTATTTATTAGAATTTTACAATTTTACAGAAATTACTGAAATTCCTAAATATTTTACAGATCTGTTTTTAATCATTATAATATGGAGTTAAATTTTTAACCAAGTCAAATGAAATCCACAT
The DNA here is from genome assembly GCA_021292105.1 of Anadara kagoshimensis. Lineage (NCBI taxonomy): Eukaryota > Metazoa > Mollusca > Bivalvia > Arcoida > Arcidae > Anadara > Anadara kagoshimensis. The sequence continues at coordinate 33,104,687 of CM037874.1, read as the reverse complement.
GATTAGTATTCACTTTTCCTATTTCCTACTTCCACATAGTCTATTTTAAATGTTATTTGTGCTATGTCAAGTTGACTTAAAACTTTTAATGAAGCAAAATAATCAACTTTTCATGTCTAAATTGTACTAAAATAATAATGCCGGGGTTATTGGCATCAGAACAGAAACAAAAATTCAAATAATAAAGACCAATGTTGTGTTGACTCTGGCTAAACTAACATGGGAGATGTTTCCTCATTTTTGGGAAATATTTCATAAAGAAAAATCCAATCTAACCCCCTTTAATGATATTAGCTTATTTATCCAATGATATGTACTGATATGACAGACAGGTCCTGTTTATATTTTGCCAGCAAAGCAAAATCAGTTGGTAATTTTCAGTAATTCTGAGTCCCTAACTAGCCCTACATGAGCAGGTTGCACTGTACACTGTATTGGTACAGATTCCGAGTCCATATGGGTAAAATTAGAACACATGAATATCTAATGTGTTCGGCAGCCATGCAGATCGATCATACATGACAAATAAGGCAAAAAAGCTTGACTATTTTGTCCAAAATACACGATGACATTTTCTGCATGCTAAAATTGTGATCGAAGCGGGAGGAATGCTAATCAAATATGTCCGACTGGAAGTAGTTCCAAAAAAATCGGCAGATTAGACGAGAAATGGAGTGAAAATACAATATTTTTAAGGAAAAACTTACTTTATTTCAACAAAAATATTTCCACAGCGTCTCTCGATTATCAAATTTATACATTACATACAATAAGGAAGCTGTCTTAGCATTTTTTCTGTGTCAAAATAGCCGGAAAGGGGGCGGCCCATGATCGAGAATCCGGCAATGTCATCGATTTTTTCGACATTTGAAACTGGTACGTTTTTTGTGTAAAGAAAATTATTTGACAAATTATACATCAAAATAACCGTGAAAAAAAGTTCTTTCCGTTCATATAAAAACATCTTTGGTGCATGAGGAACTGCGTACACAGAATGATATTTTTTAAAGTTTCAATTTTCAATTTTTCGCCGGTGCCTAACATTCAATTACGATTTAAATTGTTAAATTCTCACCGACTTTGATAAAAATCGTCATTAATGACTTACTTTTGTCCTCAAAAGACGATAAAATACTGCAAATAGTATTAAAAACTCACAGTGAAATAAATATTGTGTAATTTTACCGCCTCGAGTGAATTCAAATTTTTGACAATTTTTTCACTTTGTCTGCGCGTGAAATTTTGTTTGATGAATCAATGCGCTGGCCGGGTTGGCTATCCTACTGTAATTTTACTGTCACACAATATGTAGGCCTATTCTTCATGGTATTTATATACAATGTTTTTTATATAAAATACATATATACTGGTATATTTTGTGACACATTACAGCCTGTCCAGTTAGAGTAGCTCCTTTGGGAGAGGATTTGTTCTGTAAATGGGTTATGGGTTTGAACACAAAGACCTGAGAAATGGTAGTGGTAATTATTGCCTGGTACTATGCCTTTAGATATGAATATTCTGTAAAAGTGATGGTCTTAAGACTGCTGACTCCAGTTTAACATTCATTCCTTATTTGAGATTTTCCTCAACTTGAATTTAGCAAATTTGAAAGCTGAATACTTTTTTTTCTGTATTCAAGATGTTCATAAATTTAAGGGGACATTTTGAAGACCATTCTTGAGGATTTGTTTACATTTATATTCGAATTTTGTTGAAACTTTATTTTCAGTTGCATAAAATTATTTCAAAAGTTGTCAGATTTTAATTAAGGAAAATCTTAGTTTAGGAATGACTGTAAAACTGGAACCAAATATGTTTATCAAACACTATACATTTAAAGAATGCTCACTTTAAATAAAAATAATTGATAAACATGTCCATTTAATGGAATTTACTAATTTTCAGTACCAGTAATCTGACTGATTATTAATTTGTTGATTTTGGAAGCAGCAAGTTTCATTTTAGATATTTGTGTTTAGCATACCTCAGGTGTTGATTGTTTATAAAAACAAACTTTTAGTGAATATGGATGAGGATTTTATATAACACCCTTCTAGTTGCACTGTTTTGTTATGTGACACTACTGGTGTGAAACCTAATCTTCTTATTGAGTTTCAGCTTGGTTCTTGCTATTTTGCACAATTTGTTCTACTTACACTTTGGACAGTGAAACTGCATTGTAAAATATAAAACCAAATTGGCATTTAATTTTCTGCCAAAGATAATGCCGCATTCAGCAAAAAGCTTTTAATCAAATGTAGGTTCCATATGGCTGTTTAAAATTTCTTAACAACACCAAGTACTAAACCTTAGAACAACTGAAAACCATATCTGTTGCACATTTCTTAATTTCATTAGGCCTATCAGCTTATGGTGTGTGTGTGTGTGTGTGTGTGTGTGTGTGTGTGTGTGTGTTGACATGCAAGACACTGGTTTTTTAACAGATATGGGGAGTTGTGCCTATTTTCAGAAAGGCACAGGCTGACTGATTATAGAATGATAAATTAAAATTTCAAGGCAAAAGTTACAGAAAGCATGACAAGCCATTTTGGCATCCTAGTCCTAGGCCTAACTCGCACACACTTAATAAACGGTTGTGCATGTTTTCAAGTGTACCACCAATTCATTGATACTTAATATACACCGTAAGGGGTCAACCAACACAATATTTATGCACGAGATTGGCCTGTGAAATTCAGATTTGTGAAATGAACGATCGAAGCGGCATGTGGCCAAATTTAATATGGAGACTGAAAGTAGGTCCTAAAATTCGGCATAAATCTTGAAAAATCTGACGAAATAGATGCTAATAATCGCCAAAACTTACTTTATTTCAGCCGTAAATACCATTCTGCGTCTTCTGTGTGTCCAAACTATATATAGAACATAGTTAGGAAGCAGTACTAACAAACTTTCTAGGTCAAATTAGACGGAAAATGGACCGACCCCATCCAAGATTCCGGATTGACGGCGGCGTTTTTTTTCGCATTTAAAACTTGGACGTTTTTTGTGTACAGAAAATTATTTGATGTATTATATATGGAATTGTACCTTGTAAAAAGGTCTTTCATTTGGTATAAATATTGTTTCTGAGCACGAGCTGTGTAAGAAATGGGAAGGAATCTTGTGACGGATAACATTTTGAGTTTTAGCCTGTGGCTCACGTTTCACTATAAATTACGAAATTAAACTGTAACCGGAATTATAAAAAATAGATTTTGTCGGTTTTCAAATATTCTGAATTTTTTTATTTTACATCCCAATCTATGGTAATCTGTGATACATTCAACACAGTTCCTCATTTTGTGTCGTTCAAAGGTTCGCCATTTTTTGTCAAATTTTACATCACTTTTGCAAGTTCACAAATTTTAATGAATCCCTACGCCGACGGGGTTGGCGTTCCGACTGAGTTACGATGATCAAACATGTGTGGCAGGTGTAACTTTTATTATATTCTATTGTTTTTCTTTTAGGTATTAAATAATGTTTTAGTCTTGTGTTGTATTGTAAGTCATTGTATTTCTATTGTCTTCTTTCATTTTGTTGTCTATTGGTCATTGTAATTGTTTATTGTAATTGTGTCATTGTAATATTGATAATTGTAATATTGGATTGAGGTTATAATAAAGTTATGTAGAGTTACCTAACATGGTCATTTTCTTTGTTCTGTTGACCACTCGCTTCTGATTGGTCAGTTTATACTTACTTGTTTATTCTATTATATACCTGGAAGACATCTTGTATAGAGCTTACTCTAGAGTACTTTGTATTTGTGAAAGACATTAAGATAGTCGCATATTTACCAGTCAAGATTAATAATATTTCACACAAGCAGGTAAATATTCCATATACATGTCCTTATAACCTTACAGTCCATTTATGCCCAATTTCTCTATAATCCAGCTCTTAATAACTTCAGTCTTGTCTTGTCCTTTGTCTTTCATACTTTTTATTGCACTACTAATTATTTTAACATGAATGTGAGATAGATGTGAGTGCTCGTGGTTTTCATTCAGTTCATTACATATATCGCGTATTTTACTCTTTATATTTACTATTCGCGAGGGCTGTACAAGGTGTGTATTTATTGAATTTATTCTGTGCCGGAAGTGTTCATTCTTCATATTTTATGAATAATAAAATATGTATTTATTGTATTTGCCGTGGCACGTACTAAGTAAAATCTTTGTACTCAGTGTTTGTATTTTGTTTCCTAGGAGCGGTACCCGAGACGACTGTGTTTGGTGAGGGTCCGGAGAGTTCTGTGACCATATCACGGGTACGGTAGTCTATCTATCTATTTATATATATTTATAATATTAATTGCTCATTAAATCTGTACTGTTGTTATATAGTACATTATTCCGATCGAGGCACGTGAAGTTCATGTAGGTCTCATTTTATAGTGCCTTATTAAACGTTGCCCTTAGCTCATAGCTTATGTTTTTATCAGTTTTTTGTAAATAAATGTTTATCATGTTCCGTAGAAATATAATTTATCCTTTTGATAAATTATATCTTTGTTTAATGTACTACGAAACGTAAGCATATTACCTTTTTGTTCATTGTTTCAAGTCACATGATTATCACGTGATTAGTCTGGTATGTGAAATGTATGACGATTTTATTGTTATTGTATAGGTAGAACGGGTAAATGTATTTTTGTATTGTCACTCATATTGTTTATTTGTTTTATATGCAGGATGTTTTTGATGGAATAATATAATAAAGAACCTGATAATAAAACCCAGTCTGATGTGTAATTACTCTTTATAACGGCGGGTAAAACCCTGTTACAAAATGGCGCCCACGTAGTATAATGGACTCTCCCAGCAGCGGAAGTGAAGGTCGTCGTACAGTGATTTCCGGTTTAATTTCTGACTTTTTGTGTTTTGAGAAAAGTGAATTGTTTCTCATATACAGCTATGTGATTCATCTATACAGCATATCGGACAATGGTAAATATACGTAGTATATTATATTACTGACAAATCTGTTTTATTTGGACATAAACATTTTACAACGTGTTTGGCTTTATTAGCTGTTTAATAGACACGTGTGTTTGAGTATATCAGCGGATTCATCGACATCGTACAGCTACAGTTGACATTTAATTTAGATTAAAATGCATTGTTGCTTGTGCAACATTTTCTTCCTTTTCAGGTGAATTTATTGACTTTGTGTTTATGTTATTTAATTGCACATTTGCAATTGCATGCCCGTGTGACCTGGAATCTATTATTAGTCCGTGTGACCCATGTTATATTTATGTATGTCCATGTGTATGTTTGTCCCATATGTATATTAGTCCGTGTGTCCTTTGTTTATAGAATAGCCCGTGTGTCCCAGTGTTTTGTCAAGCCATATATTTTCTAAGTATATATAGTAATAGTATATGTAGATCTACATGCATACATGTATGGTATTTGATATGCAAATTATATGCATGAATGTCTGTGTGTCCATGCATACATATCAGTATAGGGTTCAAAGGTTACACAGTACTGTTTACTGAAGTGTTTTGTATAACAGTGCTTTGGTTTTTTTTTTCTCAGCCCTTTTTGAATCTATTATTTTTATTTTTTTGTTTACATTTTTTTTGTTTGTGTGACATGTGTGTATGTAACTTTATATGCATGTTAACAAGCAGCACTAATTTTGCACATTTTCTTTATATCTTGGCCTAGATTCTTGACTTACTTGTACTTAGTCTACCAATCCCTGGTCATTTACCCTACAATACAAACTCAACTGGCATTTGTCCTGGTTACAAATCACATTTAAAAACAATTGACCTTACATTATAAAAAAAACAAAACATATATAACACTGTTCATTTTAAACAACAAATCAGGTGTTCTACATAAATTGTAATTAAGTGTTATGTAGTATAGTTTACTTCAATTTGTAGTTGTTTACTTGCTAATTAATTAATTATTTATTTTATTTTGCAGAATATTCCAAAATATCATAATAATTTAACTTTGTTTTCAATTGCAGGTTTATTGCTTTCTAATCCAAATTATTTATTTATTTCTATTTATTGTAGATGCTGTCATCATTACGCCATATATTTCAAATAATTTAAACATTAAATTCATTTTTCATTTCAGATTTGGCAATTTAATTCATTTTTTTTCTTTTTCAGTATTTAGGTAAGTATTGGTGCAATCATTTTATTACATTAATTACTTATTTCTACTACTATTGTATTAATTTGTTTGCATATTATTGTACTTAAGTGCCATTTTTTGTTTATTTTGCATAACTTTGTATTTTTGTGTTATCTTTGTGTATTGGTATATTTTGATTAATTGTGTAACTTGTATTTGCCCTTATTTAATATTATAACTACTTTGCTTGCATTCATAATTGTATTTGTGCTTTATTTGTATCTGTATTATCTTTGATTTGTAATTTTGTGGCATGCTATTTATATCATAACATTCTTTGTATTATATTTTCAATGCATTGTAATCTTAAGAGTGAATATTCAGGGGAATATTTCTCTTGGTATCAGTTTTGCTAGGTTTGGTATTTGTAAATATTCAGTTATATAGTTGTTTTTGTTTACAGATATCAAGTGGCTGTACAATAAGTTGGTAAAATATTGTACAGGTAGTTGTACTTTGTCAAATTTTTGGCATCATTTTGTCACTATCATAGTTTTCAGTCTTGTTGGTTCACTTGGTTTTGCTGTTGTACTTAGTTTGTTGTCTTTGGGTCTTAGTTTTGTTGTTAGCCATTCATTATGGCAACTGGCGGAAAGGAATCGGATCTGAAGGATACATGAAGGATAGCGAAACTAAGGAAACTAAGGAAGGATTGGAACCGTCTGGTGATGAAATGAATATACTCAAGGAAATGTTTAAAAAGATGGGAGCTAAACCAAAAATATCATCTGAATTGGATCTGCTGAATTTTATGAAGGATTATATGGTTACAACAGAAACCGATGTTAAACCGTCTATTCCAACCACCACTGAATTCGTGCCTACATTACCGCATCCTAGTTTATCTCTACCACCATTAACATCAGCATCTATTCCTGCACCACCGGTTGCAACAGTTATGTCAACCACTACTACAAGTACTACGTCACCGTTACATTATCTACATTTCAACCACCACCTCGCCTTGAGACATTTTCTGGTGATTCTGGAAAAAGTGAAACATCATATGACATCTGGCGTTTTCAGGTCAGGAGACTGTTGGAGTCCGGATATTCAGAACCTACTATTAAGAACAGCATAGACAGATCATTAAAAGGTTCAGCACTTAGAGCTTCAATGCGTCTTGGATCAGCAGCTACAGTTCTGGAGATATTGAATAAACTGGACAAGATTTATGGTAGTATAGAAGCTGAGGAAAACATTATGTCAGAATTTTACAGCGCGAGACAGTTACCAAATGAGGATGTCACTACTTGGGGTTGCAGGTTGGAGGAAATTCTGAACAAGGCAGTGGAAAAAGGCATGTTACCCACATCACAAGTCAACAACAAATTGAGAGCTATGTTTTGGACAGGACTTAAACAAGATTTACAAGATGTATGTGGGCATTTGTATAGGTCAATCACAGATTTTGATAGCCTGAGGGAAGAAATACGAGAAGTGGAACATATTAGGAACAGGAGGCAGAAAGATTCAGTTGGAAGCCAGAAAACAGCAACTTCTAAGATGATAGCCACTTCCCAGGACACATCTACATCCGAGTTGAAAGAAATCCGTGGTATTGTCAACAGGTTAAGCACAGACATTTCATCAATCAAAACTCAACTTCATCAACAACATCAACCATACAGTAATTTTAACAACTACACTCAACAGTCAAGGGGGAACAGACCATATAGAGGACAGTCAAGTTATAGAGGTAAAAGAGGATACCGAGGTGGACATCGTGGTGGATATACAAATAATGTTGGACAGCCAAGTGAACAGGAACAACAACCACATACTGAGCCATATCAACAGGAACAGGATCACCAGCCAGTATGTTATCGTTGTGGACAGCGTGGTCACATACAGATTGGTTGTCGTGTTATAACAGATCATAGAAGAGGAAGTAATTTAAACTGAAGGAAGTCTATGACATACAGGGGCCGCCCATAGACTTTAGCTCACAAGGTCCTATAGTTAACCAGATTTCATCTAATGTTCCATGCGGTTTAGTAGGACAGGCTAATGAAGTTGATATTAAGGTGGAGGGAGTAAAGAGCAAAGCCCTGTTGGACACTGGTAGTACAGTTTCAACTGTGAGCAAGACATTTTATACTCAGAATTTACAGAATTGTGCTATTAAGTCATTGGATACCATCTTGAATGTAGAATGTGCTGATGGACAAATGTTGCCATACGAAGGTTATGTTGAAGTTGAATTGGAAGTTTTTGGTATACCGGCTGAATCTACACATGATTGTTTGCTACTCGTTGTACCAGATAGCCAGTATAACTCCAAAGTTCCAGTTTTATTAGGTACCAACGTCATGCACCATTACATGGACCTGTGTCAACATCAGTATGGTACAAAATACTTACAGAAAGCAGCTTTGCACATTCCATGGTTTTTATCATTCCGTTGTATGACTTTACGGGAGAAAGATTTAATTAGGAATGGACATCGTTTAGGAATTCTAAGATCGGCAGAGAGGGGCAATGTTGTAATTCCAGCTAACAAGACCATCACCATTTCCGGTTTTGTCGACAGAGAGATGGAATACTACAACACCTGTGCTATATTACAACCAACTGCGAATTCTGCTATACCATCTGATTTGGATATTTCTCCTAGTATTATCCCTTATAGATATCAACGTAATGGTAACATCAAAGTTGAGATATCAAACATCACTACCAGGACAGTTGTTGTAAAGCCTAGAAATATCATCTGTGAACTACAACCAGTTACTGTAGAGGATTGTAATGTTCAACAATGCCAATCAGATACTCCACCATCTGATTCTACTATTTTGGACAAGATGAATTTTTCTGGCACCGATTTAACTGAAGAAGAACTGCAAGATGGAAAGGATTTTATTATGAGTTACCAAGATATATTTTCAACTGGAGATACAGATATAGGCAGAGCAACTAATGTCAAACATTACATCAATCTGACAGATGACACTCCATTTAAACAACGACATAGGCGTATTCCACCAGCCATGTATGATGAAGTCCGCGAACATTTACAATTGTTAGCATGTGGCGTCATAAGGCAATCCTATAGCCCATTTTCCAGTAACATCGTTTTATGTAGGAAGAAGGATGGAGCCTTGAGGATGTGTGTTGACTTCAGACAGCTCAACAAGCGCACCAAGCTAGACAATTATGCACTTCCTAGAATTGACGAGATCTTGGATTCACTAGCTGGGAACAATTACTTCACAATATTGGATGCCAAATCAGGTTACCATCAAATCGAGATAGCTGAGGATCACAAAGAGCGCACAGCCTTTACCGTAGGTTCCCTAGGGTTTTGGGAATTTGAGCGCCTTCCATTTGGTTTCAAATGCTCCAGCTACTTACCAGAGATTTATGGAAACCATTCTGGATGGACTTCACTTGAACATCTGCTTGATTTATCTTGATGACGTCATTATATTTTCTAGGACTTATGAAGAACATCTAAACAGATTACAACAAGTGTTTGATAGATTTCGGAAAAGTCATTTGAAATTATCACCAAAGAAATGCTCATTTTTCCAGCAGAGAGTCAGATACGTTGGACATATTGTTTCGGCAAATGGGATTGAGACCGACCCAGAAAAGATCACCAAAGTGAAGGAATGGCCAACACCAACAACACGTGAGGAAGTAAGACAATTCCTAGGATTTAGTGGTTACTATCGGAAGTTTGTGAAGGATTTTGCCAAGATTTCAAAACCACTGACAGAACTTTTACCATCACCTACATCTAAACGACGAAGGAGTAAAATTGAAGACCCAACTTGGCATTGGGGACAAGATCAGGAGGCAGCATTCAAAGCACTTAAGCAGGCTTTAACTACTGCACCAGTCTTGGGATATCCAAATTTTTCTTTACCCTTCGAATTGCATACTGACGCTAGTCGTTCTGGATTAGGAGCTGTTCTGTATCAACAACAAGGAGGAATTCAACGTGTTATTGCCTATGCCAGTCGAGGATTAACCAAAGCCGAAAAGAATTACTCTGCCCATAAATTGGAATTTTTGGCACTCAAGTGGTCTGTATCGGAAAAGTTTCGAGATTACTTGTATGGAAACAACTTTACCATTTTTACCGACAACAATCCACTAACTTATATCTTGACAACAGCTAAATTAGATGCCACTGGACATCGATGGCTAGCATCCCTGGCAGATTACAACTTCAACATCAAATATAGACCCGGCAAGAAGAACGTAGATGCTGATTGCTTATCCAGGTTACCGGAACGTCCAGAAGAGGAACAGCAGCAAACTAAGGAGATTCCAATAGAATCCGTAAAGGCAGTTTGTCATACTGTTGTGGTCCTTTTGTGGAATGTTTGTCTTGTTCAGCCAGCGTTATTGATAGTAACATCACAGAGGAGGCTCTAGGACAAGATATATATACGTTTAGTAACCGAGATTGGCGTTCAGCACAGACTAAAGATCCAGTATTAACAACATGGATAAATGCCGTCAGGGATGGTCGTAAACCAAAGAAAGAGAGTAGTTCACCTGTTTCAATAGCAATGTCCAAAGTTTTCCATCAACTGAAGCTCTGTTACAGCGTTCTAACAAGAGTAACAACTGTGGATGGGATTACTAAGAATCAACTTGTGTTGCCCTCACAGTATGTACAGGATGTACTTACAGCACTTCACAACGACGTTGGACACCCAGGCAGGGAACGTACCATCTCTTTAATTCGAGACAGATTTTACTGGCCATTAATGACTAAGGATATTGATGCTTGGATTAAAGATTGTGACAGATGTATCAAGAGGAAATCAGCTACAAACAGTCGTGCACCATTGGTCAACATCACCACAACCCAGCCTCTTGAACTTGTGTGCATAGATTACCTAACACTTGAGACATCTAAAGGTGGATTTGGAAATATCCTTGTCATAACTGACCACTTCACTAGATATGCACAGGCTATACCTACCAGGAATCAACTAGCTAGGACTACCGCTGAAGCCTTATTCAACAACTTCTTCGTGCATTATGGGATGCCTCTGCGTATTCATTCAGATCAGGGTCCAAATTTCGAGAGTAAGCTTATCCAGGAGTTGTGCAAGATCACCGGAATTAAGAAAAGCAGAACCACGCCATACCACCCTGCTGGGAATGGAATGTGTGAACGCTTCAACCGGACTCTCTTGGATATGCTTGGTACACTCCAGCCACAACAGAAACAAGATTGGAAGTCTCATGTATCATCGTTGGTCCATGCTTACAACTGCACACGTCATGAGAGCACAGGACAGACTCCATATCTGTTGATGTTTGGAAGACACCCTCGTTTACCAGTTGACCTGATGTTTGGAGTGGATCAGAATGAACATCATCGATCTCTAACACAGTATACTAATGCATTGAAGGAGAAGCTGAAGATGTCATATGAGTTAGCCAGTAAAGCAGCTGAGGAGTCTCGGAAACGACAAAAAGGTGGCTACGATTTGAAATGTCGAGGAGCTGTTGTAGAACCAGGAGATAGAGTTCTTGTGAAGATTGTGGCGTTTGATGGCAAACACAAGATAGCGGATAGATGGGAGGATGATGTTTATCTTGTCCATCACCAACCCAATCCAGATATACCAGTGTTTGTTATCAGGAAAGAGGATGGAACTGGAAAGTCCAGAACTTTACATAGGAATCTTCTTCTTCCAATTAGCTCTGTCCCTTTACAACTTCAGGAAACTGTTCGTCCAAAACCAGCTCCAAGATCATCTAAAAATAAGACAAAGCCAGTGCTTGAGGAAAACGACACAGATAACGTCAACTTGACGACACCGACTCAGACGAAGAACAGACATTTGTTATAGTGCACCATGATACTTCCGTGAACACAAATGAAGTCATACCACATAATGACGAGGCCACATTTGTTGCAGTAGAGGATAATGGCGACGATGAAATGGATTCTGGTCCAAGTGGTGACGACCATGCCTCACTTGATGAGGAAGGAACCAGTATTGATATTTTGGAAGGAACTCATGATGGAAATGAAGATTTGGATAGTGCACCATCAACAGATCATCCTGTTGTGCCCGACAACGTTGATGAACAGAGACAAGATGGTGAAGAGGATAGCACTATAACAAGGACGCCTGTGACAACCACACAGGAGTTACCCATAGCACCACCGAGAAGATCGACAAGAGAAAGAAAGAAACCGGGATGGCAATCTTCGGGAGAATTTATAATGGCTCAAACAACACCTACACCATCATTGCCAGAACCAGACTGGATGTGCAGAGCCAGGTATCTTCAAACTTTGATCCAGGCAGATGTTTTGAAGTCATTGGATGACAGGACAGCGGATGTTTTATTTTCTATTGTTTCAGGCAAATGATGAGGACATCATTTTTTGCTGGAGGGGAAGTGTGTGGCAGGTGTAACTTTTATTATATTCTATTGTTTTTCTTTTAGGTATTAAATAATGTTTTAGTCTTGTGTTGTATTGTAAGTCATTGTATTTCTATTGTCTTCTTTCATTTTGTTGTCTATTGGTCATTGTAATTGTTTATTGTAATTGTGTCATTGTAATATTGATAATTGTAATATTGGATTGAGGTTATAATAAAGTTATGTAGAGTTACCTAACATGGTCATTTTCTTTGTTCTGTTGACCACTCGCTTCTGATTGGTCAGTTTATACTTACTTGTTTATTCTATTATATACCTGGAAGACATCTTGTATAGAGCTTACTCTAGAGTACTTTGTATTTGTGAAAGACATTAAGATAGTCGCATATTTACCAGTCAAGATTAATAATATTTCACACAAGCAGGTAAATATTCCATATACATGTCCTTATAACCTTACAGTCCATTTATGCCCAATTTCTCTATAATCCAGCTCTTAATAACTTCAGTCTTGTCTTGTCCTTTGTCTTTCATACTTTTTATTGCACTACTAATTATTTTAACATGAATGTGAGATAGTGTGAGTGCTCGTGGTTTTCATTCAGTTCATTACATATATCGCGTATTTTACTCTTTATATTTACTATTCGCGAGGGCTGTACAAGGTGTGTATTTATTGAATTTATTCTGTGCCGGAAGTGTTCATTCTTCATATTTTATGAATAATAAAATATGTATTTATTGTATTTGCCGTGGCACGTACTAAGTAAAATCTTTGTACTCAGTGTTTGTATTTTGTTTCCTAGGAGCGGTACCCGAGACGACTGTGTTTGGTGAGGGTCCGGAGAGTTCTGTGACCATATCACGGGTACGGTAGTCTATCTATCTATTTATATATATTTATAATATTAATTGCTCATTAAATCTGTACTGTTGTTATATAGTACATTATTCCGATCGAGGCACGTGAAGTTCATGTAGGTCTCATTTTATAGTGCCTTATTAAACGTTGCCCTTAGCTCATAGCTTATGTTTTTATCAGTTTTTTGTAAATAAATGTTTATCATGTTCCGTAGAAATATAATTTATCCTTTTGATAAATTATATCTTTGTTTAATGTACTACGAAACGTAAGCATATTACCTTTTTGTTCATTGTTTCAAGTCACATGATTATCACGTGATTAGTCTGGTATGTGAAATGTATGACGATTTATTGTTATTGTATAGGTAGAACGGGTAAATGTATTTTTGTATTGTCACTCATATTGTTTATTTGTTTTATATGCAGGATGTTTTTGATGGAATAATATAATAAAGAACCTGATAATAAAACCCAGTCTGATGTGTAATTACTCTTTATAACGGCGGGTAAAACCCTGTTACACATGTTATGTAGAATTTTGTGGGAGCAAGTGAAAAATCTTATTCGTTGATTCCCTTTACTCTTTTAATATACTTATAGGTATTTTTATATTCTATTATGAAACTGGAACCCTGTAATTCTAAATTACAAGTTTGTTTCTTTTTTTTATTTCGACCACTATGGTGGCTGTATTGTTAAAATGCTCGCTTTGTATTTAGGAGGTGGTGCGTTCATATCTGACCAAGATTTGAAAATAGGTAGCAAAAATTCTTCGCCAAGCAATCTGCATTTAGAAATGAAAGTCAAGTGTTCGGCTTCAGGAGAGACCTTAGGCCGTATCCGTTGCATGTTAAAAAACCATTTCTCCACATTTGCTTGATCTCAATGCAAACGTCAAAAATGTTATTTCACCTTTTGCTGGTGACGTCTCGATATTAGTGAAATATCCGTGAAACCTCGTTCATTCAATCGAACATGATTTTGAGAAATAAACAAGGAGACGAGTGTGTTGAAAAGGTAAGACTAAATTTTATTTATTAGATATGTGAACAATATTTAAACAAAAAAGGTATATATTTATTTGTAGTAGTTTCAAATTTCATCTCTTCTGGAATTCTAAAATTTCAGCATTCACTGTAAATAAGTCTATAGACAACAGTTTGATGGCACACTTTTTAACTGTGCAAAGACACTATCTCATCATTTCGAAGTAAGCTGAAAATATAATAATATTCTCTTAATCACAATTAAATGAAATATTTTGTTTGATTTATGTTTTAATAAAACGTTCTAACGTCCCATGTTCCTTTTACTCTCAATCTTTATTTTGCACATTTTGCACGTGGCAGGTGTTGCATGCGTTTAGACAAGAGGTGCTTACCATTCCGGAGCACACGGTCCCATTTCCCTGCTGGAAGTTCACGTGTTAAAACTTATTTGTCAGTTTTCAGAGTTCTTGCTCTGCTTTTGAAATAAAAAAACGAACATACTAATTCATGTCTGAATCACAATCTAGAAGCAAAATAAAAACTTTAGAACTGACAAGTCCGATTAAACACGTGAACTTTCACCAGGTAAGTGAGGGCGGGTGCTCCGGAAGGGTAAGCACCTCCTGTTTAGCTAGCTACACCTATCGTGTAATCAAAATTGCGTGTAAGGAACATAGAACTATGGGACGTCAAATATTTCCAGGGCAATCCTGGCTATAGAGACATCAAACTTATCAACTATACTGTGATGACATCCATAAAACGTTTTGAAATGCCTTGATAAGCCTAGGCTTGCAATATCCCTGGGTCAACAATGTATTTGCAAGCAGAAATTGAGATGAACCCAGTATGTTTGTGATATACAAAGTTTCATTGTTCTACTTGCTGTAGCATGCTGTTCAGCAGTTTTCTTCTTCACTTTGATTCTACGGTCCTTCTTACGATAGCAGTTGTCCAAGTACTCTTTTTAACATCTAGTTTTGCGTGATTTCCGGAGCATCTGGCCTTACTTCCCTGATGGAAGTTTTCACGTGTTTGCAAGTTTCAAATTTTTTAACTTTGCTTAAGGAGTGTGATTTCAACATAGATCAAACATTTGATTGAAAACACTTTACGAATTAAATACTCTTTATAAATATTATTTTTTTGTATAATTTGACTGCTTTTACCAGGCCTTGTTACCACGAGGCTGTAAAGGAAAAGACACATAAAACTGGATCTATAAAATAAATAGAGGATCTTGCATTTGAGCTTATGTAATGTTCGACTTATTTAAACGAGTTGAATAATATTTCGTCAAGGCTTATTGCATTTATTAATAAATTACCCAACGAGTTAAATAATTTCGATAACACATAAACACGAATGCTAGATTCTATTTGTTATATTATCCGGTTTTTTTCGTGAAAATTCAACTTGTCTTCTCTAAGAAAACGAGCTGATTAACCGAAATACATAGAAGTCACGTCAACATGTACATACACCGAAAGTATTGCTAAATGTTTATGGGTAAAGTTATGTCAAAAGTACATGTATATGTCGTTTTTTTTTATTTTCCAAACTTATATGAGATATTTTTATATGAAAAATAACTAAATAAAATCTCTCTGTGCAACAATCGTCAACCGACGCCGTAATACATACATTGGAATGTCGCGCGCTGGCTACTAAGGTCACTAAATATTAAGATTGTATAATAAAAAACATAATATTTACCGCATCAAATACAATGGCAGATCCTGCGATCACTGTTGTTTGGGTCGGGTTCACATAAAGGGGTTTGGGGATTACTACAGCTATCGAGGCAATCACTATTAGCAGTGCATTCATTAGCAGCTGTGTCGCAGTCGGGCACTGACTTACACGGCGTGTTATGTACGAGACCAATCATAACTGAATTTTTATTAAAACAAAAACATACCGAGTTATGTCCAAGCAAAGTAAATCTTTGAAACAGGCAGATTAAGTTAAACACGTGGACTTTCAAAAAGGAAGTTAGGCCGGGTGCTCCAGAAAGGTATGCAGCCTCTGTTTATCTAGCTACATTTGACACATGTGACATCTAATTTAAGAATTTGAAGAACATGAAACTATGAGACGACCAGGATAATTTTTAATACAGAGACATTGTAAATGATGATATTATATAAATCGTACTGTAAACTTATTTATTTTTGCGTGTAGTTTTTCTCGGTATAGGAAATTTAGACATATCCGCATAATTAAATGTTCCTGTTTTTTTTAAATGTAATAGAACAATAAGCATCATGTAATTTTCGCTCGGTTTTAATTTTCGCGCAAAACAAACGACCGAAAAATAAGCGAAAATAAGTACATCGCGCAAAATAAATACGTTTACAGTTTTTCTGGCGGTCATGACTACTAAGAAAAATAAATAAATTTCATTTTATGTCAATATTAAAATCATCGGAATCTTGCTTAAAATAATACTTGGTCTATATATTTCATGTCCATTTCGTTACCATGAACATTGCATGAATTAAACGCCATTTACTTTAGATGTTAGAGCTATTTAGCTGAGTATGGCAAGGAGCTAGTTTGTTGATACATATAATTTACTTCGTATCTTAAATCATTGGTGAACATGTTAAAAGTATTAAAAAAACAATAATACATTTTGGTCTGATTTAACATTTCACTGTCTGACATATAATTTACAATTTTGGCTTTTTCGATATTGAGAGAAACCAAATTTACAACAAAGTCAAGAATGATATAACACGCATCCTGCATAATTTTCTTAATATAAGGTATCTTTTGCCATTTTGTGCGTTGGAAAACATTAATTAACAAAAAACATTTTAAATCGCAAATGCAAAAGAAGTTATGGCTTAAGAATAAAGAACTTACCAAAAACAACAATTATTATAAAGAACTTCATTTTCCCGTTTGAAATATCAGCAAACGCCTATGGTTCTGTTTGAAATGTTATGTGTGTCAAATTCAACAAATGTCCTAACACAGTTTGTGCAATTATCAGTCGACGCTCTATATATTTATAGTATCTGGGTTTCAAATTTCTAAAAAATACATGTTTTCTTTTACCTCTTTTGCTCTTACATAATTCAAATGAATAATATGAAATTTAATATTCGTTAAAAACACAAAACAACTTGTACATTAATATTCTTTAAACGTTAGTCATTATGTAATATGTTAATACACTGTGCATCAAAGCTATTGCAATTTTTTGAACACAAATAATAGAATTATCCAATGGCAAATCAGTATTGTTGTGGGAATATTTTGGTTGTGTTTCATGTCGTACATTATAGGCCTGTCGAAAGTTTGACAGTAAGCTAACGAATTGGCAGCTCAGCTCGGCCCCTCGTTAGCAATATCGCGGCATCTTTTCGGTAGCTGCTTTCTATCTTCCGGCAGCTTTTGTCCCGTTTGCTATCTATATATCTGATATTCGACAGCCGAGGTTCAACTACTTTTCGTTAGCTCAGTGTTAAACTTTTAACAAGCCTGTAACTTACATAATCAGATCACATTTTCAGTGAGGAAAAACATGTTTTAAAGGGTAGGTGTAATTCAAACTTAGATATATTAGCTAATATAACTTTAATGGACTTGAATTTTTTCATGTGTTTTAGAAGCATGTTTTTTGTTATATTTTGAATATTTTTGCAAATACTTTCAGCTTTTTTCTTTATTTTCTTCTAATTTATATAAATAAATGTTGATAATAAATTACCCAACAAGTTTAATGAATTCAATATAACATAAACACGAATGCTAGATTCTATTTGTTATATAATCCAGAAAAAACTGGGGTTTTTCGTGAAAATACAGCCTGTCTTCTCTCTAAGAAAAAACTAATTGACCGCAATACACAAAAGTCACGTCAACATATACATTTATGGGTATAGTTATGTCAAAAGTATATGTCGGTTTTTACGGGTTTTATTTGGTTTTTAGAATTTCAGAAATGTAACCAAATTATTTAACACATGTTATAACTAACAGATCTACATATATAATGATTAAATTTGAGCTAAGTAATCCACGATTTTTAAAGCCACCTCGGTATTCATCACTGAATAAGTGATTGGCTAAGTCAATAGCTGTATTTTGTGTATCTGCCCTTGCTCTCAATCATATATGAATGCGATATATTTTGCTGAGTGCAATGGAACCATGGAAAATCTATTAAAATAAATAAACATAACTGTTATACACTCCAAGTCTAGTACATTTTAGTGACGTTTTCCCATTTTGAAATTTACACACGGTGGTGTAGCTAGCTAGAAAGCTTAATATTGCAGAGCACCGGCTTCACTCATGTGACACACGATCTTGTGTTCAATTAGTTTTATCAGTTTTCTAAAATCAAAGGCAAATATGTGCCCAAAAGGGATTGTGATTTCGACATATTTGTTTTTGAGTTGTAGCTATTTGATATGCACCGCTGAAATTTGCATATGCTAGTATTTAAGATTCTGAAATTATTTTATACAAATGCAAAAGTAGCACAACTCGTTTACTTGTAGTTGAATTTTCCAACCAGGGATACGACCAGAAGTTTGACATATTGGATGTCACTAAATCCAGAACTATGTCCTTGAGTTGTTGATATAGACTAGACAAGTAACTAAAGATATATCAATCTCAATTAGAGATATAATGACAAAATAAACAAAGCATGCAACAAGTCAACCACCTGTAGCATCCAATATGGTCGCCACTACCATAGAGCAAAAAGTGATACATGATATTTGTCAAACTATTTGGTTCAAATTTTTTATACAGAAAATACATTATAGCCTTCAGCAAATGTGGCGTGGTTTTTTAAAGAGTTTATTGTGTGATTATTAGTGGAATATTTAAATAAGGTACTTTATTAAGCATTGAGATTCAAAAATTCTCTAAAACTACTAGGTCAATTTGAAGCAAGTTATGTTTGTAAGGTATATAGCCAAGGTTAAAGTTTTTAAAAATCAAGTTCTAGATGATCGACAATGTAATACAGGTTGGTTGGTTGGTTGGTTGGTTGGTTGAATGTTTCTTAACGTCGTATCAGCAATTTTTCAGCTATTCGCGACGAGAACTATTTTATTAATCTCTATGGATTA
Source organism: Anadara kagoshimensis (assembly GCA_021292105.1). Classification (NCBI taxonomy): domain Eukaryota; kingdom Metazoa; phylum Mollusca; class Bivalvia; order Arcoida; family Arcidae; genus Anadara; species Anadara kagoshimensis. The sequence continues at coordinate 33,085,193 of CM037874.1, read as the reverse complement.
ATCAATGAACAATTTTGTGTATGCATGTGAAGTGCGAGTGTGTCGTATGGTCTGCCTTGTACTAGCGCGCATTCAGGTAGACTTTAACGTGCTAGCTCAAAAAGTCAGTACCCAACAGACAAGCGTACCACTCCCCCGGTTTATTATACTGATACCAGGTGAACCAGTAAAGGCCAATGGCCAGGAAAATTCACTTTCACACATGTGGTCTGCAATACAATAAAGGGTCAAAAAGTAACATTTTTTTCTTATACAAAATGAAGAACAGCCATTTAAAATATCGGTTTCATTATCAGCGGATTATTTTAAAAAAAGGGCTATATATTTTTTTTTAAATTCTCTCTGAAATTTTGGGTAAGTTTAAACGAGGAACATTCATAAATTATTATTAATCGCTCTATATATGAAAGTGTCTTAGAGGGCAAGCGTTCTAAAGCAACAACGTATTAATCAAAAAGCGCCTCTCTAAGCTTAGGATTGAACCCCACTCGGTCCCAACTTCAATCACCATACACCACTCTCCATTGAAGGTTTAACTACGCATCACATTAATTAATAATTACAATGTATTCCTATTTTTGTTTAAACATGATTTTTTTTGTCTTGAATATATGCGAATTTTAATTCCCTAAGGCAGAACTATACCATCGTGACGTCAACCGTTGTTTGTGTACTTTTGAAACGTTTTATTTATCACAACACAATTGATGCGGAAATAGAGGGCAACACGTGAAATGATAAATAATTAGCACTCACGTTAAGTAATTTGACGCCATACTTATCAAACAGTTGTATTGACGAACAACATTGACCTGTCAGATTGACCTTTTATTCAAATATTTATGATGGAATGGTATGTTTACGTATAGGTCTTTGTCTTATTCACTGGAACCTGTTCATTGTCAACATTTACCCGCAGTTTCTTATACTATCAATGTATTGGGTTGAGAATCGTATATGTATAATCCCAAATTAAAAATTAAGGAGACAGGTCAATGCTGTTTGCCAAGCATGTGTCGAAATATTTGTCTTTGAAATAAAAACAGTTGGCATTCAAATGAATAAAATAAATTAAAAAACAAAATAGGTAATTGTTGATTTAAATATTTATTCAGTAAAACGAGTAATCGACAAAAGGGTCAGATATGATTAAAGCTTCCTGCTGACATCTGTCCGTTTTTTGACTACCTGGGGTAGTAACCGATATTTTCTGAACAAATTAAAACACAATTAGATAGTTATTTTTATGGCACCGTCTTCTCATATTTTGATTTTTTACCTAGAAGTTGCGGGTTTTCTTAAAATAAAATACGGTAATATAAAGACGTATTATACGACTCAATCAGGAATTAATTACGCTAAAATTAAACTGTGCTAATATGTTTACCATTCATCAATCGCTAAAATAAGTATGCGCCAATATAAAGCAGTTTACAGTATACATATCTTCGTGATCAAATAGGGCTAACAAACTGCATTATCACATAGTGATATTTATTTCAATTTAATTTTTAAAGACAGACTGTCAGGCCCCGGTTTCATAATTATTCCTTAGCTAAGATTTTCCTTAACTTAAATCTTGCAAAATTTCAAATCTTTATAATTTTGTTAATTTTCAAGATATTGAGCAGTTTTAGGTGTCATTTTTAAGATCACTTCTAGATTAAAACATTTGCTTTCAGATTTGACAAAAATATTCATCAGTAGTTCCAAAAATAGATTACAGAAATTTGCTAAATTTAAGTTAAAGAAAATCTTAGCTACGGAATGATTGTGAAACTGGGGCCAGATATTTAAAAGGCCGTTATGACTTATATACCATAAACAGGTCGTGTAGACAAATGACAAATACTGAAAGATGATAGGTATTTTAAAGCGACACAGAATCGAAGTAATTATACCAACTACATTGTTTCGGTATAAATTGTGGTTACTTACATAAACAATACACCCTATTTGATTGACACATCCTTGTCAAAATTTGTTACACCCGTATCCTCACATTCTTCAATGACTTCTCCGAAGTGAATTACTCGGATACCATTCTTTACATGGCGTAAATGGCTAAAATTAAGAACAGGGGACAATGGGGCTTAAATAAGGACTTGATGTCAAAACTTAGCTTGCAAATCGATAAAAACTAACTTTCCATAATAGGGATTGTATTGTTATACATCACTGCAAGGTATCAACTATGTGGTCATGGTGTATTTGTTTACCAATTAATACGCTGTGGTAGAGCTTTTTCCCACTACGAGGACTTCGTACAACGAAGCAGGCTGCTTGCAAATAAATTGTTGACTTAGGAATATTGCAAGTCTAGGCTTATCAATGCCCTCAAAAAGTTTTATGACCGTCATCACAGTATTGTTGATAAGTTTGATATCTCTGTGTCCAGCAATGCCCTGGATATATTTGACGTCCCATGGTTCAATTTTTCTTTCACACAATTTTGATTACACACGTGGCGGGTGTAGCTAGCTGAACAGGAGGTGTTTACCCTTCCGGAGCACCCGGTCTCACTTCCCTAGTGGAAGTTCACGTGTCTTACCTGACTAGTAAGTTCCAATGTGTTTACTTTGCTTCTGGATTGTGATTCGGACATCAATTAGTATGTTTCTTTTTGACTATACAAGCAACTGGTGGTAATTACCTTCATAGGCGATGACTTCATTGAAAATATATAATTGTCACTGTTTGAGATATGTGATCAAACCGTTAAAGAACAAGAGTCAGTCTGTACATTAGGAAAGGTAGAAGATAGAGGGGCACAAATAAGAAGAACATCACTTGTGAACAAACACTACATTGGCAAGGGAATCATTCAAACTTCATTCAAACCAGGTAGGTTTACCTACAAATGAGGGCGATAAAAGATGTTTCCCACAGCTTGTATGAGTGTGAATTCAAGCATAAACATGCCTGTTGAAAGCCGATGCAAGGACTAGAAGATATCATATATAAAATACATAATCTATCAGGAGTCACCCTTCTATCCATGGAACAAATGTAAGAAAAAAAGTTATTTCACCTATAGCTGGTGACGTCTCGATATTAGTGAAATATTCGTGAAAACTTATTCAATAAATCAATCAAACATGATTTTGATAAATAAACAAGAAGACAATGTGACGAAAAGGTAAGATTAAATTATATTTAATAGATATGTAAACAATATTTCAACAAAAAATGTATATTTTATTTCTAGTAATTTCAGATTTCATATCTTCTGGCATTTCAAATCACAACATTCACTGTTAATAAGTCCATATACAACAGTTTAATGGCATACTGTTTTACTGTGCAAAGACACTGTCCAATCATTTCGAATCCTCCTGAAAATTTAATAATATTGCTGTAAAATTAAAACTGGTATAATATGTAATTTAAACCACTGAGCCGATATCTCTGCTGGTGGCTGGTGCCCCGAGGATATCAAAAACTCAGTTGGCAATAATTTCGTATTATTGTCAGAAATATACTATAATTGTCTAAATTTCCTGCAAGTTAAAATTTGAAATTACTCAAAAACTAAGGTATACTGCCTCATGCAAATTATTTCCTTAGCTTAATTTAGTAAAATATATTTTGTTTCTTTTAGGTAGCTTTTTAACATCTTCAAAATAATTTTGGTTTCATAATTTTGGTCCAAGCACTACTGATGAGGAATTGTATTCCGAAACGGCCGTCTAGTGCTGTAAAATCAAAACTGGTTTAATTGTTGATTTATGTTTTATTTTAAGCGTTCCTTTATGTTTCATATTCCTTTTATACTCAATCTTGATTTTACTCGTGACAGGTGTAGCTATCTAGACAAGTGTTGTTTTCCATTCCAGAGCACAGGTTCCCATTTCCCTGCTGGAAGTTCACGCCACGTGTTAAAATTAGTTTGCCTCAGTAAGTAAATATTTCATTAATGTGTCAAATTTCACAGTTCAAAATTATTAAAACAATATTTACGAATAAATACATTAAAATAAGTGTGATATCCTGAATAAATGACATTCGAAACACAATAAAATAATTAATATTTAAAATCACAATATTCACAGAGTCTTTCATGGATTAGTATATTTGTTTTTGATGTAAGGGTAGTGATCTAGAGTATCGTCCAGTTTCTACTTCAAGGGGGAGACAGCCACATCTGAAGTAAGCAAGCACACTTCTCTGGTCTCTATATTTTACATTTTGACAAAGGAACTAACGTCATTACTATATTTAAAGATGCGAAAAAACTAAGTTTGTTACCATGCTCAAGATGTCACAGTTCTTACTTTTTACTTCTTGTTTTTTTGGGATTGAGATGGAACCGGTTTACTGTGTTTACGTCCTTCTTTACGAATTAAGTTAAGGACCAAGTACTTTTTTAACATCTAGTTTGTGTGTGATGTCTGGAGCATCCGGGTATTTCCCTGGAGGCAGTTTTCGCGTGTTTAACTTAATTTACCAGTTTCAAAGTTTTTACTTTGCTTTAGGATTGTGATTTTAACATGAAAAGGTATGTTTATTTTTTAAGACTTTGAGCAGAGACTGACATTGTACATTAGGCAATTTCGTAAAAAAAATTATGTCACTGGAAAAAAAAGTAAATGTTTGCAAAATGTAGTCACAATCTTTGGAAAACGGGGTTTTAGTATAATGAATATGATTTAAATAAAATCTGCCTGTGAAACAATAGACAACTGACGCTATATTGCACATATTGGAACGTCGCGTGCTGGTTACCAAGGCCACGGAAACTATATTGTAGTACACGTTCGTGATACCTGGGATATGGTTTTTATTACATGCCTTATTAAGAAGATTATGTAATACAAAAAATAAGATTATAATATTTACCTTATTAACTACAATGACAGTGTCTGTGGCCACTGTTGTCTGGGTCGGGATCACATGTAGGGGTTTGGTTTGTACCACAGATACCGGAGCAATCACTTGCATCATTGCATTCAACAGCTCTATGACAATGGCAATCGTGTTCGTGGCAATAAGGTATTTGAGTGGGATGACAAGTTGAGGTGCAATCGGCTACTGACGTGCATGGCGTGTTGCTGTGTTGTTCCTTACACTCACAGTTTCCATGTTCACAGACGGGTGTACACTCGCCAACACAGAGGGAAAGACTACAACTAGCGTCATTAACACATGTGTTGTTTCCTTGTGGTTGCTGACAGGCTCCGTGATCATGACCATCACCTTCACTTTGACTATGTACGAGACCAAACATAACTGAAATAATAAAAATGTATTGTTTTAATAAAACAAGGTACACGTTTTAATTTGTACAATTTTTTGGGAGAGAAAATAAATAGGATAATTGTTCTTTCAATACTTGGCATTTTTATTCATTAGCAACGTTATTTATACCATCTGAAATACAATCAAACCTGTCTATAAAGGCCACCCAAGGAAACCAGTAAAAGTGTCATTCTGGACACGTGTCTTTGATATACAGGTTTAAATAATGTGAATAAAGATCAATTGGAATACAAGTGACCTTTATAAACAAGTGGTCCATATATAGAGGTGGCCTTTAAGGTAGGTTTGACTGTATGTTGGTTTGTACAATTTTCGGGAGATAAAATAAATAGGAAAATAGTAATTTCAATATTTGGCACGTTTTGTTCGTTAGCAACGTTATTTGAACGATCTGAAATATAATCGTGATCAAAATATTTTTGAAAGTTAGGCACAGATTACCGTATTAAAATTATGGACGTCATCACAATATTGTTGTTGCCTCATTATACAAAACTATTGTGGATATAATTCACATCACATAGTTTCATTTTAAATTTTGATATCACACGTGGCAGGTGTAACTCAACAGGAGGTGTTTACCTTTCCGCAGCACCCTGCCTCAATTCCCTTTTGGAGGTTCATGTGTTACACTTTAATTGTCAGTTTCAAACTTTTTTTTAGGTTTTGGATTTTGATCTATCTGGACACTGATTACCATGTTTGTTTTTTATTTTAATTATTTGAAGGTTTTACTTAGGAATAATTAAAGTTGTGGGATAGTAGTACCACACACACATCTAATATAACACTATTTTTCATTATGTCCGGTTACAGATTAAACTCGAGTTTTATAATAATAGCAAACATACCAATCCATATTTAAATCACAATCCAGAAGTAAAGTAAAAAAAAATGAAATTTGCAAATTATTTTAAATCACGTAAACTTTCATCAGCGAAGTTGAGGCTGGGTGTTCCTGTTTACCTAGCTACACCCGCACCGTGTGAAATCAAAATTCAGAATAAAGGCAGCATGGAACAAACTATGAGACGTCAAATATACCCAGGGTAATTTTGGATGTAGAGACAGTATACTTATCAATAATATTTTGATGACGATGCGACATTAATTTTTTTATGGTTTTGATAAGCCTGGTTTTGCAATACTACTCGTTCAACAATTTATTTGTTAACAGCTTGCTTGTATAAAGTTCTCGTAGTGGGGACAAACTTTACTCTAGCGTATTAACTGTGAAACAAATACACTATAAACAGGAGAAGCAGGCATATTGCTGTATAGAAAAATTAAAGCCATCATTTTCCATTATATCCGTTTACATAAAAACCGGACACGATAAAGAACCCTACTGTACAATGTTTAACGTCCCAGTCAAGAATATTTACCTTGTATCGAGACGTCGCCAGGTATAAGCTAAGGTGCAGAAATTTACCCTGTGCGTTTTGATGATAGCGCCTTCGCCTATACCTGGCGACGTCTCGATACGAGTTTTTTATCGTGCCGCGTCAACCGGGTTTGAACCACAACATCCCCCGCGGTGGTGTGTATACTATTGTAGTGTGATATTGGTGGTCATGACTAATGAAAATATATTATTTGAAACATTTGTACCGTTAGTTCCAGGGAAATCGTAGTTTTTCTTTGTCAAATTGTTCACAACGATATTTTGAGAAATGTGTCTTTTCTTTTGAACAAAGACCATTTGAATCATTATTATTACTATTAAAGATGACAGAAAAAAAATTACGCGATCCTGAAGACGCTAAAATGAATTTGGTGTACATATTAATTTTGTAAAGCAAGATTTGACAGAATAAGCATATTTTGATCGACAATTTTGGTCTTACTAAAATAAATTAAAACAAACATACTGATCCATGTCCAAATCACAATCTAGAAACGAAGGGAAAACTTTGAAACTAACAAATAGGGTTACATGTAAACTTTCACAAGAGATATGAGGCCGGGTGTACCTCCTGTTTAGATAACAACACCCGCCAGGTGTGTAATCAAAATTGAGTGAAAGGAACGTGGAAGTATGGGGGATCAAATATATCCAGGGCAATCCTAAATACAGAGATATTAAACTTATCAACAATGTAGTGATGACGGCCATAGAACTTTTGAAAAATTACAATACTCAAAAATTACTGGTTGTAAGTAAATAATGTTATTTCAGACTGTAATGGATACCGGAATCATAGACATTGCTAAATCGTCAACAATTTCCACCGGTGTAACGCATTGTGAATGTATCTCAATTGTTAATTAAACATGATTTCAACAAGACTGTACTATCAAAAGAAAACATCCTGAAGTGAAAAAATTGAATTACGAATACAAAAGAACCCCTGGCTTAAGCTAAAATAACTTACCAAAAGCAACGGTTACGATCAAGAACTTCATTTTCCTCTTTGAAAAGTCAGCAAACGCCTATTGTTCTGTTTAAAATTATATGTCAAATTCAACCAATGTCCTCACATAATATGTGCAATTATCAGTTGATGCCCCGTATTTATAGTATCTGGGTTTTTGTTGTTGATGATATATTAGAAGGTGATTCAGGATGTTATTACTAAAAAGCAGTTACATGTAATTTATTGAATATTCAATTTTTCTACGCAGTCCAGGATGTAAAAACATAAAAACATTTAAAAATTTCTGCAAAATGCATTTTTTTCTTTTTTACCTGTATTGTTCTGACATAATACAGAATTTGTAATTCGTGGAAAAACTAAATAAATCCGGTTTGGTGAAAAACTAAATAAATCCGGTTTGGTCTGACCAACTTGCAAATTAATATTCCTTAATCGTTTGTACATAGCTACAGTACAGACCTGTCGAAAGTTTAACACTAAGCCAACAAATTAGTGCCGAAATAGTTGCTCATTTTGGGCCCTCGCGAGCATTATTTCGACAACAGCTGCTATCTATCTCTCGGTAACCTTTCGGTCACTATTCGACAACCGGTCTTTTACTTCTTTTGTAAGATCGGTGTTAAACTTTAGACAGGTCCTACTTTGTACTGTATTACAATATTTTGACCACAAATAAACAAATAAAAGAAATTATCCAATGACAAATCAGTATTGTTGTGGGAATATTTAGGTTGTGTGTCATGTTATACAGTACAGACATGTCGAAAGTTTAATACTGAGCTATCAACGCTGGGCTGCTGTGGGACGATATTATGCATAGCTGGTAGACAAAACGCTACCGAGGGATACACAGCAGCCATGTAAATATAGATAGCGAGGAGTCTAGTTAAAACATCAATTGGGCAATAATTCGTTAGCTTATTGTTAAACTTTCAACAGGCCTGTACTGTACACGTACATGCCTGTCCAAAGTTAATCATCATGGTAACGAATCGACAGCTCAACTCGGCCCTTCGTTAGCTATACTCTCGACAGCTTTTCTGTAGCTATTACCTATCTTCCGGCAGATTTTGGGCAGTTATATCTCGACAGCTTTTCTGTAGCTGTAACCAATCCTCCGGCAGCTTTTGGGTAGCTATAACTCGACAGCTTTTCTGTAGCTGTCACCTATCCTCCGGCAGCTTTTGGGTAGCTATATCTCGACATCTTTTCTGTAGCTGGCTTCTATCCTCCGGCACCTTTTAGGTAGCTATATCTCGACAGCTTTTCTGTGGTTGTCACCTATCCTCCGGCACCTTTTTGGTAGCTATATCTCGACAGCTTTTCTGTGGCTGTCACCTATCCTCCGGCAGCTTTTGGGTAGCTATATCTCGACATCTGTTCTGTAGCTGTTACCTATCTTCCGGCAGCTTTTGGGCAACTATATCGCGACAGCTTTTCTGTAGCTGTTACCTATCCTCCGGCACCTTTTTGGTAGCTATATCTCGACAGCTTTTCTGTGGCTGTCACCTATCCTCCGGCAGCTTTTGGGTAGCTATATCTCGACATTTTCTGTTGCTGTTACCTATCTTCCGGCAGCTTTTGGGCAACTATATCGCGACAGCTTGTCTGTAGCTGTTACCTATCTTCCGGCAGCTTTTGGGTAACTATATCTCGAGATATTTTCTGTAGCTGTTATCTTTCTTCCGGCAGCTTTTGGGCAGCTATATCTCGACATCTTTTCTGCTGCTGTTACCTATCTTCCGGCAGCCTCTGGGCAGCTATATCTCGACAGCTTTTCTGTAGCTGTTACCTATCTTCCGGCAGCTTTTGGGCAGCTATATCTCGACATCTTTTCTGTAGCTGTTATCTATCTTCCGGCAGCTTTTGGGCAGCTATATCTCGACATCTTTTCTGTAGCTGTTATCTATCTTCCGGCAGCTTTTGGGCAGCTATATCTCGACAGCTTTTCTGTAGCTGTTACCTATCTTCCGGCAGCTTTTGGGTAGCTATATCTCGACATCTTTTCTGTAGCTGTTACCTATCTTCCGGCAGCTTTTGGGTAGCTATATCTCGACATCTTTTCTTTAGGGATTACCTATCTTCCGGCAGCTTTTAGGTCACTTGCTATCGATATCTCGGTCACTCACAACCGAGCTTCGACTATTTTTTGTTAGATCAGTGTTGAACTTTTGACAGACCTGTAGTTTACTTCATAAGCCACAATTTATAGTCAGTACTCCGAAATAGCTTTATTTTATGTATCTGTACTTGTTCAATCATATTTGAATGCAACATATTTTTGCTAAGTAAAACGGAACCATGGAAATTTAAAAAAACATAACTGTTGTGCACTCGAAGTCGAATACATTTTAGTGACATTTCTCAATGTTGATTTCACATATGACAAGTGAAGTGCTAGGTAGACATGAGACGTGAAAATAGAGGCCGTCTTCTTTATAAGAAAAGAGCTTATTGACCGCAATACACAACGTAAACGTGTACATGTACCCAAAGAGGAGAGCTAAATTTTAATGGGTATAGATATGTCAAAAGTATATGTCAATTTTTTCATTGAAACAAGAATTTTTACCAACTTATATGGGTTCTTTCTATATTAAAATCTTTCTGTGAAACAATCGACAACCTACCCCATAATGCATATATTGGAATGTCGCGTGCTGGCTACAAAGGCCACGAAGACCATACATGTGTGTAATACCTGGGATATCACGTGGCTTTAATATTTATTTGTTTTTGAATTGTAGCTACTTGATATGCACTGCTGAAACTTGCATATGCTAGTATGTAAGATTCTGAAATTATTTTATACAAACGCAAAAGTATCACAACTCGTTTACGCGCAGTTGAATTGTCCAACCAGGGATACGACCAGACGTTTGACACATTGCATTTCCACTGAAATCAGAACTATGTCTTTGGGTTATTGATATAGACTAGACAAGTAACTAAAGATATATCAATCTCAATTAGAGATATAATGACAAAATAAACAAAGCATGCAACAAGTCAACTTCCTGTACCTTCCAATATGGTCGCCACTATCATAGAGCGAAAAGTGATACATGATATTTGTCAAACTATTTGGTTCAAATTTTATATACAGAAAATATATTATAGCCTTCAGCAAATGTGGCGTGGCTTTTCTAAAGAGTTTATTGTGTGATTATAGTGGAATATTTAAATAAGGTACGTTATTAAGCATATTCAAAAATTCTCTAAAACTACTAGGTCAATTTGAAGCAAATTACGTTTGTAAGGTATATAGCCAAGGTTGAAGTTTTTCCAAAACAAGTTCCAAGATGATCGATATTGCTATAAAAGGCAAAAAGTAATAATTTTCTTATACAAAAAGAATCAGCAGATTATTTAAATAAAAGCGCTATATTTATATATGTATATTTTTTCATTCTCTCTGAAATTTCGGTACCATTAATACAATAATATAACCCGCTCTATATATGAATGTGTCTAAGTGGCTAACCGTTCTAAATCAACAACATATTATTAAAAAAGCGCCTCTCAAAGCCAAGGTTCGAAGTCCACTCGACTACAACTTCAATTACCATACACCACTCTCTACTGAAGGTTCAATTGATAACTACGCCTCACATTAATTAAAATTTGACTAATTATTTCGATTTTTGTTAAAACATGCTTTTTGTCTTGATTAATGCGGAAATAAGGTACAACATTATAATAGATAATTAGCACTCACGTGTAAGTAATTTGACGCCATACTTTTTAAACAGTTGTGTAGGCAAACAACATTGACCTCTTAGCTTGACCTTTTAGTTAAATATTTATGATAGACCAGTATACTTGCGTATAGTTGTTTGTCTAATTAATGATAACCTGTTATTGTCAACGGATTACCTGCGAATTTTAATACTATCAATATATTTTGTCGAGCATCGTATATGAATAATCCCAAATGAAAGAGCAAAGAGACAGGAAATGCTGTTTGCCAAGCATGTGTCATAATATTTGTCTTTGAAATAAAAACAGTTGGTATTTAAATGAATAAATTTAAAAAACAAAAAACAAAAAAGGTATATGTGTAATCTACGCGAGGGTCAAATATGAATAAAGCTTCCTGAAGGCATCTGTCCGTTTCGTGACTTCCTGGATCAGTAACCATTATTTTCTCAACAAAATAAAACTCAATTACATAGTTATTATTTTATTTTCTTTAACCAGCCGAATAATGGCGCCCCTTGTCTATGTTTACCTAAAAGTTGTGTGTTTTCTTTAAAAAATACGGTAATATAAAGACGTAATATACGGCTCAGTCTGGAATTAATTACGCTAAAATTAAAATGTGCTAATATGTTTACCATTCATCAATTGCTAATATATGTATGCCCCAATATAAAGCGGTTTACAGTAAACATATTTTCGTGATCAAATAGAGGCTTACAATCTTCATAATCACATCATGATATTTATTTCAATTCACTTTTTAAAAATACAGTTTCAGATATTTAAAAGGTTGTGATGACTCTGTAGACAAATGACAATTATTGAAAGATGATGATTATTTTAAAGCGACACGGAATCGAAGTTATAATACCAACTACATTGTTGTGGTATAACGTGTGGTTAATGTATTTTCTTACCAACATTTACCAATACACTCTTTATGATGGCCACACCCTTGTCCAAATTTGTAAGACCGTTTCCTTACAATTTGCAACGGCCTCCTTCAAGTAAATTACTCGGATACCATGCTTTCCATGACGTAAATGACTAGAAATCAAGAACAGGGGACACGGCGCTTCAATAAGACTTGATGTCAAAACGTGCTTGCAGATCGATAACAATTAACTTTCCACATGAGGGGTGCTTCTCTTGCTTATGGCGTATTTGTTCCCAATTAATACGCTATGGTAAAGCTTTTTCCCACTACTAGGGCTTTGTACAACGAACCATACTGCTTGCAAATGACTCTTGGATATTGCAAGTCTATGCTTATCAAAGCCCACAAAAAGTTTTATGGCCGTCATCACAGCATTGTTGATAAGTTTGATGTCTATGTATCCAGGATTGTCCTGGGTATATTTGACGTTCCATAGTTGAATGTTCCTTTAACCTTCCGGCCTCATTTCCATGGTGGAAGTTCACATGTCTAACATGACTTGTCAGTTACTTTGCTTATGGATAGTGATTTGGACATTGATTAGTGTTTGTTTTTGATTGTTATACATCACTGCAAGGTTTGAAGTAGACAAGGAACTGGTGGTAAATACCTTCATAGCCGATGACTTCATTGAAAACATATTACAATGTATTGTCACTGTTTCAGATATGTGCTCAAACTGTTAAAGAAAGAGTCAGTTTGTGCATTAGGAATTGCAGTAGACAGAGTGGCACAAATAAGAGAAACAGCACTTGTGAACAAACACAACATTGGTTAAGAACAAGGAAATCATTTAAACGTATTGACGAAGTAGGTTTATTTACAAATAATGGCGATAAAATACGTTTTCTGCAGTTTGTATGAATATGAATTCAAGCATAAACATGCCTGATAAAGCCGATGTAAGGACTAGAAGATATCATATATCAAAAACATAATCTATCAGGAGTCACCCTTCTATCCATGGAACAAATGTTAGAAAAATGTTATTTCACCTATAGCTGGTGACGTCTTGATATTAGTGAAATATTCGTGAAAACTTATTCAATAAATCAATTAAACATTTGATAAACAAGAAGACAATGTGACGAAAAGGTAAGACTAAATTTTATTCATTAGATATGTAAACAATATTTCAACAAAAAATGTATATATTAATTTCTAGTAATTTCAGATTTCATCTCTTCTGGCATTTCAAATCACAACATTCACTGTTAATAAGTCTATATACAGCAGTTTAATGGCATACTGTTTTACTGTGCAAAGACACTGTCCAATCATTTTGAATTCACCTGAAAATATAATAATATGGCTGTAAAATTAAAACTGGTATAAAATGTATTTTAAACCACTGAGCCGATATCTCTGCTGGTGGCTGGTGCCCCGAGAATATCAAAAACTCAGTAGGCAATAATTTCGTATTATTGGCAGAAATATACTATAATTGTCCTAATTTCCTGCAAGTTAAAATTTGAAATTTCTCAAAAACTAAAGTATACTCCCCCATGCAAAGTATTTCCTTAGCTTAATTTGGTAAGATATATTTTGTTCCTTTTGGGTAGCTTTTCAACATCTTCAAAATAATGTTGGTTTCATAATTTTGGTCCAAGCACTACTGATGAGGAATTGTATTCCGTAACGGCCGTCTAGTGCTGTAAAATTAAAACTGGTATAATATGTAATTATAATTAAATTAAACACTTTGTTTAATTGTTGATTTATGTTTTATTTAAAAACAGTTTCGTGTTCCTTTTACTCTCAATCTTGATTTTACACTCGACAGGTGTAGCTATCAAGACAAGAGTTGTTTTCCATTCCAGAGCACAGGTTCCCATTTCCCTGCTGGAAGTTCACGCCATGTGTTAAAATTAATTTGCCTCAGTAAGTAAATATTTCATTAATGTGTCACATTTCACAGTTCAAAATTATTTAAACAATATTTACAAATCAATGCATGTACATTTAAATAAGTGTGATATCCAGCCTAAAAGACATAAGAGCCAGATAAAAATAATTAATGTTTGATTTAAGTACAATAACTAAAATAAAAGAAAAAAATTAAAGACTACACATTTTACGCCTTTTAAACATAAAATTAAGTGTTTAGCTAAAAGAGTCTGTACTCCATCATCTAAGAAATTGTTTAAAAATTTCTCATTGCAATTTAAGAAAGAAAAATGCCCATATTTTTTCTGCATAAGCATAAAAAGATTATACCTAAGATCACTGTAAAATTCACAATCGATTAAAAAATTCTGTTCGGATTCTCCTTCATTAAAACCACAATATTTACAAAGTTTTTCATGGATTAGTATGTTTTTTTTTTTGATGGAAGGGGAGTGATCTAGCGTATCATCCAGTTTCTACTTCAATTGGGAGACAGCCACATCTGAAGTAAGCAAGCACTCTTCTCTGGTCTCTATATTTTACATTTTGACAAAAGAACTAACGCCATTACTATATTTAAAGGTGCGAAGAGTTCAAAGTTTGTTACCATGCTCAAGATGTCACAGTTCTTGCTTTGTTTTTTGGGATTGAGGTGGAACAGGTATGTTGGGTTTACTATGTTTACGCCCTTCCTTACAAAATTAAGTTAAGGACCAAGTACCCTTTCTTAACATCTAGTTTTTGTGTGTGATTTCTGGAGCACCTGGACTTATTTCCCTGATGGCAGTTTTCGCGTGTTTAACTAAACTTACCAGTTTCAAAGTTCTTACTTTTCTTTAGGATTGTTATTTTAACATGGAAAGGTATGTTTATTTTTTAGGACTTTGAGCAGAGACTGACATTGTACATTAGGCCATTTCGTAAAAAAATGATGTCACTAGAAAAAAGTAAATGTTTGCAAAATGTAGTCACAATCTCTGGAAAAAGGTGTTTTAGTAAAATGAATATAATTTAAATAAACTCTGCCTGTGAAACAATAGACAACTGACGCTATATTGTACATATTAGGACGTCGCGTGCTGGTTACCAAGGCCACGAAAACTATATTGTAGTACACGTGCGTGATACCTGGGATATGGTTTTTATTACATGGCTTATTAAGAAGATTATGTAATAAAACATAATAAGATAATAATATTCACCTTATTAACTACAATGACAGTGTCTGTGGCCACTGTTGTCTGGGTCGGCATCACATGAAGGGGTTTGGTTTGTACCACAGATAGCGGAGCAATCACTTGCGTCAATGCATTCAACAGCTCTATGACAATGGCAATCGTGTTCGTGGCAATAAGGTATTTGAGTGTGATGACAAGCTGAGGTGCAATGAGATACTGACATGCATGGTGTGTTGCTGTGTTGTTCCTTGCACACACAGTTTCCATGTTCACAGACGGGTAAGCACTCGTTAACACAGAGGGAAAAACTACAACTAGCGTCATTTACACATCGGTTGTCTCCTTGTGGTTGCGGACAGACTCTGTCACCATGACCATTACCCTCATGTTGACTATGTACGAGACCAAACATAACTGAAATGATAAAAATGTAAAAAATTGTTTTAATAAAACAATGTACACGTTTTAATTTGTACAATTTTTGGGGGGAGAAAATAAATAGGATAATTGTTCTTTCAAGACTTGGCAATTTTATTCATTAGCAACGGTATTTATACTATCTGAAATACAGTCAAACCTGTCTATAAAGGCCACCTAAGGGAACCAGTAAAAGTGGTCATTCTGGACACATGTTTTTGATATACATGTTCAAATAATGTGAATGAAGAACAATTGGGATACAATTGACCTTTATAAACAAGTGGGTGGTCCATATATAGAGGTGGCCTTTAAGGCAGGTTTGACTGTATGTTGGTTTGTACAATTTTCGGGAGAGAAAATAAATAGGAAAATATATTTCAATATTTGGCACATTTTATTCATAAGCAACGTTATTTGAACGATCTGAAATATAATCGTGATCAAAATATTTTGAAAGCAAAGATTACCGTATAAAAATTATGGACGTCATCACAATATTGTTGTTGCCTTATTATACAAAATTACTGTGGGTATAATTGACATGACATTTTGATTTTAAATTTTGAAATCACAAGTGGCAGGTGTAATTCAAACGGAGGTATATACCTTTCCGCAGTACCATGTCTAAATTCCCTTTTGAAGGTTCATGTGTTACACTTTAATTGTCAGTTTCAAACTTTTTACTAAGGTTTTAGATTTTGATCTTTGTTTTAATTATTTGAAGCTTTTACTTACGAATAATCAATGTTGTGGGATAGTAGTACCACACACACATCTAATGTAACACTACTTTTCATTATGTCCGGTTACAGATTAAACTCGAGTTTTATAATAAAAAACAAACATACCAATCCATATTCAAATCACAATCCAGAAGCAAAGTAAAAACTATGAAATTTGCAAATTAAGTGAATCACGTAAACTTCCATCAGCGAAGTTGAGGCTGGGTCCTCCTGTTTACCTAGCTATACCCGCACAGTGTGAAATTAAAATTCAGAATTCTATTTACCTTCAACATTTTCAACTTTAATCACAACAGATCTGAAATTATGCGAAATTCCAATTTTGACTAATTAATTGATTAAACTAATCAAGCTTTGTGCAACTGGCCCCTGATATATCCAGGGTAATTTTGGACACAGAGATACTATATCAACAATATTTTGATTACGATCATTAAACTTTTTTATGGTTTTGATAAGCTTGGTTTTGAAATACTACTCGTTCAACAATTTGTTAACAGCTTGCTTGTATAAAGTTCTCGTAGTGGGGACAAGCTTTAATTTAGCGTATTAACTGTGAAACAAATACACTATAAGCAGGAGAAGCAGGCATATTGCTGTATAGAAAAATAAAAGCCATCACATTCCATTATATCCGGTTAAATAAAATCGTGCACGATAAAAACACCCTACTGTACAATGTTTAACGTCCCAGTCAAGAATATTTCACTTGTTTTAAGACGTCGCCAGGTATAGGCGAGGATGCAGAAATTTTCCCTGTGCGTTTCCATGATAGCGCCTTCGCCTATACCTGGCAGCGTCTCGATACGAGTTCTTTATCGTGCCGCGTCAACCGGGTTCGAACCACAACATCCCCCGCGGTGGTGTGTATACTATTGTAGTGTGATATTTTGTGGTCATGACTAATGAAAAAATATTATTTGAAACATTTGTACCGTAAATTCCACAGAAATCGTAGTTTTTCTTGGTCAAATTGTTCGCAACGATACTTTTGAGAAATGTGTCTTTTCTTTTAAACAAAGAACATTTAAATCATTATTATTACTATTAAAGATGACAGAAAAAAATTACGCAATTCTGAAGACGCTAAAATGAATTTGGTGTACATATTTATTTTGTAAAGCAAGATTTGACAGAATTAGCATAGTTTGATCGACAATTTTGGTCTCATTAAATTATAAATTAAAACAAACATACTGATCCATGTCCAAATCACAATCCAGAAGCGAAGTGAAAACTTTGAAACTAACAAGTTGGGTTACATGTGAACTTTCACCAGGGGAGTGAGGCCGGGTGTACCTCCTGTTTAGATAACAACACCCGCCAGATGTGTAATCAAAATTGAGTGAAAGGAACATGGATCTATGGGACATCAAATATATCCAGGGCAATCCTGGATACAGAGATATTAAACTTATCAACAATGTAGTGATGACGGCCATACAACTTTTGAAAAATTACAATACTCAAAAATTACTGGTTGTAAGTAAATAATGTTATTTCAGACTGTAATGGATACCGGAATCATAGACATTGCTAAATCGTCAACAATTTCCAACGGTGTAACGCATTGTGAATGTATCTCAATTGTTAATTAAACAAGATTTCAACAAGACTGTACTATCAAAAGAAAACATTCTGAAGTGAAAAAATTGAATTACGAATACAAGAGAACCCCAGGCTCAAGCTAAAATAACTTACCAAAAGCAACGGTTACGATCAAGAACTTCATTCTCCTCTTTGAAAAGTCAGCAAACGCCTATTGTTCTGTTTAAAATTATATGTCAAATTCAACCAATGTCCTCACATAATATGTGCAATTATCAGTTGATGCCCCATATTTATAGTATCTGGGTTTTTGTTGTTGATGATGTATTATAAGGTGGTTCAGGATGTAATAACTAAAAAGCAGTTAATTTATTGAATATTCAATTTTTTCTACGCAGTCCAGGATGTAAAAACATAAAAACATTTAAAAATTTCTGCAAAATGCATTTTTTTTTTCATTTTACCTGTATTGTTCTGACATAATACAGAATTTGTAATTCCTGGAAAAACTAAACAAATCCGGTTTGGTCTAACCAACTTGCAAATTAATATTCCTTAATCGTTTGTTATTATATAATATGTCAAAGATACAGTATAGACCTGTCGAAAGTTTAACACTAAGCCAACAAAGTAGTGCCGAAATAGTTGCTCATTTCGGGCCCTTGCTAGCATTATTTCGACAACAGCTGCTATCTATCTCTCGGTAACCTTTCGGCCACTATTCGACAACCGGTCTTTCACTTCTTTTTGTAAGATCGGTGTAAAACTTTAGAGAGGTCTCTACTGCATTACAATATTTTGACCACAAATAAACAAATAAAAGAAATTATCCAATGACAAATCAGTATTGTTGTGGGAATATTTAGGTTGTGTGTCATGTTATACAGCACAGACCCGTCGAAAGTTTAATACTGAGCTATCGACGCTGTGCTGCTGTGGGACGATATTATGCATAGCTTGTAGACAAAACGCTACCGAGGAATACACATCAGCCATGTAAATATAGATAGCGAGGAGTCTAGTTGAAACATCAATTGGGCAATAATCCTTTAGGTTAGTGTTGACGTTTTGACAGGCCTGTACTGTACACGTACATGCCTGTCCAAAGTTAATCACCATGGTAACGAATCGAAGATCAACTCGGCCCTTCGTTAGCTATACTCTTGGCAGCTTTTTTGTAGCTATTACCTATCTTCCGGCAGCTTTCGGGCAGCTATATCTCGACATCTTTTCTGTAGGGGTTACCTATCTTCTGGCAGCTTTTGTGTAGCTATATCTCGACAGCTTTTCTGTAGCTGTCACCTATCTTCCGGCAGCTTTTGGGCACTATATCTCGACATCTTTTCTGTAGCTGTTACCTATCTTTGGCAGCTTTTGGGTAGCTATATCTCGATCTTTTCTGGGTTACCTATCTTCCGGCAGCTTTTGGGCAGCTATATCTCGACAGATTTTCTGTAGCTGTTACCTATCTTCCGGCAGCTTTTGGGCAGCTATATCTCGACATCTTTTCTGTAGCTGTTACCTATCTTCCGGCAGCTTTTGGGCAGCTATATCTCGACACTTTTCTGTAGCTGTTACCTATCTTCCGACAGCTTTTGGGCAGCTATATCTCGACATCTTTTCTGTAGCTGTCACCTATCTTCCGGCAGCTTTTGGGCAGCTATATCTCGACATCTTTTCTGTAGCTGTTACCTATCTTCCGGCAGCTTTTGGAGCTATATCTCGACATTTTTTTTAGGGTTACCTATCTCCGGCAGCTTTTGGTCACTTGCTATCGATATCTCGGTCACTCACAACCGAGCTTCGACTATTTTTGTTAGATCATTGTTAAACTTTTGACAGACCTGTAGTGTACTTTATAAGCCACAATTTATAGTCAGTACTCCGAAATAGCTTTATTTTATGTATCTGTACTTGCTCTCAATCATATTTGAATGCAACATATTTTTGCTAAGTAAAACGGAACCATGGAAATTTAAAAAACATAACTGTTGTGCACTCGAAGTCGAATACATTTTAGTGACATTTCTCAATGTTGATTTCACATATGACAAGTGAAGTGCTAGGTAGACATGAGACGTGAAAATAGAGCCGTCTTCTTTATAAGAAAAGAGCTTATTGACCGCAATACAACGTAAACGTGTACATGTACCCAAAGAGAAGATCTAAATTTTATGGGTATAGATATGTCAAAAGTATATGTCAATTTTTTTCATTGAAACAAGAATTTTCCTAACTTATATGGGTTTTTTTCTATATTAAAATCTTTCTGTGAAATAATCGACAACCTACCCCCCCATAATGCACATATTGGAATGTCGCGTGCTGGCTACAAAGGCCACGAAGATTATACATGTGTGTAATACCTGGGATATCACGTGGCTTTAATATTTATTTGTTTTTGAATTGTAGGTATTTGATATGCACTGCTGAAACTTGCATATGCTAGTATGTAAGATTCTGAAATTATTTTATACAAACGCAAAAGTATCACAACTCGTTTACGCGCAGTTGAATTGTCCAACCAGGGATACGACCAGACGTTTGACACATTGCATTTCCACTGAAATCAGAACTATGTTTTTGGGTTATTGATATAGACTAGACAAGTAACTAAAGATATATCAATCTCCATTAGAGATATAATGACAAAATAAACAAAGCATGCAACAAGTCAACTTCCTGTAGCTTCCAATATGGTCGCCACTACCATAGAGCGAAAAGTGATACATGATATTTGTCAAACTATTTGGTTCAAATTTTATATACAGAAAATATATTATAGCCTTCAGCAAATGTGGCGTGGCTTTTCTAAAGAGTTTATTGTGTGATTATTAGTGGAATATTTAAATAAGGTACGTTATTAAGCATATTCAAAAATTCTCTAAAACTACTAGGTCAATTTGAAGCAAATTACGATTGTAAGGTATATAGCCAAGGTTGAAGTTTTTACAAATCAAGTTCCAAGATGATCGATATTGCTATAAAAGGCAAAAAGTAATAATTTTCTTATACAAAAAGAATCAGCAGATTATTTAAATAAAAGCGCTATATTTAATATGTATATTTTTTCATTCTCTCTGAAATTTCGGTACCATTAATACAATAATATAACCCACTCTATATACGAATGTGTCTAAATGGCTAACCGTTCTAAATCAACAACATATTAATCAAAAAGCGTCTCTCAAAGCCAAGGTTCGAACTCCACTCGACTACAACTTCAATTACCATACACCACTCTCTACTAAGGTTCAATTGATAACTACGCCTCACATTAATTAAAATTTGATAATTATTTCGATTTTTGTTAAAACATGCTTTTTGTCTTGATTAATGCGGAAATAAGGTACAACACGTGAAATGATAGATAATTAGCACTCACGTGTAAGTAATTTCACGCCATACTTTTTAAACAGTTATGTAGGCAAACAACATTGACCTCTCAGCTTGACCTTTTATTTGAATATTTATGATACACCAGTATATTTACGTATAATTGTTTGTCTAATTAATGATAGCCTGTTATTGTCAACGGATTACCTGCGAATTTAATACTATCAATATATTTTGTCGAGCATTGTATATAAATAATCCCAAATGAAAGAGCAAAGAGACAGGTAAATGCTGTTTGCCAAGCATGTGTCGAAATATTTGACTTTGAAATAAAAACAGTTGGTATTTAAATGAATAAATTTAAAAAACAAAAAACAAAAAAGGTATATGTGTAATGTACGCGAGGGTCAAATATAAATAAAGCTTCCTGCAGGCATCTGTCCGTTTCGTGACTTCCTGGATCAGTAACCATTATTTTCTCAACAAAATAAAACACAATTACATAGTTATTATTTTATTTTCTTTAACCAGCCGAATACTGGCGCCCCTTGTCTATGTTTACCTAAAAGTTGCGTGTTTTCTTAAAAAAAATACGGTAATATAAAGACGTATATACGGCTCAGTCTGGAATTAATTACGCTAAAATTAAAATGCTAATATGTTTATCATTCATCAATCGCTAAATATGTATGCCCAATATAAAGCGGTTTACAGTAAACATATTTTCGTGATCAAATAGAGGCTTACAATCTTCATTATCACATCATGATATTTATTTCAATTCACTTTTTAAAGATACAGTTTCAGATATTTAAAAGGTTGTTATGACTCTGTAGACAAATGACAATTATTAAAAGATGATGAGTATTTTAAAGCGACACAGAATCGAAGTTATTATACCAACTACATTGTTGTGGTATAACGTGTGGTTAATATATTCTCTTAGCAACATTTAACAATACACCCTTTTTGATGGCCACACCCTTGTCAAAATTTGTAAGACCGTTTCTTTACAATTTGCAACGACCTCCTTCAAGTAAATTACTCAGATACCATGCTTTTCATGACGTAAATGACTAGAAATCAAGAACAGGGGACACCGGCGCTTCAATAAGGACTTGATGTCAAAACGTGGCTTGCAGATCGATAACAATTAACTTTCCACATGAGGGGTGCTTCTCTTGCTTATGGCGTATTTGTTTCCCAATTAATACGCTATGGTAAAGCTTTTTCCCACTACGAGGACTTTGTACAACGAACCATACTGCTTGCAAATAACTCTTGAATATTGCAAGCCTATGCTTATCAAAGCCCTCAAAAAGTTTTATGGCCGTCATCACAGCATTGTTGATAAGTTTGATGTCTCTGTGTCCAGGATTGTCCTGGGTATATTTGACGTTCCATAGTTGAATGTTCCTTTAACCTTCCGGCCTCATTTCCATGGTTGAAGTTCACATGTCTAACATGACTAGTCAGTTACTTTGCTTATGGATTGTGATTTGGACATGGATTAGTGTTTGTTTTTTATTGTTATACATCACTGCAAGATTTCAAGTAGACAAGGAACTCGTGGTAAAAACCTTCATAGCCGATGACTTAATTGAATACATATTACAATGTATTGTTTCAGATATGTGATCAAACTGTTAAAGAAAGAGTCAGTTTGTGCATTAGTAAATGCAGTAGACAGAGTGGCACAAATAAGAGAAACATCACTTGTGAACAAACACAACATTGGTTAAGAACAAGGAAATCATTTAAACGTATTGACGAAGTAGGTTTATTTACAAATGTGGGCGATAAAATACGTTTTCTGCAGTCGGTATGAGTATGAATTCAAGCATAAACATGCCTGATAAAGCCGATGTAAGGACTAAAAGATATCATATATCAAAAACATAATCTATCAGGAGTCACCCTTCTATCCATAGAAAAATGTAAGAAAAATGTTATTTCACCTACAGCTGGTGACGTCTTGATATTAGTGAAATATTCGTGAAAACTTATTCAATAAATCAATTAAACGATAAATAAACAAGAAGACAATGTTACGAAAAGGTAAGACTAAATTTTATTCATTAGATATGTAAACAATATTTCAACAAAAAATGTATATATTAATTTCTAGTAATTTCAGATTTCATCTCTTCTGGCATTTCAAATCACAACATTCACTGTTAATAAGTCTATATACAGCAGTTTAATGGCATACTGTTTTACTGTGCAAAGACACTGTCCAATCATTTTGAATTCACCTGAAAATATAATAATATTGCTGTAAAATTAAAACTGGTATAAATGTATTTAAACCACTGAGCCGATATCTCTGCTGGTGGCTGGTGCCACGAAGATATCAAAAACTCAGTAGGCAATAATTTCGTATTATTGGCAAAAATATATAATAATTGTCTAAATTTCCTGCAAGTTAAAATTTGAAATTTCTCAAAAACTAAGATATACTCCCTCATGCAAAGTATTTCCTTAGCTTAATTTGGTAAAATATATTTTGTTCCTTTGGGTAGCTTTTCAACATCTTCAAAATAATTTTGGTTTCATAATGTTGGTCCAAGCACTACTGATGAGGAATTGTATTCCGTAACGGCCGTCTAGTGCTGTAAAATTAAAACTGGTATAATATGTAATTATAATTAAATTAAATACTTTGTTTAATTGTTGATTTATGTTTTATTTAAAACAGTTTCGTGTTCCTTTTACTCTCAATCTTGGTTTTACACATGAGGTGTAGCTATCTAGACAAGAGTTGTTTTCCATTCCAGAGCACAGGTTCCCATTTCCCTGCTGGAAGTTCACGCCATGTGTTAAAATTAATTTGCCTCAGTAAGTAAATATTTCATTAATGTGTCACATTTCACAGTTCAAAATTATTTAAACAATATTTACAAATAAATACATGTACATTTAAAAATAAGTGTGATATCCAGCCTAAAAGACATAAGAGCCAGATAAAAATAATTAATGTTTGATTTAAGTACAATAACTAAAATAAGAGAAAAAATTAAAGACTACACATTTTACGCCTTTTAAACATAAAATTAAGTGTTTAGCTAAAAGAGTCTGTACTCCATCATCTAAGAAATTTTTTAAAAATTTCTCATTGCAATTTAAGAAAGAAAAATGCCCATATTTTTTCTGCATAAGCATAAAAAGATTATACCTAAGATCACTGTAAAATTCACAATCGATTAAAAAATTCTGTTCGGATTCTCCTTCATTAAAACCACAATATTTACAAAGTTTTTCATGGATTAGTATGTTTGTTTTTGATGGAAGGGGAGTGATCTAGCGTATCGTCCAGTTTCTACTTCAAGGGGAGACAGCCACATCTGAAGTAAGCAAGCACTCTTCTCTGGTCTCTATATTTTACATTTTGACAAAGGAACTAACGTCATTACTATATTTAAAGGTGCGAAGAGTTCAAAGTTTGTTACCATGCTCAAGATGTCACAGTTCTTACTTTGTTTTTTGGGATTGAGATGGAACCGGTATGTTGGGTTTACTATGTTTACGCCCTTCCTTACGAATTAAGTTAAGGACCAAGTACTCTTTTTTAACATCTAGTTTTTTTGTGTGATTTCTGGAGCACCTGGACTTACTTCCCTGATGGCAGTTTTCGCGTGTTTAACTAAATTTACCAGTTTCAAAGTTTTACTTTTCTTTAGGATTGTTATTTGAACATGGATAGGTATGTTTGTTTTTTTAAAGACTTTGAGCAGAGACTGACATTGTACATTAGGCCATTTCGTAAAAAATGATGTCACTAGAAAAAAAGTAAATGTTTGCAAAATGTAGTCACAATCTCTGGAAAAAGGTGTTTTAGTAAATGAATATAATTTAAATAAAATCTGCCTGTGAAACAATAGACAACTGACGCTATATTGTACATATTGGGACGTCGCGTGCTGGTTACCAAGGCCACGGAAACTATATTGTAGTACACGTGCGTGATACCTGGAATATGGTTTTTATTACATGGTCTATTAAAAAGATTATGTAGTAAAACATAATAAGATAATAATAATTACCTTATTAAATACAATGACAGTGTCTGTGGCCACTGTTGTCTGGGTCTGGATCACATGTAGGGGTTTGGTTTGTACCACAGATACCGGAGCAATCACTTGCATCAATGCATTCAACAGCTCTATGACAATGGCATTCGTCTCCGTGGCAATAAGGTATTTGAGTGGGATGACAAGCTGAGGTGCAATCGGCTACTGACGTACATGGCGTGTTGCTGTGTTGTTCCTTACACACACACTTTCCATATTCACAGACGGGTGTACACTCGCCAACACAGAGGGAAAGTCTACAACTAGCGTCATTAACACATCTGTTGTTTCCTCGTGGTTGCCGACAGACTCTGTGACCATGGTCATTGCCATAACGTCGACTATGTACAAGACCAAACATAACTGAAATGAAAAAAAATTGTTTTATAGAACAATGTACTTGTTTTAATTTGTACAATTTTTGGGGAGAGAAAATAAATAGGATAATTGTTCTTTCAAAACTTGGCATTTTTATTCATTAGCAACGTTATTTATACGATCTGAAATACAACAAACCTGTCTATAAAGGCCACCTACGGGAACCAGTAAAAGTGGTCATTTGGACACGTGCCCTTGATATACAGGTTCAAATAATATGAGAAAGAACAATTTGGATACAAGTGACCTTTATAAACAAGTGGTCCATATATAGAGGTGGCCTTTAAAGCAGGTTTGACTGTATGTTGGTTTGTACAATTTTCGGGAGATAAAATAAATAGGAAAATAGTATTTCAATATTTGGCACATTTTATTCGTTAAGCAATGTTATTTGAACGATCTGAAATATAATCGTGATCAAAATATTTTGAAGTTTAGCACAGATTACCGTATAAAAATTATGGACGTCATCACAATATTGTTGTTGCCTCATTATACAAAATTACTGTGGGTATAATTGACATCACACAGTTTCATTTTAAATTTTGAAATCACACGTGGCAGGTGTAACTCAACAGGAGGTGTTTACCTTTCCGCAGCACCCTGTCTCAATTCCCTTTTGAAGGTTCATGTGTTACACTTTAATTGTCAGTTTCAAACTTTTTACTGAGGTTTTGGATTTTGATCTATCTGGACACTGATTGCCATGTTTGTTTTTTATTTTAATTATTTGAAGCTTTTACTTACGAATAATCAATGTTGTGGGATAGTAGTACGACACACACACATCTAATGTAACACTATTTTTTCATTATGTCCGGTTACAGATTAAACTCGAGTTTTATAATAAAAAACAAACATACCAATCCATATTCAAACCACAATCCAGAAGCAAAGTAAAAACTATGAAATGTGCAAATTAAGTTTATCACGTAAACTTCCATTAGCGAAGTTGAGGCTGGGTGTTCCTGTTTACCTAGCTACAACCGCCACGTGTGAAATCGACATTCAGAATAAAGGGAGCATGGACCTCTTAGACGTCCGATATACCCAGGGTAATTTTGGACACAGAGATACTATACTCATCAAAAATATTTTGATGACAAGCATTAAACTTTTTTATGGTTTTGACGTCAGGACCCAGTTGTTCGAGGTCTAATTAGTTTAATCAATGATTAACAAAAAATGAAAAATATATATTTGAAATCAAAACAACATTATCAAATTGATACTTTATAGAAATATGGTTAAGTTTGATGGAATTCTATTTACCTTCAACATTTTCAACTTTAATTTCACAACAAATCTGAATATATGCGAAATTCCAATTTTGACTAATTATTTGATTAAACTAATCAAGCTTTGTGCAACTGGCCCCTGATATATCCAGGGTAATTTTGGACACAGAGATACTATATCAACAATATTTTGATTACGATCATTAAACTTTTTTATGGTTTTGATAAGCCTCGTTTTGCAATATCCCTGGTTCAACAATTTATTTGTTAACAGCTTGCTTGTATAAAGTTCCCGTAGTGGGAACAAACTTTACTTTAGCGTATTAATTGTGAAACAAATACACTATAAACAGGAGAAGCAGGCATATTGCTGTATAGAAAAATTAAAGCCATCACTTTCCATTATATCCGGTTACATAAAAACCGGGCACGATAAAGAACCCTACTGTACAATGTTTAACTCCCAGTCAAGAATATTTTACTTGTATCGAGACGTCGCCAGGTATAGGCGAAGGTGCATAAATTTTCCCTATTCGTTTCGATGATAGCGCCTTCGCCTATACCTGGCGACGTCTCGATACAAGTGAAATATTCTTGACTCGGACGTTAAACATTGTACAGTAGAGTTCTTTATCGTGCCGCGTCAACCGGGTTCGAACCACAACCTCCCCCTCGGTGGTGTGTATACTATTGTGGTATTTGGTGTTCATGACTACTGAAAAAATATCATTTGAAACTTTTGTACCGTAAATCCCAGGGAAATCGTAGTTTCTCTTTGTCAAATTGTTCACAACGATTTTTGAGAAATGTGTCTTCTTTTGATCAAAGACAATTTAAATGATCATAATCATTTTTTTTTCATTTTTTTTTTATTATTATTATTATTTTTTTATTTTTTTTTGTTAGATCTCATTAACTTATACAACGTACATACATACATATATAAATATATCCAAAACACATATACACCAAAAAATTATTGCAATTATATACATGTGGAGACTAGCTAAATACATTTAAACCTGTCTTTAAAGACCGCCGAAAGGAGTCAGCAAAAGTGGCCCATCATTATTATCATTATTATTATTATTATTATAAAAGATGATAGAAAATAACACGTTTCTGAAAACGCTGAAATGAATTTGGTGTACATAATAATTTTGTAAAGTCTCACTAAATCATAAATTAAAACAAACGTACTAATCCGTGTCCGAATCACAATCCAGAAGCGGAGTGACAAGTTTGAAACTAACAAGTTAGGTTGCACACGAACTTTCACCGGAGAAGTGAGGCCGGGTGTACCTCCTGTTTGGATAGCAACACCCGCCAGGTGTGTAATCAAAATTGAATGAAAAGAACGTGGAACTACGGGGCATGAAATAGATCCAGGGCAATCCTGGATACATGGATATTAAACTTATCAACAAAGTTGTGATGAATCATAGACATTGCTAAATCGTCAACTATTTCCACCGGTGTAACGTATTGTGAATGTATCTCAATTGTTAATTAAACAAGATTTTAACAAGACTGTACTATCAAAAGAAAACATCCTGAAGTGAAGAAATTGAATTACGAATACAAGAGAACCCCTGGCTTAAGCTAAAATAACTTACCAAAAGCAACGGTTACGATCAAGAACTTCATTTTCCTCTTTGACAAGTCAGCAAACGCCTATTGTTCTGTTTAAAATTATATGTCAAATTCAACCAATGTCCTCACATAATATGTGCAATTATCAGTTGATGCCCCATATTTATAGTATCTGGGTTTTTGTTGTTGATGATGTATTATAAGGTGGTTCAGGATGTAATAACTAAAAAGCAGTTAATTTATTGAATATTTAATTTTTTTCTACGCAGTCTAGGATGTAAAAACATAAAAACATTTAAAACTTTCTGGAAAATGCATTTTTTTTCTTTTTACCTGTATTGT